>MU224645.1:2275000-2336772 GCA_018584345.1 Thuja plicata
CCCATTTAATTAAATAAAATTCTTCTAATTTATTTAATTGAAAGAAAACCTCTCTTTTAATTAAATAAATAAAAATCCCCACTTAAAGCACTTTATTTGTTGAAAAAGGAAATAAGTTAAATGAAAATTAAATAAAAATCCCTTTTTCATCACATCTTCTTAAGTGGTAGGTTTTTGCCTCTTAATCTCAACCATTGATCAATTCTTTTTGCCTCTTAATCTCAACCGTTCACTTTCCTATATAAGGAAATCTCTCCTTCTCATTTGATAATCATCAATTATCATTCAATCAATAATCATCAATCATCGATATCATCTTTTTCATAGTATTGTTATGCTGCAGGTTTGGAGAGCAATTTTGGAGGAGGATTTGAGCACTCATGCTTGGATATTGCAACTTCTCTCTTCTTGTCTCATTCTTCTTGCATCCATGGCTATCCATGTAGATTAGATTCATGTTTATTTTCATAGATTAATCTTGCATTTGTATTTCCTTTCATAGATTAATCATGCATTGTTATCATTTAGATTAATTTTCTTTCATGCATTGCAATCATATAGATTAGATCTCATTTTCATGCATTTGAATCTCTCATTTCATGGTGTACTTGCATAGGCACTAACTAGGTCAATCTGAGGGCCTCCATTTCACACCTTTGCACTCCATGACTAGAGAGCTATGGATCGATATCTGAGGCCTCATTCTTGAGCAACCTTGGATGGAATGATTCATAGAAGTGTGTCAACATTTATGCACACAGTAACATATGCAAGTTTGGCATGTAAAATATTAAGTTTCATTCAAGCATTTTGTGTCTAAATCATGCCAAAAAATACATTTGATGAAGCATTATAGTACTTAATAGTGCGAAAGGAAATAAAAGTATCCTACATAACTTTTTAGATTAAGAAATGAGGAAGTAACAAATAAATACACCAATATATTAGAGTCGAACTATTTAAACATTACATAAGTATGTCTATAAGAAGTGTTAAAATTGATAAAGAGAATAATGTTACTCGGTTCTAAGACTCAATAAATAATATTCTATTATATATGTTTTGATATTTTTCCATGTTTACACAAAGATGGGTTTAAAAATTGATTGTTCTCTATTTAGGATTATTCTCGCAACTATGGATCTTGTAAGGAAATTAAGGTAGCAAAACAACATCCCACACTAACCTTGAGAGGAGGGATATGTAAAAAAATTCTAACATAAATAAATACAAATAGCATGCAACCACAATACAATGATTTACATGGGGAAAACTATTTTCGGGGAAAAACCCCACACTCAAAAAGTGACTCAATATATAATTCATAAATCAATAACAAATTATAATATAACTGCAAAGCAAGATTCTCACAAGAGTATCACCAACTAGAGCCCTAAAGGTAATTGAATAGCTATAAGACTCTTACACATACCCTCCATCTCATCCACCTAATATATATGAGATATAATACATGAAACCATCAAACAGTATTACAAAACCATGGGCTAAAAACAACTTACAAAGTAGTGCCCAACTTATCTCCAATCAAATATACCCTATAACATGTCAAAACACACACCAACAAGTGTAACTCCCTTTTATAACTCATTTATGTGTCAAACATGTTTTTATATTTCCTATTTGAAGAGATCCAACTTCCAAAGGCCATAACTTTTGAACTGGGTGTTCGATTGATGAATCACTTGAAGCACCAAAAAGCTTGTGATATGATCTATAAAGATATAACATACTACACCAATTACATACGATTTTGAACTATTTCAGAACCTCTGAGGCCTTCAAAATTGACTTCATAAAAAAATTCAAAAACTTCAGAAAGTGAAAACTTGAATATCTTCAAATCTAGAGATGATCTTGCAACGAAAATTTGCCAGCATGCTTATCTAGTTCATCCAAACACCTTGCCAAAGAAAAGGAAGTATCTAAACTACTTTAATTGTTAGGCGACCAATGAGGCTCATAGACTCCAAACACCATCTAAACTTGTCTATGCTTACAACTTTGGTTAAAAAATCCGTAACATTCATCAAATTCGCTACCTTAACCAGCTTCACCTTCTCATCCTTGAATATATCTCTGACCAAATGATACTGAACATCAATGTGCTTGGTCCTAGCATGAAATGTTAGGTTCTTGGCTAAGTAGTTCACACTCTCACTATCATAATAAATTGTCACCACTCCTTGCTTTATTCCAATATCTTAACATAGTCTTTTAAGACAAACAAATTATTTACAAGCATGTGTGGAAACCATATACTCAACTTCAATATTGGACAAGGCAACCATATTCTATTTCTTACTCATCCAATTGCTTGCATCACCAAATAATGTAAACATATTTGAATTACAAAAGGCACGAATTTAATGCAAAAGAAAATGCCTTTGACCTTTTTTTTTTGCTTGTTTGTGCTTTAACTTTCTTGAGTCTTTTGGATGCTATGGAATAGCCAAAAAATCCACTAGGATTATTAGAATGTTGCAAATAGTTAGATTTCACAAAACTTGCACAGAAAACCCCTGAGGTTAAAATTTTCCTTAAACTTTTATGACTCTCTAGTTCATTTGAAAGTTCAAGAGAAGAGATTTTTGGGTTTAAGGCATCTTAAAAAAGCTTACTAGTCTCTCCCCCCATTCCCACCCTGAATCACTCAAATCATAAAACTAAAATCTATGCTTACTCTAAAATAGCTCTGATACCATATTAGAATATGAAAATATGAATAACTCATGTTACCTATTGCAAATGAATAGAAGTAAAATTGTGAATGTAAATGATAAAAGATAAAAAAAATAACACATAATTAGCCTCCAGGAGAGAGATGCAAATTTTGCAAAAGAAAAATATTATTAGGAAAATGCAAGAGCAAGAATACAATTGTAATCTAATAGAATGAAATATCAAGACAAGTTGTGACTGAGTATATAAATAAATTTAGTGAGGGAAGATGTGAAAAATATGACCAATGGGAAGATTCCACCACAATAGCCTAAAATAGGTAAGTGTAACTCTGATGGAAGATAGGTGGCTTTTTTATCAACCTTTATGCAATATCCCTTACTTCTCCCCTATCATGGATATTTTCAAAGCCTCTTTTGGTTCTTTAGTCAGAGACTATTGGCTGAATCAGAACTGGGTTGGTCTTTATGTTATTTATATTGCTCTTCTCCCCATTCAGACCTTGCTTTACACCCAGTCTATTAAGAAGGACTCTAAGGACCTTATTATTTGGTTGAGTACCCCCAATGGCCACTTCTTGGTTGCTTCTATTGTCTCCTTTCCATCCTTGTCCCTTTCTCCTCCCCCATTTTGGGTGAAGTCATGGGTGAAGTTGCTCATTCCTAAAATCAACATTTTGTTTCTGGCTTCTTATGCAAAATAAAGTTCTTACTATTGACAATATCTATAAAAGAGGATTTTATTTTCCTAACAGGTGTTACTTATGTATGGAATTTGAATAATATTCCTCCCATTCTCTGCTTCATTGCAATAACTTGAGGGATATTTGGTCTAGGACTCTCCAAATATGGAACCTCAGTTGGGTTTTTCCTAAGACCATCCAAGACTTCTTCTTTCAATGATCTTTC
Organism: Thuja plicata; assembly: GCA_018584345.1. Lineage (NCBI taxonomy): Eukaryota > Viridiplantae > Streptophyta > Pinopsida > Cupressales > Cupressaceae > Thuja > Thuja plicata. The sequence goes on from MU224645.1 coordinate 2,278,609, forward strand.
CCTTCTTCCAATCTTCTGATTAAAGTTTTGTGGATTCTCATTTAACCTCATCTGATATGGGGTATTTGGAAGGAGTGAAATAAGAGAATTTTCAGGGAGATTTCTCTTCCCCTTGAGGTGATGGCTGAGAAAGTCTTCAGAGCTATTGTTGAGAATATCAATCTTCATCTTCTTAACTTGAGTAAAAAACCCAGTATCACCTGTAAGGAGGAAGGCATTAGAATCTTGAAAGAATAGAAGCTCAGAAGTGATATTCCAATGTATGTGAGCAAAGTCAAGAATAGAAGAGAAGGTTTGGTTTGTCTTTATCCTCCTATTGGATGGGTGAAAATTAATTTTTATGGGGCAACAAAGGGGAATCATGGGCCCACTACATGTGGGGGAGTGATAAGAGATGAAAATGGCATGTGTATTGTTGCAGTGGCACTTCCACTGGGAGTTCAATCTAACCACCTTGCAGAAGCCATGGGCACTTTTCAAAATTTGAAGATCTCAAAAGCCTTGATTACAAAAAAGTGTGGACCAAAGGAGATTCTAATAATATAATCAAGTGTCTGAAGAGTGAGTATAAGGCATCTTGGATGATTGATAATATTATTTAAGGGTCCATGGGATTTATATGAACCTTTGATGAATTATATATATCCCATACTTATCATGAAATAAATATTGTGGCTGACGGCCTAGCAAACCTCGGTGTTCACCTTAAGGCTATTAACACATGGGAAGTGGAGTTTAATATGAGTAATGATATTTTATCTCTCCTTGGATTTGATTGGACTAATGGAAAAGTGGGAAACCTTCCAATTAATGATAGAAATGACACTTGGTAATATTTGTATCAATGCTCAAGGTGTCAATCATTCAAAAGAGTAGAAGCTAATTATTGCAACTAATTAATCACATGCTTTGTGGGAGATTTCAACCTTATTAGGGTTGTTTTCTTGTTGTTTGGCATAATTCATAATTATTATCTATCTGAGCTCTGTTATTCTAGTGTGAAGATGGGTGATGATTTGAGAAGGGTGGAACCGGTCAGCTGTAATGAATGAAATAGCAATGCCACAATTTGGTAGCATCTGAAAAAGGGTGGAGTTACCCCCACCTGGAAAAGATCCATGGCTATGATATGAAGGTTACAAGGATATTTGTCCAAGAATGAAGGAATGGTATGTTGAATTTGTTTGGTAAAGAGGTCATGATTGATGAAAATATGATAGTGGAAGTGATTGGCCTTCCTACTAAGGGCATAAAGCTCTTCAAAGACAAGAAAATGTTGGATAGAGCAGTGAAGAAGTTTCCTAAAATAAATTAAGAAAGGGAGGCTATGGTTAAAAGTAACAATTCCTAATTTGAGCCTGAGCAAACTAAAATTATTTGAAGAGAAGTCTTCAAACCTATTATGGAGTATTTCATTCTTGATGGGAGTTTCAATGGGGTGTATGGTTATCATCTTGTTTTTCTCAACCACTTCAGGCATAGGGTTTTAATCTCGTTTCCCTACTTCTTATTCTCTTCTCTTAAAACCAACATTAAAGTGTTAGAGTAGTCTTAGTTTAGCTAATAATTAATTCATTTAATTATTAGTCTATCTACTCTATGCTTAAGTTTCACTTAGGCAGTTTTCTAATTCTTTAGGGTTTCGTGATTCCTTTTATAAGGATTCACTTCTTTGCATTTCATAAGGAGATTGTAATTTGTAATTCATTATTGTTGAATATAGAAGCTTTTTCTCTCAACATGGATTTCCAGTCTCTAGCCTTTTGGCCACCATAGCTTCTTCTCTTCTTGTCTATTTCTTGCTTCGTTGTGACAGTCTTGCATGTAGGTGGTCTTGGGAGGATTTGTGTTTATCAAATCTAACATGGTATCAAAGCTCTCCTGCTGTTCGCTGTTCGTTCTTTGTTGAAGCAGTGAGGGTTTGAAGTTTTCAGAGATTTTTCTGGCTTTTTTCATTGGTTCTGGGGGGTCTTTATATTTTGGGGCACTTTGGACCAAAACCGACCTCACGGTTGCGTCCAGAAGGCCCAAAAACCTCAGAATCCATATAAGGCTCGTCCGATTTGGACACCGGGGCCTCGGGGAAATTTTTTTTGCCCTACTAGGGCCGTACGGACAGGGGTTTCAAAAAAAACAAAAAAAAACACATGTTTCTTTGTGTTTTTGGCGTTTTAAAAAAATGCGTGCAGTACTGTACCAAAGGCGCCACCGCCGGGCCGCCATCGCTCCACCGCGGCCCGGCCCCCGGCAGTGCGCTTCCTGTCGGTCCCCGCGGGCCCCCTCCGCCCTCCTCCGGCGCCCCCACTTCGCGGCCCCACCCCCCCGGCGCCCTCCGCTCTCGTGCTCGCCGCCCCGCCGGCCACCCGGAACCCGCCACCTCCGCGGCCCCCGCCGCCCGGCGCCCGCTCTGCGCCCCCGCGCCACCACCTGCTCCGGCCGTGCCACCACCAGGGCCCCCGCGGGTGGTCATATGGGCGACCAGGAGCCCGGGTTTAGCCCCCTGCGTGCCATGCGCCCAGGGGCGCATTTTTTTAGCCCCAGGGGCTTATTTCTAGCCTTTTGGAGCAATTTTGGGCCCGTATCACTGTTTTCGCTCTATCTGGAGCATACAGAGGCCTTTTTTGGACTTCATTATATCGTCGGAAAGCTCTTTCTAATCTCTTTTCGATTATGGTGATTTGGATTTTTGGTTCTGCCATTTTGACAATATTTTTTGCTGTCAAAGTCTGATGTTTGGTTTTGCCTTCCGGGAGTCATATCTGGCTCATCCGGACTCCATTTTTGGCAAACCAGATATCGTCGGAAAGATGGTTCAGTGAACTATTCAGTTGCAGGGGTATTTTTTCTAGATTCTGCTCCAGGTTTTCTCTCCTATGAGTTTGGCAGTTTATGCACTCTGGTGGATTGCTTGGGTCTACAGGTCCTGGGATCTCTTCTTCTGATCTTCTAGCTCACTCTTCTTTCTGACTTCTGAGCTTGATGCTTCTCTTCTGTTGCATCTTTTTTCTATAAATGCACTAAGATAAAGTGCCTACTTATGTATATCTAGGATCTTGTACACCTTGTACGGTTGTTGTACTCGCACTCTGTTATAAAGTGCCATAGGGGGTTATGATATTTTTGCCATTTTAGGCGCATCCACCTTTGTCAAGTGAGCATACCTTCCATGACATTAGCCCATGCTGTGTGTCAGTGACACCACCTTTTATCCTGTGTTTGTACTTCTGTTGCACTCTTGGTGTCCCTGGTCTTCTTTTTGCAGATGTTTCCGGCATTGCATTTTAGTGTTCCTGTCACCTCTCCCAGTTCAGCATTATGGGGGGTTCACCTGTTGGTTCTATTGCTTCCTGGTTCGATTGATCAGCTCTTCAAACATTGTCTTCTCTACCTAGTCATGCACTTCAGTGGGGGTTCCAGCAGTCTCTTCTGACAGAGTTTTCAGTTCCATGCTTCGGAGATGTTTCTTGCTCTTTCTTGTTCCTTTCTCTGGGACATCTTTTTCCCTAGATTGAAGGCTCAATTTCCTTCATCTAGTTCATTTCTTGTTTTGGGTACCTGATCAGGCCTTGTTGCTGGGACCCATCTTTCCTGCTTTCTGCAGTAGTTTAGCTGTTTTGCTTCTCCCTAAGTTACACTTAAGGGGGGGTGTTAGAGTAGTCTTAGTTTAGCTAATAATTAATTTATTTAATTATTAGTCTATCTACTCTATGCTTAAGTTTCACTTATGAAGCTTTCTAATTCTTTAGGGTTTCCTTTAGGGTTTCATGATTCCTTTTGTAAGGATTCACTTCTTTACATTTCATAAGGAGATTGTAATTTGTAATTCATTATTGTTGAATATAGAAGCTTTTTCTCTCAACATAGATTTCCAGTCCCTGGCCTTTTGGCCACCATAGCTTCTTCTCTTCTTGTTTGTTTCTTGCTTCTCTATGACAGTCTTTCATGTAGGTGGTCTTGGGAGGATTTGCGTTTATCGAATCTAACATAAAGATCATAAGAAGAACCCTTAAAACCATGTTTTACACCACAATTTGATTAGGTTGATCTATGAGCACTTTAGATCTAGGGTTTTTGTCTCCTCCTCTATATTTAATATATGTTGCTAAAGGTGAAGGGGTGGATAGGTTTTTTTGGGGTTAGGAGGGTTGGGAGATAAAGGAGGATGACAATGAAGCCCGTCCCCCTCCGTCCAAAAAATAAAAACAATTGCCTACGAAGAAGTTTGTTGGTGCTAGTAAAGGTAAACACCCCGTGGATGAAGAGGGATGAAATATAGAGGAGGAGGATTATCTTACCCCAACTCCATCAAGGATTAAGAAACATATCACCCCAAAGAAGACGCATGTGAGTGCCAAAAAGGAAAAGAGCTCCAAAGATGAATATGTTACTTCACCCTCCAGTGCTAAAAATAAAGGTAAATGGTCTCCTACCATTAAAGGTAACAAGAAGGGTAAGAAAGAGAAAGGGAAAGGCAAATTCCCTATTTTAGTTGATAATGATAGCTCCATTGATCATGATGTTCCTATTTCTTCTTCTGGGTCTAAAGAGTCTAGTCATCAAATGGAGGGTGATGTCTAGTCTACTTCTGTTGAATTGATCTCGGCGATTTTGAGGATAAGAAGGAATTTTCCTTTGGTGTGCTTCAAACTGCCAAGTGTAGTTCGATTTATTTTTTCAGACTGATGAAATGGGCCTTCCATGAAATTAACAACCTCCATTTGAAATATCGTGCTCTGTCTTCCAAATTTGAAGAAATGTAGTTGAAGGGTGATAATAATGCTTCTGTGTAAGTGGGTCTGGATCCTATGGGGAATACTAACAATGTCCCTTCAGGTTATGCTCTGTGGACTCAAGATGAGAAAAAGATGATGACAGATTGCCTCTACAAGTATGTTGAGGAAGAGGAAAATATAAAGGAAATATATGATAAGAAGTTGGAGGAAATGAACTGAAGGATCACCAATATTGATTCCACTCTCAAGAACATCATGGAACATAATCACAAGATTTTTTCTTCTTCATATCAAAACATGCAAGTGTTAGTGTCTAGCTTGGAGAATTTATAGTAGGTAAAATCCATTGTTGACCTTGATCAGGAGAAAGAGTTGCCTACTAGTGAGACTGCGGGTCTGGGTAAAAGAACTGGAGCCAACTTGAAGAAGAAGAACATCCCTCTTCCCCATAACATCAAGGATCTAAAGATGGTGGCTTATAGAACAAGTCATCTTGAGGAGGAGGTCACCGAGACCTTGAAAAATATAGGTTAATCATGTTTGTTTCCTTTTCATTGTATGTTTCTTTGCTAGCTTTTTGTTGGTTTTTTGCTAGGGATGGGCTGGTTTTGTCACGTGTTTTTGTTTTTTGCATGTCTTTTTGTTGGTCTATGTGTTTTGTGATGGTGCACTTTAATGATATATGTCATGTAATTTCTATATTAAGGGTTTTGAGTCCCTTCAAAACCTATTTTTTCCTTAATAAAAAACTCTCATGGAAGATGTTGACTCCTTTTTCTCACTCACACTAATACTCACATTATTAATCCTAATAAAGCCTATTTAAAAGTGTAGGAAATACTTAGGAATAGGAAAATAGATAACTAACTAGAAAATAAAACATACGTTAATAATGTAAAGGTACTAATAGGAATATTTTTGTTCTATACCTCATGGGATCAAACCAACTTTACCAACACATCATGGTGTTTGGATGAATGCAAGAGGAAACTACAAGTAATTCTCTAAGTGTGTCAATACCTCTAGCTATACGATTCTTGCAAGATCTTGTAAGAGCCTTAAGAGCAAATTAATTTCTAAGTTATAAAACAAAATAAATTCTTGGATTTGATGTAACATAAAAATGTGTCATCTATATCTAAAAGTGGACATGGGATCCCCTCAAAAATAATATAGGTTTTATCAACTCTACATCATTTAACTAGGCAAGAACAAATAAATTCTGTAATATTTGTAATTTGAGAGTAGTATAAAGGTGTCAAGAATCATTTTTTTGTTCTACTCCTCATGGGGCTAAGTTGATTACACCAACACATTAAAGTGGATGAGTGAATGATATGAGAGGCCCCATTTTATTTCTCATGTGTGTTGCTCCCTCCAAATCACATAGTTTTGATAAGATCCCATTAGAGTTTAAAAGCAAAACAATTGTTAAACGATGAAAGAGTAGTTCTCAAAGTTCATAGGTCCTATGAATATTTGACAAAAGACCAAAAAGTAGATGTGGGGTCCCTCCAAAATAAACTCTTTTTATTTTGATAAACTCCAAATCATTTTTCTATAGTAAAATCATATTAGTTTTTGTAAAGTGTCATTTAATAGTGTAAAGATATCATGAAACATATTTTTTATTCTACGCCTCATGATCTGAACTGACTATGCCAACACATTAAGGTGATTGGATAAATACTAAGGGATGCCTTATTTTTTCCTTTAGGTGTACCAATCCTTCAATACTAAAATTTTCCAATTAGGTTTCTGAAGAGCCCTTGAGGTAAAAAAAAAAGAATTTTGATTGTTTATTCTCTCTATTTTTGGCACCTATGCATGTTTTTCTTTGCATCTATAGGTGGATATCAAGTTCCTCTATAATATCTCATCTCAATTTTTAAAATATAGACCATTAGAATGTATTATTGTAATATGTCCCATCTAAGAGAAATGTATAAGTGCTAATGGGAATTTTTTTTTCTCTTTTGCATCCCATAGGATTGAACCAACTACACTAGCACATCGAGGTGGGTAGGAGATGGTAGTAGATTATTTAGTTATTTTCATATGTTTTTGGATATTTCCATTCTAAATTTTGTTGGATGATATCATTTTTGGGTACTGATCATGTTGTTGATATTCATGTTTTGTCATTGATGTCAACATATGTTTATGTGGAGAAGACAGATTGGTTACTTGACTGGAAGAAGTGTACAGACACTGTACGAATGTTTCAGAATGATTGAAGTTGGTTATATGAATAAGGATATGTGTTGACCTTATCCCTAAGGTCACTTGGCTTTATGTTGTATATTGAGAATGATACAGTTGATTTGGTGAAGTCTGGTTTCTGGACTGTAACTTTGATGCTTGACAGAGCAGGTCTCTGTGTTTCGAGTATATCTTACTAGCGAAGATATTTCAGATGAAGTGAGTTTACTGGATGACTGTAGACATATTTTTAAATATTGGGTTGTGTTCAATTAGCGTGAGTATTCTGGTGACGTCAACCATGGCATGTATTCTGAAGGAGACCTATTTGGTGGCCGACTTCAGTCAAGTAGCGTGTAATATGAATTGTGAGCATGGATTGCAGATTTGGAAGCATAACTGATGGATTGTAAATGATGTTTGCTTATTATAGGTACCGTCTGTATCTTAGCAAGGGGTTATATAATTATTTATTTATTGGGAAAGCCTAATGGGCCAACCTAATTAATTAATTATGTATTAGGAAAGCTTAATTGGCCAACCTAATGAATTATTGTAATAGGGTATATATGAGTGATCTTTTCTTTTGGAAAGATGTGGATGTTGAATTGGATTGAAAAGGAAGAGAAGTGAAAGCTGCGAGGCTTATTTTACTGCTAGATGTAGAGCAGAGTTTTTGATAAGAGTACTTCATTGGAACTGACCAAGCAAAGACAGTTGCTATCATACAGTTCACTAGATTGTATATTTCCTATATATGCTTATTCAGATGGTGAATCCTTGAGGGTGGATTTAACCTTCTTTGGGAAGTGTGACTGTGCAATGAGCCTACTACTTTTATTGACTCCTAATAGGGACTATGTACTGTAATGTTGTAATAAGCTCCTAATAGGGCTAAATCTTTTAACAAGGATACTATACTCTTAGTACATTATTTGTGGGTGCTAATTCCCACCGGGGTTTTACCTTTAACAAGGTTTCCTTGACAACAAGTATTGTGTTATTGTGTTGGCAATTACTGTGTTATCATTTGCATTGCAGTTTTGATTTTTAAATTTTAAAGTTTAATAATCTATATCACAACTGATTCACTCCCCCTCTCAGTTGTCTTGTTGACTGTTATTCATAACAATTGGTATCAAAACTACTAGTCCTAATAGATAAATATTAATAGCTTGAGGTGATCCTGAAGATGTCTTACTACAGGAAGGATAGTCCAAAATTTGATCCTGAAAACTTTGACAATTGGAAGAACAAGATGAGAACACATTTGCTATGTTTGAGACTTGACTACTGGATGATCACAAAGAAGAATGAAAAGATAACGAATAAGGATGAACTAGAGAAGGCTATTGAAGATCAAAATAAGCTATTTTCATGTAATATGGTTGCAAGGGAATCATTAATTAGCACACTTTCTAAAGGTGAATTCATAGAAGTAAAAGACTTAGATTTTGCAGATGAGATATGGACAAGATTGGAAGCACTATATGTAGGAGATAAATTTACAAAATAGGAAAAGCTATAGAACTGGAAGACAAATATTGAATCACTGAAGATGAGAGAAGATGAGAACATTAGGGCATATGGACAAAGAATTACTGAAGTTGTTATTGGCATTAGAAACTCTAGAGGTACTTACAGTGAAGAAGAAGTGATTGCAAAGATACTCAGATCTTTGACACCTGCATATAGAACCAAAGTACAAGCTATAGAGGAGATTATACCTTTGACACTGAACTTCACTAGAGAAATGTTGATTGGAAAGCTAACTACCTTTGAGGATGCAGAATTGGGAGATACTTTACCTAAAGTTGTGTCAACATTCAAGGCAACCGTGCATAAGAACAAAAAGACCTTATCTAGAATTGCGAGCACCGGCTATAGTGACTTGAGAGAAGAGCTTGGAGACTATGATGAGGAATGGGAATATATACAGGAGGAAGAAACAAAGCTAGATGAAGTGGTAGAATTGATCACTAGAAGAGAAAAGAGAGGTAAGGGTAAATTTTAAGGCAAATTACCTTTGAAATGTTTTTGATTAAGGTAACAACAGGTTTTGAAGGGGCCCCAAAACCCTTTACAATAAGCCAAAAGATAAACAATGAAGAACAAGGAAACAACTATCTGTCAAAAGAGACAAAAAACCAAGAGAGGGCTAAACCCCAGATATAACAAAGGATTAAATTACAAAATTACAAAACAAAAACAAGCTCCTAGCCGACGAAAAGCCAAAAAAGAAAAAATTCTAGCAACCCAGACTAAACAACTTCAAGCTGATCTTCCAACATCTGAACTTCAACCATCTGCAACTCCATACTCTGGATTGAGTCCTGTAACTTCTTGATATCTGAAGTGTGGACTTGGGCTTTCCTTTTAGTGCTGGAACAGGTCTTAGATCCTGGGCCTGAAGTATGCGCTTCCAGAGGGCAGTCTTCTTCCTACCTAGCCTTGTCACTATCATTTCTGTCCAGAAGTGTATATAAGGATTTCAGATTATCCAGGGAATTATTCATACCCATTTTGCTAACCGCAGTCAACTTTTTAATGAGAACCTTGTTGTTTTTGATCTTATCATTAATGTTTTTGAGCTTATTATCAACCAAAGTACTGATCTTGGTATCAATATTATTAATCTTATCAAAAACATTATGCCCCTGCTGATACATAGTGGCATCATTGTACATTTTATCAACAATTTCCTCCATCAAAGCAGTCCTATTATCCAGATTCTTATAATTATATTTGATCTCCTTTATGTCATCATGAATCCATTTATCCATGTTATAGCTATTATCTATTTTTTACTTTCCATTTGCAGAAAAGAGAAAGTAGCCTCCCTTTTGACATTGACTTGACTGTCATGAAGATCATCCTCAAGGCTCCTCTTGTTGTAGACATTTTTGTAATCTGGGTCATTATCCTAGCTGTCTTCAAGTTTCTCCCTGTCCATGTTATTTTTATCATTTTTCTTTGTTTCCTTATCGAGGACTATATCCTCCTCAGTATTCTCCGTTTTACCTTTTTCATTCTCCAAATCCCTTGTTTCCTTATGGTGATCCTGAGAGTTTTGAATTTGGTCTTCTCCATCTTCAATGTTAAGGATGTTATCCTCAAAGTGGGTTTTAGTATCTCCCAAATCCCTTTGAGAATCCAGAGTGTCCTGCTTCTGCTCCTCTTCACTATACTTGTTAACAATGTGGTCTTCAATATGGGTGTCAATCACATTGTCAATTTCTTCCTTTATTTCCTCCAAATATTTTTCCTCCCGATTATGGATTTCCTCGAGAGTATCTTTACCACTCGAAGACACATTGGGAGTCATGTCCTAATTTTTATGAAGCTTCCCAGTGAAACCCTCATCCTCAGAAGAAACAATATCTTGTTCATCATCCGTTTTCATTCCCTGAATATCATCATAAATTGAAAGAGATATATCAGCTTCAACAGGGCCTTTGCGGATTTTTTAGCAGTTTCCTTCCTAGGGATTTTACCCTTAGACTGCTCCAGACTTTTTCTCTTAGTATTCACAATAATTTTGGGGATGGGATCAGGGATATGATTCTTAACATAGTCAGTAATCAGCAGGATTAATCCCTCATGTATCATGATTGGTCATTTTGCATCTAGATTGTGTTGCCACACTTTTGGTCTACATATCTTTCAGAAAAAAGTGGATGTTTAATGTGTAGTAGTGATCTTGAAAGCTTCATGTAAGTCCTGAGTCTAAGTCTAGCCATCCTCTTAGGATAGGAGGCCTTTATCAGATTTCCCTAAATTGCCTTCTCTTTTGTGAGCCAGAGGGAATTTGTATTTGAGATCGTATTTCATTGGGTAGGTTGAGTTCCCAAATCCGATAAAGGCCATGTTTGAAAGGATTCTAACATTGGTTTATATGCAGTTGAGATATTTTGACTTAACATTCCCTTTTGTAGCATTGGCATAAAAGAAGTCCTGAGCTTCCCCTTGGTGAAAAATCACTTACAAAGTGCATTTTCCACAATTAACAGACTTTAAAGTATCAGAGGTCAGTGGAAATTAAAAATGAGAGATTTGGGAATAAGAAATCTTTGGGAATTCAGATCAAATATATTTTAGGCAAAAAGAATGATTGAATGAGGAAGAATTCAAGATGTAAGATTACTGGCAGAAAAATGGAAAATAACTTCTCCGCTGCTCCAACAGGCGGGTTTCGACCTGTGGGGTATATTTTCCGCCAAACCATTAAAATGGAGGATTTTTGAAGAATAATCAATCTCTTGAGTAATCCAAGGTATAAGGAAAGCAAATAAACCAATCACATATCATTTTAGCATCTCAATAAGCTAAAATTCTCCTTCGGAAAATTTTTGAGTAGAGAACACTCCAAAGAAATTTCTACACTCAAAGGGAGGCGGAAAAGTGATTTTCCGCTACCTCCAGAAAGTTACCGTTACAATTACTAAAGTGAAAGGATATTTCTTAACGGCTCATAGGGGTAAAAGTAATTCATTCAAATAAATCCATTTTACTCCATAATGAACTTTTTCATTAATGTTTTAGTCTTTTCATTCATGTGGCGCGGGAAGTCAGCCATTAGATGGTAAGAATTCAAAGTTATAAAATCAATGAAGTATTCCAAACAAGAACTACCATCTGTTTGACGAATTGTCCGAATTTGAAATTCTTAGAAATAATTATTCGTTGCTCTTGCACTTTTGAGAGATATATGGCATCACATCTAATTAGAATAAGATTACAGACACCTCCTTGAAGTTCTTCAATATGCATAACTTTCAGATTAGATTAAAGAAAGACCAGATACACCCCATCACTAAGAAGTTAAAGGAGAGCAGGTTGGTAGAAGCAGTCGATTTTCATATTGTCGTTCAAGCTCCTAAGCTTGTTTGAGAGTGAATATCTTGATATAATCTAGATACTAAGCAAATCCTCCTGCCCAACAACATGGTGCTTCTATCCATTGATCAAGATTATATAGAGAACTCCCTACACATTCCATAGCAGGCTGAATATTTATAAATGACATATAGTCAGGTGGTTACCGAATATGGAGAAAAGAAAGTAGTGTGACAGAAGGAATTAATGAAGTCATGGTTTCAAGAGTCGAGGAGCACCAAAGGCAAGTTGCCCAAAACATTATATGACATGAATATGAAGCCGAAGATTGTAGACATCTTGGTGTTGCTCCATTGGATCTGAGGTGAGAGTGACGCACTAAACTTTGTTGAGCACCATTTCTTCTTAGTCCAGGTGATCTGTTCTCAACACCATTTCATAGATTGGGCTCTTATGGTAAGCAAGAATCTCTCTAGTTCCCTAAGTAGAGCTAAGCTTCAGAATGAGTCCTACATGTCTTCATTCCTTTTATATATATTGGCCATAATTCAAATTTGGTTAGGGCTTTCTAGATTAGAAGAGTTCCAGAAGATGTTAAAAGCTATGAATTTTTCCCCTGTCTACAATTACATAATAGTTATGTTGAATATATTAGAGTTAATGATGCATTCACAATGAGACTATTCAAGGAGCTACAAGGTTGCCTAGAAAGGAGATTTTCTCTTGAAGCCATGGCTTTTATCAGCCAATTTGGGTGCTTTTTCATTCAATTTGTAGATTTCTCATATATTCATCTTGCAGGATTTGATGACTTCCCTTTGAAGTTGCCCAGATATCCCGATGATATGATCATGCTGGTCGAGGTGATGAGGCAGGCACTCCAAGTGAATCTGACCTATGTTGATGGTAAGAATAAGGGCTACAATTTCCTGATGACCATTGGAGCCTATAGTTGCACATCCTGTTCTGAGGCAAAGAATGTTCTGAAGACATTCTCAAAAAGGTTTTAGTTGGAGACATAATATGTCTTGAGGCCGCAATATGATCCTGTAAATTATGCCCAAGATATCTTGCAAATAAGTCATGCAATTCATCATGTTGATGATATTGAAGACTACTAGGCTAACTACAAAGATGACTTAGAGAGTAGAGAAAGGTTCTATGCCAGGTTAACTATTAAACAAATCAAAAGGTTCAAAGTTAACATTGCTTTGGAGGGATTAGAAGATCATGGCCAACACATGTATTCCAATATATATTTTAAGAAGATTAAGCCCCTTCTTATAAGCTCCGAACCCATGCTAAGTCAATCTATTAGTGACTTATAGACCTTGATGGGTGGAATCTATAAAAGAATAGAGCAGTGGGTCGAATGGATTGCACACATAAGGAAGAGGTTAGAAAGGAAGCCTCCTTCTTAGCAAACCCTGACAAAAGATACTTTGAGTACTACAATAAATTCTTCAGTAATGATCCCAACTATTGCTAAAGGATCAAACCATCCAGTGGGTGGAGGCGATGAACCTCCTAAGAAAGAAAACCCACTAGAGAAGACTTGTGGAGAGGGCCTGCTTCCAGACATTGGGTCGACAGAAGAAGCAATTTCTACAGACCTGGCCAAGCCTATAGAAGAGCTCACTAAAAGTATAGGACCTGAGAAATTAGTTAAGGCTAGTACTATGGTTACACAAGTTGACACTTCAACCCAAGATACTCCAAGGTGAGGATCCCCTATTGTAGTAGAGGTGGGTGAAGATAGATCCAATACCTCAGTCACAAAATCAGTTGAGAGGGTTGAGAAGTAACAAGAAGCTGCTCAAGTAATTAGATTAGTTTCCTCTTCTCCAACATCAATGAATCAATTTGCTTCTAGGCCTAAAGCTACTCCTCTAGTCATTAGGAAGTTGTTCATAGAAGAATTGGTTTCTGCTTCCAAAGTTACCAGCGCTGAATCCTGGATAGACGTAAAAGGAAGAGAGCAAAGGAAGGGAATTCCAGCCAAGATACTCTCTCACGGGCCTTGCAACCCAACACCACTGTGGGGAAAGTAAAGAAGGTGAAGACAATGTCTACACTGGGTCGAGATCCTCAAACAAGAAATTTCATTATGGAGGTGGCCAAGCCTACAAAGGAGGGTAGATTCAAAAATATGACTGCCTCCGATTTCCAGTTATAGTCATTTGACATGGGGCTTGCTTGACATGACACCAAGGTAGATTGGTGGAAATACACCAATGTGGTAATAGAAGAAGAGATTGAGGAGCTCAAGACTGCTAAAGTTCAACTTAAAGTAGAACTAGCTGAGATAACTAACTTTATCAGATAGCTCATCACTCCGATAGCGAGTGTTCCCAGTACCCAAACCCATTTTGATCCGTGTGCTACGAAGAACCAAGAAATCATAGCCAAGTTGCAAGAGGACAAACACTTTATTCAAATTGGCAAGAGGTGGATCAAGAGGCTCAAATCTGAGGGATTGGTAGTTGTCGAGCAACTGGGTAACACTCTCCTAAGGTTGGAAACAGAAAGGAGACAAGCCTTTGATTGAATGGCTTCAAAGCCTGGAATTTAAAATTGAGATGATAATCCAAGCTAAAACAGGGTTGTAGCAGATAGATGTCAAGATCAAGGAAGAGTAGAACAAAGATTTTAAACTCCTTCAAGGTCTGCACATGAAATCACAGACAAGCGGTTAGGGAAAATAAATGATCGAATTGGCTAATATGCAAAAATCATTTTTTGATGATGTGCATAAGCTGGAAAAATAGTCTTCCACCCATTTGGACAAGGTGCCAGAACTCCAGCAGTTGAGCAGATGCATTTTTAAAGCCATGGAAGAGCTGAAGGATCAGACATATGCGATCAAAATCCTGGCTAAAGAATATTCCAGATGGCTCATCAGATACACTAATGTCCATATCAATAGGCATGAAGAGATCATCCCAATCATTATAGCTGTCATTGCCTATAGGGCTAAATTAGACAAGGGGAAGTAAACTGAAGCTTAGATAGATTCCCTCTTGTGCTAAATTTTGATAGTATTCTAACGGATAAACTTTTGTTTATCATTTCTGGTTAGGGAAATTGAACTGTTTTGGTTACCACTTTTTTTAACGGTCCAACTCTTGAATCCTATATATTATTTCCAAAATCAATACAAAGGTCGGCTAAATTTTGGTGTGAAAGATAGCATTTTGCTGAATCAAATTTATATGTCTGAATGCCATTTCTTTAACTGGTCCACTGCATTGCATTTATCTATCTATTAAATTTTAATGTTTCTTTGGAATTAGATTTATAGTTTATGGTTGAACCAAAGTTCTGTATTATGATTTGATACAGTTAATTAGGGGGAAATCTGGTGTTATTCTAAGTTTGGGAGATGTCCTTGTGAGATATATTGATTCATTGTCACTTTATCATTAAATATTTAAGTCTTGAATTTTAATTTTCATTATTGGTTATTGCATTACCTATTTTAAGAAGTCATATGATTGATGAAGTCTTGAAATTGGCTAAATTTAGAATTGAATTTATCCCGCTTGAGCTATTTCCTGTCTAGGTTTAGCTTGGTTTACCTCTTCTGTTCTTGGGTCAAGAACACACCTCTGTTAGAATAGGAAGGATCAATATTCATTGAAGATCATTTACTTAAGGGAGATGTACCTTTAAATTCAGAGGGAAATTAGTTATTTATTCACAATTTCCTAACTGTTGTATTTAATTATTCTTAAATATTTGGGTATTCTAGAGTTAAAGCAAAAAGAACAATATGTTGACCAACAGATTTTTGGCAAATTTGCTGAGGAGACGAATAGGCGTTATACCAGAAGCATACCATGAGGAAAGATGGTGCTTCCCCATGAAAATATAATTCCTGTGCTCTAACCAAATCTTGGTTTCCAAGACAATCAAGAGGATCTCATTTCCTCACTGAACACTTTTGTCTGGAAATATAGAAGAAACACTGAGCACTATAGAAATGCTAGTCAAGTGCTAGAGCACAAAGATGCTAGGATAGAAGCACTTGAACAAGCCATCTAAAGGAGAAATATGAGAAGGGCATGATGCCAAGCAGAGCATGAAGCCAAACTAGAAGACTAGTTGGAGCCTTGGAGCACAAGAGGTTTCTTAGGAGTGAAAAGAAAGAAGGTGGTACGGACCCAGTTTTTGAGAGACTTGCAAACCTTGATTTTTCTCTACTTGAAGTACCCCGTCAAAAGAATAGAAATACTAAGAGAAAAAGTAGACCTCCTTCACCTCCCAAACAATCAAACCTTTTTTCCACCACTTGTCAAGTGTTAACTTTGCACGGAGTAGTTTCTCCTCCTGTTGTCAATCTAACACCCTATCTACCTCCAATAGTTATGGAACTTCCTTGGGCCACTCCAGTTGGACCATTTCAATTGGTAACATATAATCCCCTCCCTTCAGGTTCAAGAAAGAATTTCCCCAAATTCTTTGGAGATGGGAAAGTGTCTACATTGCTGCATTCTTTATTTCAGTTAATATTTTAACAGTGCAAGAAGAAGATGTGGCCGTTAGATTATTAGTTGAAACCCTTGTTGAAGGTTCTACTGATTGGTTCCATCACTTGCCCAAATCTTCTATCATAGATTGGGCTTTATGAGAGTTACTTTTGAATGAAGATTTAAAACTGCTGAAGATGAACATGCACTATTGACACAATTGACCTCCATCAAGAAAGAGCCTTCAATCGGGATGAGAGATTTTGTTGCCAAATTTAACAATCTTGTAAATCGTATCCAAATAGCTGAAAAGCCTACTACCGAGAATTTGAAAACATTTTTCATAAGTGTTATGCCTCTCAACATCAGTTATGATCTAAGAAGAACAAATCCAACCACTTTGTACCTTGCCCAAAGGACTGCGGTGGAGTTAGAAGACCACATGATATTGGTGCAAAAATGGGAAAGAGAAATATAATCTAAAGCCGGTACTAGTAACACCACATCATCAAATGAGATGATTCAAAAATTATCCAATGAATTCATCGCCTTCAAGAGGCAGCTTCCTAGATTTAATAATCCCTATCAGCAAAACTTTCAAGAGCAACCTGGAAGAAATAATGAAGGGAGGAATGCCGATGGAAAGACATTACAATTGACTGATCGACCATAGAGGTTAGCAATAGAAGATCCTCCTAAAAGGGGAAACATGTGTGCCTTCCACTTAACTACAAATCACAATGGAGAAACTTTTCCCGATGTAGCTCGTGCTTTGCAAATGTATCAGATTGACGAATATAATGATGGAGTGTTTGGAGCTGAACCAGATTTATACTCACATGGGGACTCTAAAAACTTATATTTAGAGTATGAATCAGATTCAGAATAGGGAGCAAAATGTTACGCTACCGTAGACAAGACTTCCTATACAGTCTTAACCTAGAGTCAGAAGGATAAAGGCCCTGCTTCAACACCTCCACCTAAAAATAATGAGACATCTACCTCCCATTCTAAAGAGGTCAATCAACGAGAAAGGATTCTACAACCAGGTAAGGAGAAAAACTCTTTTGACATTATTCAATTTTGTAGAGATTCCAGAATTCATATTTCCCCCATAGACTATCTTAAATCTAATCTCGTAGAACTCAAAAAGCTAGTAGATTACTGTAAAGAGGGGAATAAGAATGTTAATAAAAATTCCATGACTACCATAGAAAATGAGTCTATATTTGTAGACGCAATTGAGAAAGGTGGAACATCTGTGTTGGCTACTTTCTGAGGCCAAAATCCTGACCCATTCTATATGTTGTTGTATATTAATGGTTGCAAGTTAAGCAATTGCATAATAGACTCTGGAGCCTCAGAAAATGTAATGCCATCGAATATAGCTAAAGCCTTGGGACTTACCCTAAGTAAAGCCCATGACATGTGTTAGTCTATGGATTCCAAACAAGTACCCCTGGTTGGGAAAATCAAAGATGCCCAAGTGGCACTAGCAGCACATCTTGAGAAGAAAATGTTGTTAACAATACTTGTTGCTAATATACCTGCTAGTTACGGTTTGTTTCTAAGAAGGAGTTTCTATAGAGACCTGGGATGGGAAATAAAGCTAGATTGGTCTCAAGCTTTAATCCCAGTAGGTAACACAAATATAAAGTTGGTCCCGAAAGAGAAAGCTAAGTTTACAGTGCTCAAATCGGATGACCCTAAAGCCCAAATTCTGTATCAGGAATTAGAATTTGGAAATTATATGCTGTTTACAAATGATCATGATGAGGAAATTAAACTCAAAGAAGAAGAAGATCAATTTTCCATTGAGGAAACACCATGAAAAATCTGGACCCTCAAATTCGATGGTAGTTGCGCATTGTGAGGGTCTAGCGCAGGCGTGGTCTTAATATCACCGGATGGAGTATGTGAGTCCATGGATTATAAATTGGAGTTTGGGAACACAAAAAATATTGCTGAGTATGAAGCCTTGCTACTAGGAATTATTGCTGCAAAAGAGAAGGGTGTGAAAATCTTGAGAGCTCGAGGTGACGCGGAGTTAATCGTGCGCCAAGTCAAGAATCGATACTCTGTAAAAAATCACAGATTAAAAAACTACAGGAATAGAGTATGGGATGAAATAGAATCATTGGATGTGTTCTTTATTGAATCTATACCAAGAGAATTAAATTCCAAGGTGGACTCTTTAGTAGTGTCAGCCTCATTACTCCTCCCTCACCCAGAGTTCAAGGATAAGAAGTACCAAGTAGAGGTTGCGTATCAACCATTTGTGCCTGATAATGTAGAAGATTGGCAAGTGTTTGAAGATGATAAGATCCTCCTCCTTTTTTTGGAGACTGGTGGCAACTTCCATAAAGATTATCTTGGTGATCATAAGGAAAATTGTCATGATAAACAGAAGAAGGACAAGTAAAAGGTCATCCAGTTGCAAGGCAACATCATCCCTCCCCACTTAGTTACACTTGAAAAAATATTCAACAAACATGATAATTTTGTTAAGAAGAAGGGAATTGAAAGAGGTCCTACCACTGGTGAGTATGAAGGAATTAATATCAGAAGTGAAAAGGACCCCAAGATGATCAATATTGGGAAATGCTGCACTAAAGAAGAAAGGGAAGAGGCCAGGAAACTCTTCCTAGAATACCAAGATTTTTTCACCTGGAGTTATGAAGATCTGAAAATCTTTATGAATGGTAAATTCAAACACTAGATTCCCTTAAAACCTGAGGTTGCCCCATTCAGGCAAAAACAAAGGAATTACAATCCCAAAGTTGTTGATGCAATATTTAGGGAAGTGGATAAAATGCTTAAAGAAAGGATTATCTACACTATCCATCACTCTACCTAGGTGGTGAATATAGTACCTGTGGGGAAGAAGAACGGAGAAATAAGGATCTGCGTAGACTTTAGAAATCTTAACCAGTCTTCTCTAAAAAAAAATTACGCTCTCCCCAACATGGATCACTTATTACAGACTGTGGTAGGAGCTGAGATGATGTCTATGTTAGACAGTTTCTCAGGGTACAATCAGATAGAAGTAGAGAAAGCAGACCAGCATAAAATGAATTTCATGACTCCATGGGGCACTTTCGCATACCACAGAATGCCATTTGGGTTGATCAATTCTAGAGCTACCTTTCAGAGAGGTATGGTTCTTTCTTTTAGTGATATGAAGAAAAAAATAATTGGTATGTATATGGATGATCTTACTGTGTTTTACAGAAAAAGAGTAGATCATATAAATGATTTGAGGAGAGTATTGCAAAGGTGTAGAGAGGATGGGATTTAACTGAATCCAAAAAGTTAGTTTTCTGTGTGACTGAAGGGAAATTGCTAGGTCACATTATTTCCCAGGAAGGCATAAGAATTGATCCAAAAAGGGTGAGAGCAATCTAGAAATTGAGCTTACCTGTGAAAAAAACTGGAGTGAAATCATTTTTTGGTCAGGTAAACTTTCTTAGGAGGTTCATTCTAGATTTTTCTGAGATTACCAAATGCATAGTGGACATGATGAAAGGGAATGCAAATTTCAAGTGTAATGACTATGGTAAACAAGATTTCAAAAGCATCAATAATGCCATAGCCAATGCCCCGGTGTTATGTCATCTAGATTACAAGAAGGATTTCATAATTTATTGTTAATCTTTTGAACACACTCTATCAGCCATCCACATGTAGGAGAACGAGAATGAAGTTCAAGCTCCTATCTCTTTTATGAGCACACCTCTGAAAAATCATGAGCTGAGATACTCTCAGACTGAAAAACATGCTTTGGAAACAGTAAAAGCTTTAAAGAATTTTAGATTCTACATTTTACACTCTCACTCTCTTGTATATGTGCTTGACATTGTAGCGAAAAGCATATTGACTCAGCAAGACGTGGGATGTAATAACAGAGGAGCATGGGTGGATAAGACACATGAATATGACATAGAAATCAAGCCCTCTAAGCTGGTGAGAGGAAATGTACTGTGCAAAGCGATGTCAAAAAACCAAATGGACGAAGACCTTGAAAATACATAATTGGTCCTAGCAGTAAATATGCAAGATCCCTAGTTTGAAAATATTGTGTATTTCTTGACATACAGTGAATGTCTTAAAGGATTGAATTTGAAGCAAAGAAGAGATCTAAAACTGAAAGATTATAAATATATAATTTGGGAAGATAGATTGTATAAGAGATCTATAGATGGAACTTTCCTCCGGTGCGTCGAAAAACAACAATAAGAGAAGATGTTAAGGGTGTTTCACGATGAAGCTTGTGGTGGACATTTCTCCTCATCAGTTACTGCATTCAAGATATTGAGATAGTGCTATTACTAGCTGGGAATGTTTAGAGATGCATATCATTGGGTAGCGAGATGTGGTAAATGTAAAATGTTTAATGGAAAACCATAGTTAGCAATACTACCCCTTAGACCAGTGATAATTGAAGGTCCTTTTCAATAGTGGGGTCTTGATTTTATTGGTCCTATAAATCCTAGGTCTAGCGCATGCCATACCTACATAATCACTGTGACTGCCTACTTCATGAAATGGGTGGAGGCAAAAGCAACAAAGAAAACTACTTCAAAGGTAGTATGTGAATTCATCAAAGAGAACATCATGGTAAGGTTTGGTGTACCTGTTAAGTTAGTTATGGATAATGCCACATACTTTTCTTCTCAGGAAATCACCAAATTTTGTTTTGAATATGGCATTATGATTAGTCACTCATCTAACTATTTCCCTCAAGGAAATGGTCAAGTTGAGTCCAGTAAAAAAAATCTAGTGAGCATCATGAAAAATATTGTAGCAAAAAACTAGAGAACTTGGCACAAGAAAATCTACGAAGCCCTCTGGGCAGACAGAGTGACTCCTAAATGAGCCATTGGTTTATCCCCTTTCGAACTTGTCTTCGAGATCAAAGCCAGTCTTCCATTGCCATTGGAACTGGCAACTTGTAAACTGAGAAAATCAGTAGAAGATGGTATATATGAAGATGGTTTAGAAAAGAGGATTCTTTACTTGAACAAACTTGAAGAGGAAAGGGAGAAAATGGTAAATAATATCACACGACATCAAATACATGTGAATAACTTGTTTGATAAAAAGAGAAGACCTCCGAAATTTATGGAGGGAGATATGGTGTTGTTATGGGACAAGCGCAGAGCACCCAAAGGTATGCATGGGAAATTTGAAGCATTGTGGAAAGGACCCTTTAAGATCCATCAAGCATTCGAGAGGAATTATTTTAAATTGACCTATCCAAATGGTGAGGCACTACCCCTGACATATAATGGTCAGGACTTGAAGCTGTATCAGATATAAATTTAAAATAGGTAACCATTATAGTGTACAATAGCTACGTTAGTTCCTGCTTTTGTTTTCTTTAGTTAGGTTTCCTTTTTTCTTTCCTTTCTGTGTCTTGCTTTAGTTTTTTTGTGAGTTGCCTTTTGTTGAGCTTTGAAAAACTAGAGACTTGAGTTCCTTGCTTGGACATGTGAATGTCCAAGTACCTAGACCGAGCCAATTGTTGCCCCACTTTTGGTCTACATATCTTTAAGACAAAAGTGGATGTTTAATGTGTAGTAGTGATCTTGAAAGCTTTGTGTAAGTCCTGAGTCTAAGTCTAGCTATCCTCTTAGGATAGGAGGCCTTTATTAGATTTCCCTAAATTTCCTTCTCTTTTGTGAGCTGAAGGGAATTTGTATCTGAGATCATGTTTCATTGGGTAGGTTGAGTTCCCAAAACTAGTAAAGGCCATGTTTCGAAGGATTCTAACATTGGTTTTGTATGCATTTGAAGTATTTTGCCTTAACATTCCCTTTTGCAGCATTGGTGAAAAAGTAGTCCTGAGTTTTCCCTTGGCATAAAATCACTTATAGAGTGTGTTTTCCGCAATTAACAAACTTTAAAGTATTAGAGATTAGTGGAAGTTGAAAATGAGAGATTTGGGAATAAGAAAGCTTTGGGCATTCAGATCAAATCTATTTTAGGAAAAAAGAATGATTAAACGAGGAACAATTCAAGATGTAAGCTTATTGGCAGAAAAGCGGAAAATGACTTGTCCGCTGCTCCAACAGGCAGGTTTCAACCTACGGGGTATGTTTTCTGCCAAACCATTAAAATGGAGGATTTTTGAAGAATAATTGATCTCTTAGTAATCCAAGGTATAAGGAAAGAAAATAAACCAATCACATATCATTTTAGCATCTCAATAAGATAAAATTCTCCTTCGGTAGATTTTTGAGTAGAGAACACTCCAAAGGCATTTCTCCACTAAAAGGGAGGTGGAAAAGTGATTTTCCACTACCTCCAGAAAGTTATCATTATGGTTACTAAACTGAAAGGATGTTTCTTAATGGCCCATAGGGGTAAAAGTAATTAATTCAAATAAAGCCATTTTACTCCATAATGGACTTTTTCATTAATGTCTTAGTCTTTTCATTCATGTGGTGTGGGAAGTTGGCAGTTAAATGGTAAGAATTCAAAGTTATAAAATCAGCGAAGTATTCCAAACAAGAGCTACCATCTGTTTGACAAATTGTCCGAATTTGAAATTCTTAGAAATAGTTGTTCATTTCTCTTGCACTTTTGAGAGATATACTTCATTCCCAAGTCAGAATCAGTTGAAGCATGGCTACTAGATTTACAGGTTTTGATGGGATGAATGACATCACATCTAATTGGCATAAGATTACATACACCTCCTCGAAGTTCTTTAATATGCAGAACTTTCAGAGCAGATTGAAGACAGACTAGATACACCCTATCACTAAGAATTTAAAGGAGATCAGGTTGATAGAAGCTACCGGTTTTCCTGTTAACGTTCAAGATCTTGGGCTTGTTCGAGAGTGCATAGCTAAATATAATCCAAATACAAAGCAAATCCTTCTGCCTAACGACATGATGCTTCTATCCATTGATCGAGATTCTGTATAGAAATCCCTGTACATTCTAGAGTAGGCTGAATATTTAGAAATGACATATAGTCAGGCAGTTACCAAATATGGAGCAAGGAAGGCAGTGTAGAAGAAGGAAATAATGAAGTCATGGTTTCAAGAGCCAAGGAGCGCCAAAGGCAAGTTGCCCAAAACATTATACGACACAAATCTGAAGCTAGAGATTGTAAACATCTTGGTGCTCCTCCATAGGATCCTAGGCATGAGTGACACACTCAAATTCATTGAACACCATTTCTTCTTAGTCCAGGTCATCTATTCTAAACACCATTTCATCGATTGGGCTATTATGGTAAGCGAGAATCTCTCCAGTGCCCTAAGTAGAGCTAAGCTTTAGAATGAGTTCTACATGTTTTCAGTCCTTTTATATATATTGGCCATAATTCAAATTTGGCCAGGGCTTCCTAGATTAGAAGAGTTCCCAGAAGATGTCAAAAGTTATGAATTTTCCCCTGTCCACAATTACATAATAGTTATGTTGAATATCTCAGAGTTAATGATGCATTCACAATGAGATTGTACAGGGAGATACAAGGTTTCCTAGAAAGGAGATTTTCTCCTAAAGCCATGGATTTTATCTGCCAATTTGGGCACTTTCTCATTTGATTTGCGGATTTATCAAATATTCATCTTGCAGGATTTGATGACTTCCCTTTGAAGTTGCCTAGATATCCCGATGATATGATCATGCTGGTCGAGGTGATGAGGTAGGCACTCCAAGTGAATTTGATCTATGCTGATGCTAAGAAGAAGGGCTATGATTTCTCGATGACCATTGGAGCCTACAGTTGCACATCCCAATCCGAGGCAAAGAATGTTTTGAAGACATTCTTAAAGAGGTTTCAGTTGGAGACATATGATGTCTTGAGGCTGTAGTATGATCCTATAAATTATGCCTAAGATTTTTTGCAAATGTGTCATGCAATTCATCATGTTGATGATATTGAAGACTACTGGGCTAACTGCAAAGATGACTTAGAGAGTAGAGAAAGGTTCTATACCGGGTTAACTATTGAACAAATCAAAAGGTTCAAAGTTAACATTGCTGTGGAGGGATTAGAAGATGATAGTCAACACATGTATGAAAATACATATTTGGAGAAGATTAATCCCGTTCCTATAAGCTCTAAATCCATGCTAGGTCAAGCTATTAATGACTTGCAGACCTTGATGGGTAGAATCTACAAAAGAATAGAGCAGTGGGTCGAATGGACTATAGGTAGAAGGAAGAGGTAGGAAAGGAAGCCTCCTTCTCAGTGAACCCTGACAAAAGATACTTCAAGCACTGCAACAAATTCTTTGGTAACAATCCCAACTATGGCTAAAGGATCAACCCAGCCAGCGGGCGAAAGTGATGAAGCTCCCGAGAAAGAAATCCCTCTAGAAAAGACTTGTGGAGAGGGCCCACTTCTAGAGATCGGGTAGACTGAAGAAGCAGTTTCTACAGACCTGGCCAAGCCTACAGAAGAGCCCATTAAAAGTGTAGGACCTGAGTAATTAGTTAAGGCTAGCACTATGGTTACACAAGTTGACACTTCAACCCAAGATACTCCAAGGCGAGGATCCCCTATTATAGTAGAGGTGGGTGAAGATAGCTCCAACACCTCAGCCACATAATTGAATGAGAGGGTTGACAAGAAACAAGAAGCTTCTCAAGTCATTAGATTAGTTTCCTCTTCTCCAACATCAGCGAATCCATTTGCTTCTAGTCCTAAAGTTACTCCTCCGATCATTAGGAATCTTCTCATAGAAGAATTGGTTTATACTTCCAAAGTTACCAGCGCTGAAACTCTAGAATGTAAAAGGAAGAGAGTAGAGGAAGGGACTTCCAGCAAAGATACTCTCTCACGAGCCTTGCAACCCAACACCACTGTGGGGAAAGTAAAGAAGGTGAACACAATGTCTACACTGGGTCAAGATCCTCAAACATGACATTTCACTATGGAGGTGGCCAAGCCTACAAAGGAGGGTAGATTTGAAGATATGACTACCTCTGATTTCCAGTTACAGTCATTTGACATGGGGCTTTCTTGGCATGACACCAAGGTAGATTGGTGGAAATCTACCAATGTGGTAATAGAAGAAGAGCTTGAGGAGCTCAAGACTACTAATGTTCAACTTAAAATAGAAGTAGCTGAGATAACTAACTTTATCAAACAAATCATCACTCTGATAACGAGTGTTCCCGGTACCTAGATCACTTTTGATCCCAGTGCTGTGAAGAACCAAGACATCATAGCCAAGTTGCAAGAGGACAGACACTTTGGGCAGATTGGCAAGAGGTGGATCAAGAGACTCGAATTTGAGGGACTGGTAGTTGTCGAGAAACTGGGTAACACTCTCCTAAGGCTGGAAATAGAAAGGAGACAAGCCTTTGATTGAATGGCTTCAAATCCTAGTATTTAAAATTTAGATGATCATCCAAGCTGAAATAGGGTTGTAGCAGACAGATTTCAAGATCAAGGAAGGGCAGAACAAATATCTTAAACTCCTTCAAGGTCTGCACACAGAATCACAGGCAAGCGGTCGGGGAAAAGAAATGATCAGATTGGCTATTATGCAAAAATAATTTTCTGATTATGTGCATAAGCTGGTAGAACAGTCTTCCACCCATTTGGACAAGGTGCTAGAACTCCAGCAGTTGAGCGGTTGCATTTTTAAAGCCATGGAAGATCTGAAGGATAAGATAGATGCAATCAAGAGCCTGACAAAAGAACATTCCAGATGGCTCATTAGATACACTAATGTCCATATCAATAGGCATGAAGAGCTCATCCTGATCATTACAGTTGTGACTGCCTATAGGGCTAAATTAGACAAGTGGAAGTAAACCGAAGCTTAGATAGATTCCCTCTTGTGCTAAGTTTTGATAGTATTGTAACGGATAAACTTTTGTTTATAATTTCTGGTTAGGGAAGTTGAACCATTTCGGTTACCCCATTTTGTAACGGTCCAACTCTGGAATCATATATGTATTATTTCCAAAATCAATACAAAGGTTGGCTAAATTTTGGTGTGAAAGATAACATTTATCTTAGTCAAATTTGTATGTCTGAATGCTATTTGTTTAACTGCTCCACTTCATTGCATTTATCTATCTATTAAATTTGATCATTTATTTGGAATTAGATTTATAGTTTATAGTTGAACTAAAGTTCTGTATTATGATTTGATACAGTTAATTAGGGGGAAATCTGGTGTTATTCTAAGTTTGGGAGATGTCCCTGTGAGATAGATTGATTTGTTGTCACTTTATCATTAAATCTTTAAGTCTTTCATTTGCATTTTCATTATCGGTTATTGCATTACCTATTTTAAGAAGTCATATGATTGATGAAGTCTTGAAATTGGCTAAATTTAGAATTGAATTTATCCTGCCTGAGCTATTTCCTATCTAGGTTTAGCTTGGTTTACCTCTTCTATTATCAGGTCAAGAACACACCTGTGTTAGAATAGGAAGGATCAATATTCATTGAAGATCATTTACTTAATGGAGCTGTACCTTTAAATTTAGAGGGAAATTAGTTATTTAGTCACAATTTCCCAACTGTTGTATTCAATTGTTCTTAAATATTTGGGTATTCTAGAGTTAAAGCAAAAAGAACAATCTGTTTACCAACAGATTTTTGGTGACTCTACTAGGGAGACAAACAATCGTTATACCATAAGCATACCGTGAGGAAAGATGGTGCTTCCCCATGAAAATATAATTCATGTGCTCCAACCAAATCTTAGTTTCCAAGATGATCAAGAGGATCTCATTTCCTCACTGAACACTTTTGTCTGGAAATACAGAAGAAACACTGAGCACTATAAAAATGCCAGTCAAGTGCTAGAGCACGAAGAAGCTAGGACAAAAGTACTTGAAGAAGCTATCCGAAAGAGAAATATGATAAGGGCACGATGCCAAGCAGAGCGTGAAGCCAGACTAGAAGACTAGTTGGAGACCTAGAGCTGAAGAGGTTTCTTAGGAGTGCAAACAAAGAAGGTGGTACAGACCCAATTTTTGAGAGACTTGAAAACCTTGATTTTTCTCTACTTGAAGTACCCCGTCGAAAGAACAAAAATACTAAGAGAAAAAGTAGTCTTCCTTCACCTCCCAAACAATCAACCCTTTTGTCCACCACTTGTCAAGTGTTAACTTTGCACGAAGTAGTTGCTCCTCTTGTTGTCAATCTAACACCCTATCTACCTCCAGTAGTTATGGAACTTCCTTGGGCTGCTGTAGTTGGACCATTGCAATTGGCAGCATATAATCCCCTCCCTTCAGGTTCAAGAAATAATTTCCCCAAAATCTCTGGAGATGAGAAAGTATCTACAGATGAACACATTGCTGAATTCTTTGCTTCAGTTAATATTTTTAGCAATGAGAGAGGAAAATGTTGCCGCTAGATTATTTGTTGAAACCCTTGTTGAAGGTTCTTTTGTAGGTTCCATCACTAGCCCAACTCTTCTATCACAGATTGGGCTTCTACGAGAGCTGCTTTTGAAAGAATATTTAAAACTGCTGAAGATGAACATGCACTATTGACACAATTGACCTCCATCAAGAAAGAGCCTTCAATCAGTATGAGAGATTTTGTGGCCAAATTTAGCAAGCTTGTAAATTGTATCCTAGCAGCTGACAGGCCTATTGCCAAGAATTTGAAAACATTTTTCATAAGTGCTATGCCTCACGACATCAGTTATGATCTGAGAAGAACAAATCCAACCACTTTGGACCTTGCCCAAAGGACTGGAGTGGAGTTAGAAGACCACATGATATCAGTGGGAAAATGGAAAAGAGAAATACAATCTAAAGCTGGTACTAGTAACACCACATCATCAGATTAGATGATTAAAAAATTATCAAATGAATTCATCGCCTTCAAGAGGCAGCTTCCTAGATTTAATAATCCCTATCAGCAAAACTTTCAAGAGCAACCTGGAAGAAACAATGAAGGGAGGAATGCCGATGGAAAGACATTACAATTGACTACTCCACCACAAAGGTTAGCTATAGAAGCTCCTCCTGAAAGGGGAAACATGTGTGCCTTCCACTTAATTACAGATCACGATGGAGAAAGTCATCCCGATCTAGCTCGTGCTTGGCAAATACATCAGACTAAAAAATGGAATGATGGAGTGTCTGGAGCTGAACCAGATTCATACTCACATGGGGACTCTGAAAACTTATATTTAAAGTATGAATCAGATAAAGAAAAGGGAGCAACATGTTACACTACTATAGATGGGACTTCCTATACAGTCTTAACTCGGAGTTAGAAGGATAAAGGCCCTGCTTCAACACATCCACCTAAAAATAATGAGACATCTACCTCCCATTCTAAAGAGGCCAATCAAGGAGTAAGGATTCTACAGCCAAGTAAGGAGAAAAACTATTTTGACATTATTCAATTTTGTAGAGATTCCAGAATTTATATTTCCCCCATAGACTATCTTAAATCTAATCCTGTAGAACTGCAAAAGCTAGTAGATTACTATAAAGAGGGGAATCTGAATGTAAATCAAAATGCCATGACTACCATAGAAAATGAGTCTATATTTGCAAACCCAATTGAGCAAGGTGAGCCATCTATGTTGTCTACTTTCCAAGGCCAAAAGCCTCACCCATTCTATGTGTTGTTGTATATTAATGGTTGCAAGTTAAGCAATTGCATAATAGACTCTAGAGCCTTAGATAATGTAATGCCATTGACTGTAGCTAAAGCCTTGGGACTTACCCTCACTAAAGCCCATGGTAGGTGTAAATATATGGATTCCAAACAAGTACCCGTGGTTGGGAAAATCAAAGATGCCCAAGTGGCTCTAGCAGCACATCCTGAGAAGAAAATGTTGTTAACAATACTTATTGCTGATATACCCGCTAGTTACAGTTTGTTGCTAAGAAGGAGTTTCTACAAAGACCTAGAAGGGGAAATAAAGCTAGATTAGTCTCAAGCTTTAATCCCAGTAGGTAACACAAAGATAAATCTGGTCCTGGAAGAGAAAGCTAAGTTTACAGTGCTGAAATCGGATGACCCTAAAGCCCAAATTTTGTATCAGGAATTAGAATTTGGCAATTATATTCTATTTACAGATTATCGTGATGAGGAAATCAAACTCAGGGAAGAACAAGATTAGCTTTCTACCAAGGAAACACCATCAGATATCTGGACCCTCTAATTTGATGATAGTTGCACATCATTAGGGTTTGGCACAAGCGTGGTCTTAATATCACCAGATGGAGTATGTGAGCCCATGGCTTATAAATTGGAGTTCAGGAACACTAACAATACTGTCGAGTATAAAGATTTGCTACTAGGAATCATTGCTGCAAAAGAGAAGGGTGTGAAAATCATGAGAGATCGAGGTGACGCGGAGTTAATCGTGCGCCAAGTCAAGAATCAATACTCTGTAAAAAATCACAGATTAAAAAAATACAAGAACAGAGTATGGGATGAAGTAGAAGCATTGGATGCATTCTTTATTGAATTTGTACTGAGAGAATTGAATTCCAAGGTAGAATCTTTAGCAGTGTTAGCCTCATTACTCCTCCCTCATCCAGAGTTCAAGGATAAGAAGTACCAAGTAGAGGTTGTGTATCGGCCATCTGTGCCTGATAATCTAGAAGATTGGCAATTGTTTGAAGATGACAAGAGCCTCCTCCTCTTTTCGAAGAGTGGTGGCAACTTCCATAAAGATGCTCCTGGTGATCATAAGGAAAAATGTCATGACAAATGGAAGAAGGACAAGTCAGAGGTCATCTAGTTGCAAGGAAATATCATCCCTCCCCACTTAGTTACACTTGAAAAAATCTTCAATAGACATGATACTTTTGTTAAGAAGAAGAGAATTGAAAGAGGTCCTACCACTGGCGAGTATGAAGGAATTATTATCAGAAGTGAAAAGGACCCCAAGATGATCAATATTGGGAAATGTTGCACTGACGAAGGAAGGGAAGAGGCCAGGAAACTCTTCCTGGAATACTAAGATGTTTTTTCCTAGACTTATGAAGGTATGAAAAGCTTTATGAATGGTAAATTCAAACACCAGATTCCCTTAAAACTTGAGGCTGCCCCATTCAGGAAGAAATAAAGGAATTACAATCCCAAAGTTGCTAACACAATATTTAGGGAAGTGGATAAAATTCTTAAAGCAAGGATTATCTACCCTATCCATCACTCTACCTGGGTGGCGAATATAGTACCTGTGAGGAAGAAGAATGGAGAAATAAGGATTTGCATAGACTTTAGAAATCTTAACCAGTCTTCTCTAAAAGAAAATTATGCCCTCCCCAACATGGATCACTTATTATAGACCATGGCCGGAGCTGAGATGATGTCTATGTTAGACAGTTTCTTAGGGTACAATCAGATAGAAGTAGAGAAAGCAGACCAACATAAAATGACTTTCATGGCTCCATGGGGCACTTTCGCATACCACAAAATGCCATTTGGGTTGATCAATGCTGGAGATACCTTTCAAAGAGGTATGGATCTTTCTTTCAGTGATATAAAGAACAAAATAATTGGTATGTATCTGGATGATCTTACTGTGGTTTCCAGAAAAATAGTAGATCATATAAATGATTTGAGGAGAGTATTGCAAAGGTGTAGAGAGGACTAGATTTGACTAAATCCCAAAAAGTAAGCTTTCTATGTGACTGAAGGGAAATTGCTATGTCACATTGTTTCCTAGGAAGGCATAATAATTGATCCAAAAAGGGTGAGAGCAATCCAACAATTGAGCTTACCTATGAACAAAACTAGAGTGAAATCATTTTTTGGTCGGGTAAAATTTCTTAGGAGGTTCGTTCTAGATTTTTTTGAGATTACCAAATGCATAGTGGACATGATTAAAGTGAATGTAAATTTCAAGTGGAATGAATCTGGTAAACAAGTTTTCAAAAGCATCAAGAATGCCATAGCGAATTCCCCAGTGTTATGTCATCTATATTACAAGAAGGATTTCATAATTTATTGTTATTCTTTTGAACACACTCTATCACCCATCCTCATGCAGGAGAATGAGGAAGGAGTTCAAGCTCCTATCGCTTTTAAGAGCACACCTCTAAAAAATCATGAGCTGAGATACTCTCAAACTGAAAAACATGCTTTCCCAGTAGTAAAAGCTTTAAAGTATTTCAGATTCTACATTTTACACTCTCACTCTCTTGTATATGTGCCTGACATTGCAGTAAAAAGCATATTGACTTAGCATGACATGGGATGTAATAACAGAGGAGCATGGGTGGCTAAGATTCAAGAATATGACATAAAAATAAAGCCCACTAAGCTAGTGAGAGGAAATGCACTGTGCATAGCGATGGCAGAAAACCAAGTGGATGAAGACCTTGAAAATACACAATTGGTCCTAGCAGTAAGTATGCAAGATCCCTGGTTTGAAAATATTGTGTATTTCTTGACATACAGTGAATGTACTGAAGGATTGAATTCAAAGCAAAGAAGAGATCTAAAACTGAAAGCTTCTAAATATATAATTTGGGAAGATAGATTGTATAAGAGATCTATAGATGGAACTTTCTTCCGGTGCGTCAACAAACAACAGCAAGAGAATTTGTTAAGGGTGTTTCATGATGAAGCTTGTGGTGGAAACTTCTCCTCATCAGTTACTACATTCAAGATATTGAGACAGTGCTATTACTGGCTGGGAATGTTTAGAGATGCATATCATTGGGTAGTGAGATGTGAGAAATGTAAAATTTTTAATGGAAAACCACAGTTAGCAGCACTACCCCTTAGACCAGTGATAATCAAAGGTCCTTTTCAACAGTGGGGTCTTGATTTTATTGGTCCTATAAATCCCACATCTAGCACATGCCATACCTACATAATCACTGCGACTGACTACTTCACGAAATGGGTGGAGGCAAAAGCAACCAAGAAAACTACTTCGAAGGTAGTATGTGAATTCATTAAAGAGAACATCTTGGTAAGGTTTGGTGTACCTATTAAGTTAGTTATGGATAATGCCACATACTTTTCTTCTCAGGAAATCACCAAATTTTATTTTGAATATGGAATTATGATCAGTTACTCATCTGACTATTTCCCTGAAGGAAATGGTCAAGCTGAGTCCAGTAACAAAAATCTAGTGAGCATCATGAAAAATCTTGTAGCAGACAACTAGATAACTTGGCACAAGAAAATCTACGAAGCCCTCTGGGCAGACATAGTGACTCCTAAAAGAGCCATTGGTGTATCTCCTTTTGAACTTGTCTACGAGATCAAAGCCAGTCTTCCATGTCCATTGGAACAAGAAACTTGTAAACTAAGAACATCGGTAGAAGATGGTATATATAAAGATGGTTTAGAAAAGAGGATTCTTTACTTGAACAAACTTGAAGAGGAAAGGGAGAAAATGGTAGATCATATCACATGACATAAAATGCGTGTAAATAACTTGTTTGATAAAAAGAGCAGACCTCAGAAATTTATGGAGGGAGATATGGTGTTGTTAAGGGACAAGCGCCGAGCACCCAAAGGTATGCATGGGAAATTTGAAACATTGTGGAAAGGATCCTTTAAGATCCATCAAGCATTTGAGAGGAATTATTTTAAATTTCCCTATCCAGATGGTGAGGTACTACCCCTGACATATGATGGTTAGGACTTGAAGCTGTATCAGACCTAAATTTAAAATAGGTAACCCCTATATTGTACAATAGTTATGTTTATTTCCTACTTTTGTTTTCTTTAGTTAGGTTTGCTTTCTACTTTCCTTTCCGTTTCTTGCTTTAGTTTTTTTGTGAGCCGCCTTTTGTTGAGCTCTGTGAAACCAGAGACTTGAGTTCCTTGCTTGGACATGTGAATGTCCAAGTCCCCAGACAGAGACAGTTGTTTCCCCACTTTTGGTCTACATATATTTCAGACAAAAGTGGATATTTAATGTGTAGTAGTGATCTTGAAAGCTTCATGTAAGTCCTGAGTCTAAGTCTAGCTATCCTCTTAGGATAGGAGGCCTTTATCAGATTTCCCTAAATTGCCTTCTCTTTTGTGAGCTAGAGAGAATTTGTATCTGAGATCGTGTTTCATTCGGGAGGTTGAGTTCCCAATTCTAGTAAAGGCCACATTTCAAAGGATTCTAACATTGGTTTTATATGCATTTGAAGTATTTTTGCTTAACATTCCCTTTTACAGCATTGGTGAAAAAGCAGTCCTAAGCTTCCCCTTGGCAGAAAATTACTTATAGAGTGCGTTTTCTACAATTAACAGACTTTAAAGTATAAGAGGTCAGTGGAAGTTGAAAATGAGAGATTTGGGAATAAGAAAGCTTTGGGCATTTAGATCAAATCTATTTTAGGCAAAAATAATGATTGAACGAGGAAGAATTCAAGATGTAAGCTTACTAGTGGAAAAGTGGAAAATGGCTTCTCCGCTGCTCCAACAGGCAGGTTTCGACCTGCGGGGTATGTTTTCTGCCAAACCATTAAAATGGAGGATTTTTGAAGAATAATCGATCTCTTGAGTAATCCAAGGTATAAGCAAACAAAATAAACCAATCACATATCATTTTAGCATCTCAATAAGCTAAAATTCTCCTTCGGCAGATTTTTGAGTAGAGAACACTCCAAAGGCATTTCTCCACTGAAAAGGAGGCGAAAAAGTGATTTTCTGCTACCTCCAGAAAGTTACCGTTACAGATACTAAAGTGAAAGGATGTTTCTTAATGGCCCGTAGGGGTAAAAGTAATTAATTCGAATAAAGCCATTTTACTTCATAACAAACTTTCTCATTAATGTCTAAGTCTTTTCATTCCTGTGGCACGGGAAGTCGGCCATTAAACGGTAAGAATTCAAAGTTATGAAATCAATGAAGTATTCCAAACAGGAGCTACCATCTATTTAAAAAATTGTCTTAATTTGAAATTCTTAGCAATAGTTGTTCATTTCTCTTGCACTTTTGAGAGATATAGCTCATTCCCAACTCAGAATCAGTTGAAGCATGGCTACTAGATTTACAGGGTTCGATGGGATGAATGACATCACATCTGATTGGCATAAGATTACATACACCTCCTTGAAATTCTTCGATATGCAGAACTTTCAGAGAAGATTGAAGATAGACCAGATACACCCTGTCACTAAGAAGTTAAAGGAGAGTGGGTTGGTAGAAGCTGCTGATTTTCCTATTGCCATTCAAGCTCTTGAGCTTGTTTGAGAGTGCATAGCTTGATATAATCCAGACACTAAGCAAATCCTCTTGCCCAATGACACAGTGATTCTATCCATTGATCAAGATTTTGTCGAAAACTCCCTGTGCATTCTAGAGCGGGCTGAATATCCAGAAATAACATATAGTCGGGCGGTTATCGAATATGGAGCAAAGAAGGTAGTGTGGAAGAAAGAAATAATGAAATCATGATTTCAAGAGCCAAAGAGTGCCAAAGGCAAGTTGCCCAAAACATTATACGACATGAATCTAAAGCCAGATATTGTAGACATCTTGGTGCTACTCCATAGGATCTGAGGTGAGAGTGATGCACTAAAATTCATTGAGCACCATTTCTTCTTAGTCCAGGTGATATGTTCTCAACACCATTTCATCGATTGGGCTCTTATGGTAAGAGAGAATCTATCCAGTGCCCTAAGTAGAGCTAAGCTTCAAAATGAGTTCTACATGTCTTCAGTCCTTTTATATATATTGGCCAGAATTCAAATTTGGCCAGGGATTCCTAGATTAGAAGAGCTCCCAGAAGATGTTAAAAGCTATGAATTTTTCCCCTATCTACAATTACATAATAGTTGTGTTGAATATCTCAGAGTTAATTATGCATTCACAATGAGACTGTGGAGGGAGCTACAAGGTTGCCCAGAAAGGAGATTTTTTCCTGAAGCCATGGCTTTTATCAGCCAATTTGGGTGCCTTTTCATTCAATTTGTGAATTTATCATATATTCGTCTAGTAGGATTTGATGAATTCCCTTTGAAGTTTCCCAGATATCCCGATGATATGATCATGCTGGTCGAGGTGATGAGGTAGGCACTCTAAGTGAATCTAATTTGTGCTAATGCTAAGAAGAAGGGCTACGATCTCCAGATGACCATTGTAGCCTACAGTTGCGCATCCTGATCTGAGGCAAATATTGTTCTAAATATATTCTCAAAGAGGTTTCAGTTGGAGACATATGATGTCTTGAGGCCGCAGTATTATCCTATAAATTATGAACAAGATTTCTTGCAAATGAGTCATGTAATTCATCATGTTGATGATATTGAAGACTACTGTGCTAACTGCAAAGATGACTTAGAGAGTAGAGAAAGGTTCTATGCCAGGTTAACTATTGAACAAATCAAAAGGTTCAAAGTTAACATTTCTATAGAGGGATTAGAAGATGATGGCCAACACATGTATGACAATACATATTTGGAGAAGATTAAGCCCCTTCCTATAAGATCCGAACCCATGCTAGGTCAAGCTATTAATGACATGTAGACCTTGATGGGTGGAATCTACAAAAGAATAGAGCAGTGGGTCGAATGGACTGCAGGCAAAAGGAAGAGGCCAGAAAGGAAGCCTCCTTCTCAGCGAAACCCGACAAAAGATACTTCAAGCATTGCAACAACTTCTTCAATAATGATCCCAAATATGGTTAAAGGATCAACCCAGCCAGCGGGCGGAGGTGATGAACCTCCTGAGAAAGAAATTCCACTAGAGAATACTTATGGAGAGGGCCCAATTCAAGACATTAGGTCGATAGAAGAAGCAGTTTCTACAGACCTAGCCAAGCCTACAGAAGTGCCCACTAAAAGTGTAGGACCTAAGCAATCAGTTAAGGTTAGTAATGTGGTTACACAAGTCGACACTTCAACCCAAGATACTCCAAGGTGAGGATCCTGTGTTGTAGTAGAGGTGGGTAAAGATAGCTCCAATACCTTAGCTATAGAATCAGATGAGAGGGTAGAGAAGCAACAAGAAGCTTCTCAATTCATTTGATTAATTTCATCTTCTCCAACATCAGTGAATCCATTTGCTTCTAGGCCTAAAGCTACTCCTCCGGTCATTAGGAAGTTGTTCATAGAAGAATTGGTTTCTACTTCCAAAGTTACCAACGATGAATCCTGGATAGAGCATACTCTAGAACATGAAAGGAAGAGAGAAGAGGAAGGGACTTCCAACAAAGATACTCTCTCACGGGCCTTGCAACCCAATACCACTGTGGGGAAAGTAAAGAAGGCGAAGATAATGTCTACACTGGGTAAAGATCCTCAAACATGAAATTTCACTATGGAGGTGGCCAAGCCTACAAAGGAGGGTAGATTTGAAGATATGACTACCTCCAATTTCCATTTACAGTCATTTGACATTGGGCTTGCTCGGCATAACACCAAGGTAGATTAGTTTAAATCCTCCAATGTGGTAATAAAAGAAGAGCTTGAGGAGCTTAAGACTGCTAAAGTTCAACTTAAAGTAGAAGTAGCTGAGCTAACTAACTTTATCAGACAACTCATCACTCTAATAGCAAGTGTTCCTGGTACCTAGACCACTTTTGATCCTAGTGCTATAGAGAACCAAGCCACCATAGCCAAGTTGCAAGAGGACAAAAACTTCAGGCAGATTGGAAAGAGGTGAATCAAGAGGCTCAAATCTGAGGGACTGGTAGTTGTCGAGAAATTGGGTAACACTCTCCAAAGGATGGAAAAAGAAAGGATACGAGCCTTTGATTGAATGGCTTCAAATTTTGGAATTTAAAATCGAGATGATCATCCAATATGAAACAGGGTTGCATCACAAAAATGTAAAGATCAAGGAAGAGTAGAACAAAGATTTTAAACTCCTTCAAGTTCTGCACATAGAATCACAGACAAGAAGTCAGGGCAATGAAATGATTAGATTGGATAATATGCAAAAATCATTTTCTGATTATGTGCATAAGCTGGCATAATAGCCTTCCACCCATTTGGACAAGGTGCCAAAACTCCAACAATTGAGCAGATGCATTTTTAAAGCAATAGAAGAGCTGAAGGATCAGACATATGCGAAAAAAATCCTATCCAAAGAACATTCTAGATGGCTCATCAGATACACTAATGTCCATATCAATAGGCATGAAGAGCTCATCCCAAGCATTACAACTGTCACTACCTATAGGGCTAAATTAGACAAGGGGAAGTAAACTGAAGCTTAGATAGATTCCCTCTTGTGCTAAATTTTGATAGTATTGTAATGGATAAACTTTTGTTTATCATTTCTGGTTAGGGAAGTTTAAATTTTTAGGTTACCCCTTTTTGTAACAGTCCAACTCTGGAATCCTATATGTATTATTTCCAAAATCAATACAAAGGTCGGCTAAATTTTGGTGTGAAAGATAGCATTTTGCTGAGTCAAATTTGTATGTCTGAATGCCATTTCTTTAACTGCTCCACTGCATTACATTTATCTATCTATTAAATTTGAATGTTTCTTTGGAATTAGATTTATAGTTTATGGTTGAACCAAAGTTCTGTATTATGATTTGATACAATTAATTAGGGGGAAATCTGGTGTTATTTGAAGTTTGGGAGATGTCCCTGTGAGATAGATTGATTCATTGTCACTTTATCATTAACTATTGAAGTCTTGCATTTGCATTTTCATTATCGGTTATTGTATTACCAGTTTTAAGAAGTCACATGATTGATAAGTCTTGAAATTGGCTAAATTTAGAATATAATTTATTCTACCTAAGCTATTTCCTGTCTAGGTTTAGCTTGGTTTATCTCTTCTCTTCTCGGGTCAAGAACACACACCTGTTAGAATAGGAAGGATCAATATTCATTGAAGATCATTTACTTAAGGGAGCTGTACCTTTAAATTCAGAGGGAAATTAGTTATTTAGTCACAATTTCCCAAATATTGTATTCAATTGTTCTTAAATATTTGGGTATTCTAGAGTTAAAGAAAAAAGAACAATCTGTTTACCAACAGATTTTTGGTGACTCTACTGGGGAGATGAACAATCGTTATACCAGAAGCATACCATGAGGAAAGATGGTGCTTCCCCATGAAAATATAATTACTGTGCTCCAACCAAATCTTGGTTTCCAAGACAATCAAGGGGATCTCATTTCCTCACTGAACACTTTTGTCTGGAAATACAGAAGAAACACTGAGCACTATAGAAATGCCAGTCAAGGGCTAGAGCACGAAGAAGCTAGGATAGAAGCACTTGAAGAAGCCATCTAAAGGATAAATCTGAGAAGGGCACGATGCCAAGTAGAGCGTGAAGCCAGACTAGAAGACTAGTTGGAGCCCTGGAGCCCAAGAGGTTTCTTAGGAGTGCAAAGAAAGAAGGTGGTATAGACCCAGTTTTTGAGAGACTTGAAAACCTTGACTTTTCTCTACTTGAAGTACCCCGTCGAAAGAACAGAAATACTAAGAGAAAAATCAGACCTCCTTCACCTCCCAAACAATCAACCCTTTTGTCCACCACTTGTCAAGTGTTAACTTTGCACGGAGTAGTTGCACCTCCTAGTTTCAATCTAACACCCTATCTACCTCCAGTAGTTATGGTACTTCCTTGGGCCACTACAGTTGGACCATTGCAATTGGCAGCATATAATCCCCTCCCTTCAGGTTCAAGAAAGAATTTCCCCAAATTTTCTAGAGATGGGAAAGTTTCTACAGATGAACACATTGCTACATTCTTTGCTTCAGTTAATATTTTAGCAATGCAAGAGGAAGATTTGGCCGTCAGATTATTCATTGAAACCATTATTGAAGGTGCTACTGATTGGTTCCATCACTTGCCCAACTCTTTTATCACAGATTGGGCTTCTATGAGAGCTGCTTTTGAAAGAAGATTTAAAACTGCTAAAGATGAACATGCACTATTGACACAATTGACCTCCATCAAGAAAGAGCCTTCAATCAATTTGAGAGATTTTATGGCCAAATTTAACAAGCTTGTAAATCATATCCCAATAGCCGACAAGCCTACTACTAGGAATTTGAAAACATGCATTGTGCAAAGCAATGGAAGAATACAAAGTGGATGAAGACACTGGAAATACACAATTGGTCCTAGCAGTTAGTATGCAAGATCCCTGGTTTGAAAATATTGTGTATTTCTTGACATACGGTGAATGTCCCGAAGGATTGACTTCAAAGCAAAGAAGATATCTAAAACTAAAATCTTCTAAATATATAATTTGGGAAGATATATTGTATAAGAGATCTATAGATGGAAATTTCCTCTGGTGCGTCAACAAACAACAACAAGAGAAGCTGTTAAGGGTGTTTCATGATGAAACTTGTGGTGGACATTTCTCCTCATCAGTTACTGCATTCAAGATTTTGAAATAGTACTATTACTAGCTGGGAATGTTTAGAGATTCATATCATTGGGTAGCGAGATGTGAGAAATGTAAAATGTTTAATGGAAAACCATAGTTAGCAACACTACCCCTTAGACCAGTGATAATCGAAGGTCCTTTTCAACAGTGGGGTCTTGATTTTATTAGTCCTATAAATACCACTTCTAGCACAGGCCATACCTACATAATCACTGTGTCTGACTACTTCACGAAATGGGTGGAGGCGAAAGCAACCAAGAAAACTACTTCGAAGGTAGTATGTGAATTCATCAAAGAGAACTCTTGGTAAGGTTTGGTGTACCTATTAAGTTAGTTATGGATAATGCCACATACTTTTCTTCTCAGGAAATCACCAAATTTTGTTTTGAATATGGCATTATGATCAGTCACTCATCTAACTATTTCCCTCAAGGAAATGGTCAAGCTGAGTCCAGTAACAAAAATATGGTGAGCATCATGAAAAATATTGTAGCAGACAACCAGAGAACTTGGCACAAGAAAATCTACGAAGCCCTCTGGGTAGACAGAGTGACTCCTAAAAGAGCCATTGGTGTATCTCCTTTTGAACTTGTCTTTGGGATCGAAGCCAGTCTTCCATTGCCATTGGAACTGGCAACTTGTAAACTGAGAACAACAGTAGAAGATGGTATATATGAAGATGGTTTAGAAAAGAGGATTCTCTACTTGAACAAACTTGAAGAGGAAATGGTAGATCATATCACAGGGCATCAAATGCATGTGAAGAACTTGTTTGATAAAAAGATCATACCTTAGAAATTTATGGAGAGAGATATGGTGTTGTTATGGGACAAGCGCAGAGCACCCAAAGGTATGCATGGGAAATTTGAAACATTGTGGAAAGGAATCTTTAAGATCCATCAAGCATTCAAGAGGAATTATTTTAAATTGACCCATCCAGATGGTGAGGAACTACCCCTAACATATGATGGTTAGGACTTGAAGCTGTATCAAACCTAAATTTAAAATAGGTAACCCCTGTATTGTACAATAGTTACATTTAGTTCCTGCTTTTGTTTTCTTTAGTTAGGTTTCCTTTCTACTTTCCTTTCCATGTTTTTCTTTAGTTTTATTGTGAGCCACCTTTTGTTGAGCTTTGTGAAACCATAGACTTGAGTTCCTTGCTTGGACATGTGAATGTCCAAGTCCCCAGATAGAGCCAGCTGTTGCCCCACTTTTGGCCTACATATATTTCAGACAAAAGTGGATGTTTAATGTCTAGTAGTGATCTTGAAAGCTTCGTGTAAGTCCTAAGTCTAAGTCTAGCTATCCTCTTAGGATAGGAAACCTTTATCAAATTTCCCTAAATTGCCTTCTCTTTTGTGAGCCAGAGGGAATTTGTATCTGAGATCGTGTTTCATTGGGTAGGTTGAGTTCCCAGTTTCAAAGGATTCTAACATTGGTTTTATATGTAGTTGAAGTATTTTTCCTTAACATTCCCTTTTACAGCACTGGTGGAAAAGCAGTCCTGAGCTTCCCCTTGGGGGAAAATCAATTATAGAGTGCATTTTCTGCAATTAACAGACTTTAAAGTATCAGAGGTCAGTGGAAGTTGAAAATGAGAGATTTGGGAATAAGAAATCTTTGGTCATTCAGATCAAATCTATTTGAGGAAAAAATAATGATTGAACGAGGAAGAATTCAATATGTAAGCTTACTGGCAGAAAAGAGGAAAATGGCTTCTCCGCTGCTCCAATAGGCGAGTTCTGCAGGGTATATTTTTTGCCAAATGATTAAAATGGAGGATTTTTGAAGAATAATCGATCTCTTGAGTAATCAAAGGTATAGGAAAGAAAATAAACCAATCACATATCATTTTATCATCTAAATAAGCTAAAATTCTCCTTTGGTGGATTTTTGAGTAGAGAACATTCCAAAGACATTTCTCCGCTGAAAGGGAGGTGGAAAATTGATTTTTTGCTAACTCTAGAAAGTTACCTTTACAGTTACTACAGTGAAAGGATGTTTCTTAACGACCCGTAGGGGTAAAAGTAATTAATTCAAATAAATCCATTTTAATCCATAACAGAATTTTTCATTAATGTCTTAGTATTTTCATTCGTGTGGCATGGGAAGTCGGCCATTAAATGGTAAGAATTCAAAGTTATAAAATCAATGAAGTATTCCAAATAGGAGCTACCATCTGTTTGACGAATTGTTTGAATTTGAAATTCTTAGTAATAATTATTCATTGCTCTTGCTCTTTTGAGAGATATACTTCATTCCCAAGTCATAATCAGTTGAAGCATGGCTACTAGATTGACGGGGTTTGATGGGATGAATGGAATCACATCTGATTGGCATAAGATTACAGAATCCTCCTTGAAGTTCTTCAATATGCAAAACTTTTAGAGTAGATTGAAGGCAGACCAGATACACCCTGTCAGTAAGAAGTTAAAGGAGAGTGGGTTGGTAGAAGCTGTCAGTTTTCCTTTTTCCATTCAAGCTCCTGAGCTTGTTTGAGAGTGCATAGCTTGATATAATCTAGATACCAAGCAAATCCTCTTGACCAATGACACAGTGCTTCTATCCATTGATCAAGATTCTATCTAGAACTCCCTGTGAATTCTGGAGTAGGTTGGATATTTAGAAATGACATATAGTTGGGAAGTTACCGAATATGGAGCAAAGAAGGCAGTGTAGAAGAAGGAAATAATGAAGTCATGGTTTCAAGAGCTGAGGAGCACCAAAGGCAAGTTTCCCAAAACATTATAACACATGAATATGAAGCTAGAGATTGTAGACATCTTGGTGTTGCTCCATAGGATCTGAGGTGAGAGTGATGCACTGAACTTCATTGAGCACCATTTCTTCTAAGTCCAAGTGATCTATTCTCAACACCATTTCATCGATTGGGCTCTTATGGTAAGCGAGAATCTCTCCAATGCCCTAAGTAGAGCTAAGCTTCAGAATGAGTTCTACATGTCTTCAGTCCTTATATATATATCAGCCACAATTCAAATTTGGCCAGGGCTTCCTAGATTAGAAGAGTTCCTAGAAGATGTTAAAAGCTATGAATTTTTCCTCTGTCTACAATTACATAATAGTTATGCTGAATATCTTAGAGTTAATGATACATTCACAATGAGACTATTGAGGGAGCTACAAGGTTGTCCAGAAAGAAGATTTTCTCCTAAAGCCATGACTTTTATCAGCCAATTTGGATACTTTTTCATTCAATTTACAGATTTCTCATATATTCATCTTGTAGGATTTGATGACTTCCCTTTGAAGTTTCCCAGATATCCCAATGATATGATCATGCTGGTTGAGGTGATGAGGCAAACACTCCAAGTAAATCTGATCTGTGCTGATGCTAAGAAGAAGGGATAAAATTTCCTGATGACCATTGGAGCCTACAGTTGTGCATCCTTGTCCGGGGTAAAGAATGTTCTGAAGACATTCTCAAAGAGGTTTTAGTTGGAGACATATGATGTCTTGAGGCCGCAGTATGATCCTATAAATTATGCCCAAGATTTATTAAAAATGAGTCATGCAATTCATCATGTTGATGATATTGAAGACTACTGGGCTAACTGCAAAGATGACTTAGAGAGTAGAGAAAGTTTCTATGCTAGGTTAACTATTGAACAAATCAAAAGGTTCAAAGTTAACATTGCTGTGGAGGGATTAGAAGATGATGGATAACACATGTATGACAATACATATTTGGAGAATATTAAGCTCCTTCCTATAAGCTCCAAACCTATGCTAGGTCAAGCTATTAATGACTTGACGACCTTGATTGGTGGAATCTACAAAAGAATAGAGCAGTGGGTCGAATGGAATGCATGCAGAAGGAAGAGGTTAGAAAGGAATCCTCCTTCTCAGCGAACCCTGACAAAAGATACTTCAAGCACTATAGCAACTTCTTCAGTAACGATCCCAACTATGGCTAAAGGATCAACCCAGCCAGCAGGCAGAGGCGATGAACCTCCTGAGAAAGAAATCCCACTAGAGAAGACTTATGGAGAGGGCTCGCTTCCAGACATCAGGTCAATAAAAGAAGCAGTTTCTATAGACCTACCCAAGCCTATAAAATATCCCACTAAAAGTGTAGGACTTGAACAATCAGTTAAGGCTAGTACTGTGGTTACACAAGTCGAAACTTCAACCCAAGATACTCCAAGGTGAGGATCCCTTGTTGTAGTAGAGGTGGGTGAAGATAGCTCCAATACCTCAGCCACAGAATCAGATGAGAGGGTTGAGAAGCAAAAAGAAGCTACTCAAGTCATTAGATTAGTTTCCTCTTCTCCAACATCAGTGAATCCATTTGCTTCCAGGCCTAAAGCTACTCCTCCTGTCATTAGGAAGCTATTTATAGAAGAATTGGTTTCTGCTTCCAAAGTTACTAGCGCTGAATCTTGGATAGAGCATACTCTAGAACATAAAAGGAAGATAGAAGAGGAAGGGACTTCCAACAAAGATACTCTCTCACAGGCCTTGCAACCCAACACCACTATGGGGAAAGTAGAGAGGGTGAAGTCAATGTCTACACTGGGTCGAGATCCTCAAACAAGACATTTCACTATGGAGGTTGCCAAGCCTACAAAGGAGGGTAGATTCAAAGATATGACTGCCTCTGATTTCCAGTTACAGTCATTTGACATGGGGCTTTCTCGGCATGAAAGCAAGGTAAATTGGTGGAAATCCACAAATGTGGTAATAGAAGAAGAGCTTGAGGAGCTCAAAACTACTAAAATTCAAATTAAAGAAGTAGCTAAGCTAACTAACTTTTCTAGACAACTCATCACTCCGATAGCGAGTGTTCCCCATACCTAGACCACTTTTGATCCCAGTGCTATGGAGAACCAAGCCATCATAGCCGAGTTGCAAGAGGACAGACACTTCAAGCAGATTGATAAGAGGTGGATCGAGAGGCTCGATTATAAGGGACTGGTCATTGTCGAGCAACTGGGTAACGCTCTCCTAAGGCTAGAAATAGAAAGGAGACAAGCCTTTGATTGAATGGCTTCAAAGCCTAGAATTTAAAATTGAGATGATCATCCAAGCTGAAACAGGGTTGCAATAGACAGATGTGAAGATCAAGGAAGAGCAGAACAAAGATTTTAAACTCCTTCAAGGTCTGCACATGGAATCACAGACAAGCGGTCAGGGAAAAGAAATGATCGGATTGGCTTATATACATAAATCATTTTCTAATTATGTGCATAAGCTGGCAGAACAATCTTCCACCCATTTGGACAAGGTGCCAG
Source organism: Thuja plicata (assembly GCA_018584345.1). Classification (NCBI taxonomy): domain Eukaryota; kingdom Viridiplantae; phylum Streptophyta; class Pinopsida; order Cupressales; family Cupressaceae; genus Thuja; species Thuja plicata. Next base: position 2,323,333 of record MU224645.1, read on the forward strand.
AACTCCAACAGTTGAGCGTATGCATTTTTAAAGCCATGGAAGAGCTAAAGGATTGGACAGATGTGATCAAGAGCCTGGCCAAAGAAAATTCCATATGGCTTATCAAATACACTAATGTTCATATCAATAGGCATGAAGAGCTCATACCAATCATTACAACTGTCACTACCTATAGGGCTAAATTAGACAAGGGGAAGTAAACCAAAGCTTAGATAGATTCCCTCTTGTGATAAATTTTGATAGTATTGTAACGGATAAAATTTTGTTTATGATTTTGGGTTAGGGAAGTTGAACCATTTCGGTTACCCCTTTTTGTAATGGTCCAACTCTGGAATCCTATATGTATTATTTCCAAAATCAATACAAAGGTTGGCTAAATTTTGGTGTGAAAGATAGCATTTTGTTGAGTCAAATTTGTATGTCTGAATGCCATTTATTTAACTGCTCCACTGCAATGCATTTATCTATTTATTAAATTTGATTGTTTCTTTAGAATTAGATTTATAGTTTATGGTTGAACCAAAGTTCTGTATTATGATTTGATACAATTAATTAGGGGGAAATCTGGTGTTATTCTAAGTCTGGGAGATGTCCATGTGAGATAGATAGATTTGTTGTCACTTTATCATTAAATCTTTAAGTCTTGCATTTGCATTTTCATTATCAGTTATTGCATTACCAGTTTTAAGAAGTCATATGATTGATGAAGTCTTGAAATTGGCTAAATTTAGAATTGAATTGATCCCGCCCGAGCTATTTCCTATCTAGGTTTAGCTTGGTTTACCTCTTCTGTTCTCGGGTCAAGAACACACCCCTGTTAGAATAGGAAGGATCAATATTCATTGAAGATCATTTACTTAAGGGAGCTGTACCTTTAAATTCAGAGGGAAATTAGTTATTTAGTCACAATTTCCCAACTGTTCTATTCAAATTTTCTTAAATATTTGGGTATTCTAGAGTTAAAGCAAAAAGAACAATCTGTTTACCAATAGATTGTTAGAGTAATCATCTTTTATGCTTATTAATTAAATCACTTTGGTTTAATTAATTAAGTTGTTTTATTAATCTTATTGCTTAAGCTGTCTCTTAGGTGCATTATAATTAATATTTATATTAATTATTAATGCACAACCTAGCTTTTATTTCCTTTAGGGTTTTCGCCTTTTTAAGGTCGAACTTGTAATTATTGTTTCATAACTTGGAATATAATTTTTCTCTCACATTTTTTAGTATTTCTGAGTTTTTCTTTTTCCTTCCTCTAGCTTCTCTCTTGTAATAGGTATTTGCATGTAGGCGTTCTTCAAGTTTTGTGGACTTGTATTTGTCAAATCCTACATGGTATCAGAGCTATACTGTTGCTACCTATTCTGGTGTTTTTTGAAGCAAAGATTTGAAGGCAAAAATCTTAACTTTTTTGGGGTTTTATCTTCAATATGAAGGTCAAGAATTTTTTGGTGCATTTTGGGTGCAAACGGACCTCACCATCACTCTCAGAAGGCCTGAAAAACTATTCTTTCATATAAAGTTTGTTAATTTTGGCTATAGTGACCTTTGGCGTATTTTTTCTCTCTCCAAGGTTGTTCGACACAATTTTTGAGAAAAAATAATTTAAAAAAGCCAAAAATGCTCTTTTTTGGCACAGGTAGCGCGCGCCACCCTAGTGCCATGGTGGCCCCCACACCACAAAAGTAGCACCACCATGCCATCGGATCTCCTCCTCCACTGTCGAGCGCCACCCGACACCCACTTGCGCTGCTGACATCACCTTCTGATGAACATAAATTTTTTTCAGGCGCCAGATTTTTTTCCAGGTGATGAAGTCGTGTTGACATTAGCAACGGGCTACTGACGGTCAGACGCCGTCAAATTTTTTGCAGTGCCTAGTGACAGCCATTTGGATGTCAAATTTTTTCTAGTACCTCTGTTTTTCTAGTGAGCTACTCATTTTGACCTCATGTAAGTATTTTGGCCATAACTTGAGCATACATTGTCATTTTTCAGAAAACAAGATATCACCAGAAAGCTCTTTCCGAGCTAGAGACCACCATGTGGGTTTTTTATGCACACTTGGCACTTTGAGTACATGATTTTGGTGTCTAAGTAGAGGCTTCAATTTCCTCACTCTCTACATCTGGCATCCAAGTTTTTTTCTTGTGTTTTGTGCTTTCTAAGTTATTTTTTGGTGTACGGGGGATAATATACTACTTTGTCGGGGGGTGCATTTTAATTTCTATCATTTACTTTAGAAATACCCTTCTGATTCCATCTTCTTTCTCTCAATGTCAGACCCTTCAATTTCCTAAATGACACCACATAATTACCACACCTGAAAAACACACATGACTAGGCTACTCATGTCACGTGGATTATGGTCTTGTTTAGATGAGAACCAACCTATTTTGCATCGTCCTTTTGAGATTCTTTAGCACAAGAATAAAATGGATGAAGCCATGGGATTAATTGCACTGAACATTTCAGACAGTCTCCTGTTTCGCTTGGAGAGCTTGAACACTCCTCGGGCCATTTGGGGAAAGTTTACAGATTTGTTTGGCATAGTGAATGAGTTTCAGGCACTTCAACTTGATGCAGAGTTGACCTCTTTGACTCCTGACAATTTTCCCACCATTGAGAACTTCTTGATGAAGTTCAAGTCTCTACGTTTAGGTTTACAGGGATATGGGAAGAAAAAGTTTGATGATGAGTGTATCTTTCTGATACTCTCAAAGATGCAAGGATAGTTTCAGATCTTTTCTTCTACTTTCTACTCCACTATGGATGCTTTGGGTGCTAGGAACACTATGCCTTCTTTTGAGGCCTTTTGTGATCAGTTGACATGAGAACATGCAAAGATCCAACAAATGGATACTTCTGGCTCTATGAGAAAAGCATTGGTAGCTCAGTATTCACAATGTAAACCAAAATAGAAAGCCAAACTGAAGAAAGATTCAGCGGGTAGTGAGTCTACCTCCAAAATTTCACAGAAAACTAATTCAAAACCTCCAGTGCACCCTTCAAAGGGTAAATCTTTTTCAAAGTTTGATGAGTCTTCCTCCAAGACTAAGAAGAAAACTGGTGAAACTTATAGTTTTTGTGGCAAGGATGGACATCCCATCTCTAGGTGTTGGAAACATTTGGAGGCTTTAGAGGAAGCCATGTAGGAGCATCACATTTATTCTCCTCAGTCCACATCCTCCCTTGCAGGGAAAGGTCATGCTCTTACTGCACAAGCAATGACTTCTAAGCCCACTTGGATTTTGGATTTTGGTGCTTCTCACCACATGACTCACACTCAGCAGTTGGTCACCTCACTTGTTCCTTATGCTAGTTCACATATTTCTATTGGGAACTCATCACATCTTTCAGTTTGGGTTCTGGTTCTATTGCATTAGCTGGGGGTTCTCTTTAGGATGTTCTTGTGGTTCTTGATATCTCAACGAACCTATTGTCCATTTATCAGATTTGTGATTCTAGCTCTAGTAAGACAATTGAGTTCTCACCACATGATGTGGTTATTTGGAACCTCCATGATTTTGATTTGATTGTGGCTACTAGGATTGTTGATCCTACATCCCGCTTATACAGATTGAGCCTTTTGATGGTACAAGTTATTCTCTTATAGTATATGTAGATTCAGTGAGAAGGCTTTGGCATGAGTGTTTGGGCCATGTCAATTACAGATATCTTCAACAGATGAGCACACAGACACTTGTTCTTGGGCTTCCTCAGATTTCTTGCACTGATGGTGTTTGTCAGGGTTGTGTTCTTGGGAAATAACATAGGGGTCTTTTTCCTCAGGGACAAGCTACTCTTGCTTTGGCACCACTAGAGTTGATTCATAGTGACCTCATGTCATTTCCTACTCTTTTTTCTAGTGCCAGATATGTGCTTACTTTCATTGATGACTTCTCCAGACACACATGGGTGTACTTTCTTAAGTACAAGTCCAATGTGTTTGATTCATTTTGAATCTTTAAGACATTCTTGGAGAAACAATATGGTCTTGGAGAAACAATATGGTCTTTCTATTCGAAAAATACACAAAAATAATGGGGGGGAGTATGTGAATCAAGATTTCAGAGATATTTGCTCTGAACATGGCCTCCAACATTAGTTTTTAGTTCCCTACAGCCCTTAGCAGAATGGTGTGGCAGAGAGAAAGAACATAACACTTTGGGAGATGGAAAATTGTATGATTCAGTCCAGTTTCATGGATTCATCTTTTTGGGCAGAGGCAGTCAATTGTGCCAACTATATTCAAAATCGGATGCCCCACAAGGTAGTTTGACATATGAATACCAAGGAGGCTTGGTCTCATGTCAATCCTGATGTATCTTCATTCCGAGTTTTTGGTAGTGAAGCCTAGGCATATATACCTGATTCTTAGAGGAGAGTAATGGAGTGGAAGATCTGAAACCTCATTTTTGTTGGCTACTGAAAGGATGTCAAGGTATATAGGTTGTTTGATATTGATTCTAGAGAGGTCCTATTTTGATAGGATGTCTAGTTTGATGAGCGCCTTCCTGCAATAGATACCCTGACTCTAGAGTCTACTTCACTTACCAGTACTCCCTCATATCTTCTAGATTATTTTTAGGATAACGAGGATGATGATCTTGGTGATCCACATTTACCTCCACCATAGGATCCTCCATAGATGCCTAAATGGGCCTATGTTATTGTTGAGGCTGCAGGATCTCTGGTAGGTGACCCTTCATCTTCCCATCGCACCTGGTCTCATATTGCGGGTTCTAGCCTCCTGATTCATGCTATTTGTTGTGATCCTCAGACTTTTAAAGCTACAATAGGACATTTTGAGTGGGATAGTGCTATGGAAGAGGATTATTCTTCTTTTATGAAGAATCATACATGGGATCTTTGTTCTCTTCCTAAGGGAAGAAAGTTAGTGCGATGCAAGTGGTTGTATCGTACTAAGTTTGTTGCTGATGGTTCTATTGATAAGTACAAGGCACGTCTTCTTGTGAAGAGTTTTTCATAGGTTGAGGGTATTGATTACACTAAGACATTTTCCCTTGTCTCCAAGATGAATTCTATTTGCCTTGTCTTCTCCCTCGTAGCTTCTTAGAGATGACCCATTTTTCAGATGGATGTGATGAGTGCATTCTTGTGAGGTGACTTACTGAGGATATTTACATGGAGCAGCCTCAAGAATTTGTGCAGGATTCCTCCTTGGTTTGCAGATTTATATGTTCTTTATGTGGTCTCAAACAGGCCCCTCGGGCTTGGTATGAGAAGATGGACTCTTTTTTTCTTTCCACAGGATTCACATGTTGTCATTCTGATCCCACAATCTACATTCAACATCTTGAGGATGAGGTTTTGATCCTTGTGCTATATGTTGATGATATTCTCATCACAAGTATCTCATCTTCTATGATTTAGGATGTTCAGTGCACATTGATGGAGCAGTTTGAGATGACTGATCTTGGTCTGTTACACTACTTTCTTGGTCTTTAGATTGTTTAGTCCTCTACTAGGATCTTCATTTACTTGCAGAGGTATGCTCTTGACATGTTTTGACACTTTGACATGCTTGATTGCAAGCCCACTCCCACACCTTTTCAGTCAGGTGTTACCTTGTCTTCCTCTTGCACTTCGCCTTTAGTGGATCCTACATTATATCGGCAATTGGTTGGAAGTTTGTTGTACCTAACACACACTCATCCTGATCTTTCCTTTGCAATTGGTCTTTTCTCTAAGTTTTCACATGAGCCTCATGAGAGTCATTGGCAAGCTACCAAGCATATTTTGAGATACATTCAAGGCACTATTTTGTATGTCATTCACTACACATCGGGGGCTCCTCACATTGTTGTCTTCACTAACTCAGATTGGGCTGGTGATGTTGATGATCAGAAGTCTACTTATGGCTTTATTTTTTTGTCTTGGCTCTGGTCCTATCACATGGTCGTACAAGAAGTAGAATGCTTGTGCACTTTCATCTACAGAGGCTGAGTACAGAGTGTTGGATTTATATTGAGATAATTTGTACTGAGAGGGGAGGGGTGAATTAGTACCTCTAAAACTTTTCTTGGTTAGCCCATTAACCCTTAGTCATCAGTTTGTAATTTAACTTATCTATCTATTCATCTTTCTTTATCCATATGAACTCATATTATACATTCATTTGATATGTAACAATAATAGAAACATTCATGAAATTAGATAACACATGACACAAGATATGATATCACAGAAAACTCCTATTAAGGAAGCAAAAACTACGGTGGGGATTGTTACCCACAAACTTCACTATCTGCAGATAAGAAGAGCCGGTCAAGGCTTACAATTTTGGTCACTTCTGATGACCTACCCTGTTAGGAGTATTAGAGTAGAGACCTGTTAAGATCTACTTCGTTTGAAGCTTTCAACAACATTGTTAAGTGTTCACTCTGTTAAGAGATTTACAAAGGACAGTTAAGTCCACCTTCTACAAAAGGATTTTAGATGTGATGCACTTGTTAGAATGAAACTACATAGGTCTTTGATTTTATGGAATATGCAATCTTCAATTTCTTGATAAAAAATCCTCTAAAGCTCCAAAAATACTATTAATCATCCTTCCATGATTGAGTATTACCTTTATCTGCTCGTCGGTAGCCTTTGTGTGTTCTTAATAACTGATGTATTATGTTTCTGATCTTTGCATGAATTCTGCCTTCTGCTCCTTAGATGCCCTTCGTGGTTATCAATTATAAAAAGAATTCATGTAATCACAATTGAGTATGAACATCTATTTATACTAGCTTAGGTTCAATTCTTGATTCATGCATTCACAAGTTAACTCTAGATTCAAGATATACAACTTGATCTTGATTTGTAGTTAGATATGCTTTAGATCTGTTAGGATTCTTTAAAGCATTTACATAAAGCTTGCATGACCATAAAAAACAAAAAACAATTCTACAAAATAGAATAACTTTGATTTATCCGCTGTGTATAAATCAGATCCACAATTTATGGCTTTTCTGACTGTCAGTTTTGACGGTCGGTGTTCTTGGTCGTCGGTGTTCCTTTCTTTGAACATGTCATCGGGTATGCTTGTCTGTTCCTGTCGGGTTGTTCTGAAAACTGTGTCGCCGGTGATGCTTGTCAAATTTATACTTAGATTTTTCTCAAAAATCTTTATTCTGTCGGGTATGCTTGTATTTTACCGGTACTGCTTGTGGTTCGCCGGTGATGCTTTCTGTCTGCCGGTAATGCTTGCTGTCTGTGTTTTTTCTCTGAGTATACTAATGGAAAAATAATTTCATCATAGATTTGTAGTGCATGCTAGTCAGGAGATTTTATGGCTTTGGCAGTTGATGACTAAGTTTGGTTTTCCTCCTGGTTGTCCCACTGTTTTGTGGTGTGATAATTAGAGTGTTATTCACGTTTCCCGCAACCCAGTTGAGCATCAACACACTAAACACATTGAGTTTCATATGAATTTCATCTTCCAGTTGATTCAAGATGGTGTTCTCATTTTGGAGTACATTTCCACTGACGCACAGGTTACTAACATCTTCACTAAACCTTTTACATCTCCGCGTTATCTTCAGTTGCGTTCTATGCTTGGGGTGACAGAAGTTGTCCTCGTGGGGTCTTCTTGAGGCCTTCCTTCCTTCATGTTTTTTTTCAGCATTTTTGTTCTATCTCTTTTTAGAGAGGGCTTTTTCCCACTGGATTTTCTCCTTTGTCTCCGGTTTACAGATTTTTCCTTGTATTGGGTACCTGATCAGGCCTTGTTGCTGGGACCCATTTTCCTACTTTCATAGTTGTTCTAGGTTACCTTACCCTCTAAGCTTTGCTTAAGGGGGGGTGTTAGTGTTAGTAATAACTGAGAGGGGGGGGGGGGGGGAATCAGTGGCCTAAAAAATTAANGGGGGGGGGGGGTGAATCAGTGGCCTAAAAAATTAATCCTTAAATCAACCCTTTAAACTTATAACCACCAATTATATCTCAAATTATCTTCTATTCTACAAGATGAATTCCATGAAATACTTATATCAATTTGTGCGTGTGTATTTGGGTACCTGATAAGAGAGACACAACACATCAATAAGTCATTGCATTAGTTCAAAATGGTTAGACAAGCATGTAAAACCACCTAATATCGACCTATTGCCTACTAACTAGGAAGAGTGTGATTAGTAACATAAAAGCCCACAGTTTATGCTACAATCAGTGACATATACGACCTACTATGAAGGATTTTAGATTATAAACAAGCTAAAAAGATGAGAAAACATGCATTCTAGATCTGAGCATGAAAGTAATAACAATGAAAAAAGCATGAAATATGAGGTGAAATGTTAGTCTAGGATTAATCTAACAACATAACAATGCATTTACAATATTGGAAGAAGGCTCTTTTACTCTAAAAAATGGCTTCTATTTATAGAAGAATGAGAGGGAGAGAGGGGGGACAAGGTGAATTAATGATTTGAGGGACTCATTAATAGAGGTGTAAGAACCATTAATGCCCAAGGCATTAATAAGGTATGGAGGAGACATAGGCTTAAGGCATCTTCATTAATAAGGCATTAATGAAAGCCTTAAAGAAGCAAGGGAAGGGTGTAAGAGGGTGGCTTGAGAAAGTGGACTTTAAGGAAGTCAAGCTTGAGAAAGTGGACTCTCTCAAGCGGGTTGAGTTGCTAAGAATTTCTTAATGGAATGTGACAACATTAGGAGGTGGATTAGGGTAGAATTAGGATTAGGATTAGATTAGCAAGGGGGAATGGGTTGAGAAGGGTTAGAACCCAAGGTAGAAGTGGTTGAGATAGGTTAGGTTTGGGTTTAGGGGAATATTAATAAATGAATTAAACTTCTTTAATTCATTTAAAAATATAGGAATTAATTATTTAAACAGTAAAATTGATTTTTAATAATTAGGGGACTATAGCCATTTTAATTAAATTAAATAGGCTAGGGGAATGGGTTATTTGTAAGTGGATAATTGATTTAGGGATTTATTTAATTCCTTTATAATTAAATACTATAGCCATGCTTGATTTTGGTTTGATTTAATTGGGCTGAATTGATTTAAATCATATGGCTATAATAGTTAATATAATTTAGTGATAAAAATCACCTAGGACATTAAAATGATTCGAAGAATTATGCCAAGTAGTAACAAGGTCATTTGGACATAATCGAGGGTATGATCACACTTAGGAAAAATAGGGTCCATAGTTGGAATAGACCAATTTAGGTGGTTACACAATTTACTACTTGTCAGATTGCTCTGTCAAACCTTCTTCTATGTGTTTACCAATAAGAAGTCATCTATTTACCAAAATATAGTAAATATGCAAAGTATACCGATAAATCCAGAATTAACTATGTAAGATACAAAGTAGTAAAGAGGTGAATCATACACACATAACACATGGATTCTAACATGGAAACCCTGTTAAGGGAAAAACCACTCGGACCGGTACCCAAAATTTTCACTCTTTTGAAGTGAGCCCTTTTAAGGGCCTACCCTGTTAAAGATTACAAACACACTGTTAGGTGTGACCTTGTTAGAGGCTTTAGAAATAGTTTGTCAACTAGTATCTAGCATCTAATGCTACCATCCTTGATCAAACTCTCTTGGCCTGTCAATAGGTATTGGGCATATCCAATGCTACTTTTGTGATCAAACTTTTTGATACTCCTTGGGATGTATCCCAATTGAAGAAGAATTTTAAGTCCTGCTCAGTTAAGAGGCTTATATGCTTCAATGGTTAAACTGAAACACTAATGATATGTTCATACATATAACTCAATTGCATATTTTTAGATCTATTGTAGGTCCATTACTTCACTGATCAATATAATCAAATATATACCTTTGCTCCACACTTGTTTTGCTCTGTGATGCTTGTCTCACTATTCGTCGGTGTCTACAGAATCTAGCTCTTCCTTTAGCTTGCTGATCAGGACTGAAATGAAGACTTTCTTCTCCTTCAGATTTTATTTAGCATCTTTCCTCTTCTCTTGTTCACCCCACACACACAATTCGTAATGAATTGAGTTTGTCTCTTATAGAAATGATTTCCTCTTTTTAGGATTTCTTGATCATGGCGTGTTCAACAATCTTTGCCAATAGATTTAAAGAAAATCTCTAGTCTGATCTTGTAGAGATATTCTTGCCAAATGGAAAAAGCACCTTTAAATCAATTACTTATCTCTGGCTTTATCTGGATGATTAAAAAAATGATAAGTATCTGTTAACTCTATATTTAGCTTCTTGACAGCTAAGCATTTTTGTCATTTTTTGAACTCTCTATTCTATCAGTCAACACTTCAGTTAGTCATCGATGACAACTAACTGTTCCATTGGTGTGACTTCATTTGTCATCAGGATCTCCATCCTTGTCTTTTCCGTCGGGCAACATTGAAATTTTGTCCATCGGGTTACTCTATGTTTTGCTCGTCAGGAAACACTGTAACTCCGCTCGTCGGTAATGCTGTGCATTTCTTCGTCGGGCAATATTGTGATTTTTTTCTTTTACTTTGACTGTCGGGTGCACTCCGTTGGTGTATGAAGTCACTTAGTGAATACTTGAATTATATGCAAGACTGATAGAATAACCTTTGATTCATCGGTTCTTTGAAGTCTTTGGCAGTGTTACAATGACCATACAGATTATATTAAGTTGACATCAATGACAATAAAATACATTAACTGATTTAATGCCTTGCATGATCATCAACTTAACATATTCAAACATTTAAAAAACTACATGTAATCAATCTCTCCCTTTGGCATTGATGGCAACATACTGCATTATCATACTCTACTATTGCTAATACAATATGAAATTTATAGTTTCATCAAGCTTTCCTAATGTAACTATTACAAATGTCTAGCTATCGGTAAGCTAAAATAGCTTTGGTTTGATTCTTGCAGCTTTCTTTCTATCTTCAATCCCTTCACTGGATGGATGTAGAATCTTTCTTTCTTTGATGTGATCTATTCCCCTTCTGTGTCAAACTCTCTCCCTTTGATTGTTCTCCTTTCTTTTGATGTTTTCTCTCCATTTCTATTTGCTCTCCCTTTGTCAGTATGATAATGAGGTATCTCTCTCCCTTTGACATTAATGCCAAACATCTTATCTTTTCAAACAAGATTTTGACAGTTATGTCAAGTGGATCCTTTCTATCTATAATATATTCCTTGAATTTCCCAATCCATCGGTAATACCTCTATTTCTCAGAGTAGATAAATACCTTTCTATGTATTGATTTATCTTTGAAGTCCATCTCTCTGCTTGCATCAACATGAATGATATTCTAATAATGTGTAGGCTGATGCAGCCTTCTAGTTAGCTTACTGACCAGTAGACAAGGGTCTGACCCCTAGTCTCTTTCTCAAGTACTCAAATGCATCTTTGGGCAGTGGCTTGGTGAAGATATTGACCAATTATTCCTTTGATTGCACATACTCAAGTATCACCTCCTTTGTGTAAACTTGTTCTCTTAAATAATGATACTTGATGGCAATATTCTTTGTTTTGGCATGCATGAATAGATTTTTGGAAATGTTTATTGTACTTGTATTATCACAATAGATAATGGCCGGTTCTTTAATTTTCATATGCATACCTTCCAGTAACTGTTTGATCCATGCAATATTTGAGCAGTTTGCAACATCAACAACATACTCTGCCTCTACATTAGATTGTGAGATGCATCCTTGCTTCTTGTTGATCCATGTGACAAGTCTGTCACCCATGAAGAATTCTCCTCTAGTTGTGCTCTTTCGGTCATCAATATTTTTGGCCCAATCAACGTCGGTAAAGACCTTAAGTTCAAATTTGCCTTCTCTTCTATACCATAAGCCATATTCCTCAGTATTCTTCAGATATCTTAGAATTATTTTCACAGCAGTCATATGTGATTCTCTGGGATTAGCAAAAAATCTAGCAACTGTTCCTACTGCATGTGCAATATCTAGTCTAGTATGTACAACATACATGAGTTTTCTAATCATTGATCTGTACAAAGTCTGATTTACCTATGTTGTCTTATCTTCCTTTGTCAGTTTGCATCCAGTTTCCATCGGTGTTCCAACTGGTTTGGATTCTTTCATATTGAATATTTTTAGTACTTCTTTGATGTATTTGGATTGTGTAATAAAAATACCTTCATCTTGTTGCATGATTTGTAGACCAAGAAAGAACTTGATCTATCCAAACATAGACATCTCAAACTCTTTGCTCATCTCATTTGCAAATGATTTGCCTAGCATATCATTGCCTCCAAATATGATGTCATCAACAAATATCTCAACAATCAAAATGTTAGCATCAATATCTTCCTTCAAATAAAGATGACTATTTTCACTTGTCCTTACAAATCCAATACTTAGAAGATAGGAATGAAGTCTTTCATACTAGGTTCGGGGTGCTTATTTCAATCCATACAGGACTTTGTGAAGTCTACATACCATGTCCCTTTTGTCTAGATCAAAAAACCCTTCTGGTTGTTCAATGTATACCTCTTCTTCAAGTATTCCATTCAGGAATGTAGACTTGACATTCATTTGATATACTTTGAATCCTTTATATGCAACATAAGCAAGTAATATTCTTACTCCTTCTAGCCTAGCAACGGGTGCAAAGGTCTCTCCATAGTCAATTCCTTCTTCTTGTTCATACCCCTTGCATACTAGTCTTACTTTATTTCTCGTGACTTTTTCATTCTCATTCAGCTTATTCTTGAATATCCATTTTGTACCAATGACATTCTTGTCATTTGGTCTTGATACAAGTGTCCATGTGTTGTTTTTCTCTATCTGTTCAATCTCTTCATTCATAGCACTTATCCATTCATCATTATCTAGTGCAACATTGATAGATTTGGGCTCATAATCACAAATAAGACATCTTGTATTTAGAGACTTACTTCTAATTCTCATACTAGCCTTTTTATCTCCTATGATCTGGTCCTATGGATGGTTCCTTCTGACATATCTTGCAAGTATAGGTACATCTCTTTGTCTATCAGCTTGATCATCATTTTGTTCTTCATTCTGTTCTCCATCAAGTTGTGCATCATCTTGAGCAATATTCTGATCGTCAGTATTTGCATCTTGATGCTCAGGTGCAATGATCTGTTGCTCAGGAGATCTACATTGTTGGTAGGGTAGAGTGTTAGGTTCCTCACTGTAAGTGAACTTATTTTAGTCCTTTGGTTCTTTAGTGCTTTCCTTTTCATTTTTCTCTGCAAATTCATCCATCTTTACATTTGCACTTTCAATAATTTTGTTAGAGGCTTTGTTTAGACATTTATAAGCCCTACTCTTTGTAGAATACCCTAGAAAAATTCCTTCATCACTCTTGGAGTCAAGTTTTCCATTTCTATAATCTTTTAAGATATAACATTGACTGCCAAATTTTTTGAAATAACTTACATTGGGTGTGTATCCATACCATAGCTCATAAGGTGTCT
>MU224645.1:2369199-2383195 GCA_018584345.1 Thuja plicata
CTAGTCATAGAGTGCAAAGGTGTGAAATGGAGGCCCTCAGATTGACCTAGTTAGTGCCTATGCAAGTACACCATGAAATGAGAGATTCAAATGCATGAAAATGAGATCTACTCTATATGATTGCAATACATCAAAGGAAATTATTCTAAATGATAACAATGCATAATTAATCTATGAAAGGAAATGTAAATGCAAGATTAATCTATAAAAATAAACATGAATTTAATCTACATGAAGAGCCATGAATGCAAGAAGAATGAGAAAAGAAGAGAGAAGTTGCAATATCCAAGCTCAAATGCTCAAATTCTCCTCCAAAATTTCTCTCCAAACCTGCAGCATAACAATACTATGAAAAAGATGTCTATCTAAATGAGAAGGAGATGTCTCCTTTTAAAGGAAAGTGAACGATTGAGATTAAGAGACAAAAATCAAAGGCTATGATTAAGAGGCAAAAACCCACCACTTAGGAAGATGTGATAAAAAAGGGATTTTTATTTAATTTATTTCCTTTTTCATCAAATAAAGTGCTTTAAGTGGGGATTTTTATTTATTTAATTAAAAGAGGGGTTTTCTTTCAATTAAATAAATTAGAAGAATTTTATTTAAGTAAATGGGAGGAATTGAATTTAATTAAATAAGAGGAATTTTATTCAATTAAAAGGGAGATTAAATATTTTAATTAAATAAAAATGATCAAACCTTAGGAAATATTGAAATAATTGAATTAATTATAATTTGATCAAGGAAATCAATTTGAATTGAAAATGTTGCAAAACATTGATTTAGGAAATTTGATAAAATGATAAAATGATAAATGGGGCCCAAAGTCTAGGCGACCATTTTAGGGTGCGTATAGGATGTAGAACAAAGTTTGTGATAAGAGTACTTCATTGGATTTGACCAAGCAAAGACAATTGCTATCAGACAGTTCACTGGATTGTATATTTCCTATATATGCTTGTTCAGATTGTGAATCCTTGAGGGTGGCTTTAACCTTCTTTGGGAAGCGAGCCTACTACTTTTCTTGAATCCTAACAAGGTCTATCTCCTAACATGGACTGTGTACTATAATGTTGTAATAAGCTCCTAGCAGGGATAAATATTTTAACAAGGATACTATACTCTCAATATATTATTTGTGGGTGCTAATTCCCACCGGGGTTTTACCTTTAACAAGGTTTCCTCGACAACAAGTATTGTGTTATTGTGTTGGCAATTACTGTGTAAACATTTGCATTACATATTTGGTTTTTAAAGTTTAAAGTTTAATAAGCTATATCACAACTGATTCACCCCCCTCTCAGTTGTCTTGTGGATTATTATTCCTAACACATTTCACTAAGGAAATCTATTAAGAGCCCGAGAGTTAAAGGTTGTTAAATTTGTGTCTACTTATTTTTTCAAAATGTATGACACTAACAAATGTCTTGTTTGCATTAGCAAGTGGATTTTAAGTCCCCCTATAATGCCCTTTCTCATTTTTGTTAACTCTAGATTGTTTAACCCACTTAATGATGGATAAATTATCACAAAATGTATCATTTAAGAGTAATATAAATGTGCAATAGGAATTCTTTGTTCTTTCAAATCTTGTGGGACAAAATCAGCTATATTAGCACACCAAAATAAGTGATTCATCATATAGGCCTCTACATCCTTTGGCTACATTCCACCAAGAAAAGATATCGCTAAAATTTTGTGTGTTTATTCTCTAAATTTATGGCATCTATGAATACCTCCTCTGCACCTCAGGTAGACCTCAACTCCCTATATAGTACCCTATCTCATTTTTTTCAACTCCAAGTAGTTTGAACATGGCAGTGATGAATGCATTCTTGCAAAATGTATCATTTTAGAGTGGTACATAGATGGAAATAGGTATGTTTCATTCTTATACATCACACTAAACCAAAAAAATTATGATAGAATAGTTAGGTGGATAAGTGAACACTCATATAAGTCTCATCCACCAAGGAAATTTCTTAAGAGCCTTAAATGGAAAAAAATTCCAAAATTTTATGTATCTATTATCTCAATCCCTGACACTTATGAATGTCTCATTTGCACCCACATGTAGATTTCAAGTCCCTTTATAATGCCATGTCTCAATTTTTTCAAATCAAAACCATTTGACCATTGCCAATGATGAATCAATTCTTGCAAAATGGCTCATTTGAGAGTAGTTTAAATATGTTAATATGCATTCTTAATTATCGCATCTTGTGGGACAACGTTGACTATGTAATTACATCAAGATATTCAAGAAAATGATACTAAATACCTCAATTCATTTCACATTTCTCCTTATCCTTCCAAGTTATAGTGCACCAAGGAAATCTCTTAAGAACCCTAAAATAAAATCTTGCCAAAGTTTTTCTTATATGTTCTCTTAATTCATGACACATGAATGTCTTATTTGCATGTATAGTTGAATTCCAATTCCCTTATTTTAACCTAGCTTAATTTTTTTTTTTCAAATTCACATTCTTCGACCATGCAAACAATGAATGCATTGTTGCAAAATATCTTATTTTATAAAAGTGTAAATGTGATAATAGAATTTTATTCTTTAGCACCTCATAAGAGTGAATAAACCATGCTAGCACAACAAGGTATATGGGTGAGTGCTTATAGATGCTTTGATTCATTCTATAGGTCTCTAAATATTTCTAGGCTACATTGCTCCATTTAACTTGAGAGGAAAACAATAAACCCTTGATGCTAAGATGACCATGACTAACCTAAGAATGTAAATATGTCAAATTTCATTGAGATAACTAATTAAAATCCTATAAAACTCTAAAGGTTGATGAAAATACAAAGATAGGGTTATCATAAATGGGTAAAACAAGATTGTGCATTTATATTTTGGGTGTTATAAACATCTTTTCACTATCACCATTGTTGTCTAGGTTGACTTGCCCCCATCTTTATGCACACAATCCTCTACTTGACTACCCTTATGTCCTATTTGTTGATCATGAGCATTTTTCATTATAGTAGGCACAAATCTACATTAGTGAGAGATCATTAACTCCATAATTTAATAACATTTATGTTCTAGTCAATTATAAGTTACATTAAGTTTATGTAGTAGTTCAATATTTAGTAAGGAATAATCTAATGTAAATCTTAAATAATGAAATCATTAGAAAATTTGAACATGGATGCTTGTACCTTGTTTTTTTTATAAAATTATAACTAAAACCACCTTTACAGATTAAAATGAAATTGATATTTGTAGGTGCATGTGTAATATATTATAAGTTATATAGAGGTTTAAAGTAACTAGTTTATTTTGACCTAATAAGAATTATTGGGGTCAATTAAATATTGAGTATAATTACAAATTGTCATTTCCATGTTAGATTTTTAACGTAAAAATCTATTAAAATGCACCTCTACAAACATCCTTTTGGTTCTAAGTTGAGCTACAGTGTAGAAGAGATTACCTAATCTCATCAATTAGCCTTTAGCCCTCCATAATCTATATATGAACCTTGGTTTTTCTTTCACAATGAAAAATACCTCCATAATATATAATGAACCTTAGTTTTTATTTCACAATGAAAACCTCGACCTTGGAAGTTGAGTCATGTTCTAGGATTTTGGAGCAACAATTTTGGAACCAAGAGAATCACATGGAAAGAGATGGATCTGTAAATTTAGATATCACAACAAGATCACTACGATCATCTACAAAGTTTATAATCATTTAGTGATATTTCAATGTTGGCTTGATGAGCATCAAGCTAATTCATATCAATAAAAAAATTTGTAATGTCCTAAAGGTAGAAGGAAGCAAGATCCAACATAAAACCACTACACACAATTCAGTCCACTAACACCTTAGAATCCATGGATAACTCAACTTACCCACTACACTCTTACCTTTCTATTGCTAGCCTACAATACTACCAAGGATGGAACAATAAAAATAGTAAAACTCATGAAAAAAATAAAATATACATGTGACTTGTATGTGTGATTTTTGTACCTGTTAAAGAAAGACACAACACTTCAATAGATCATTGCATTAGCGAAAAAGGGGTTAGATGAGCATATAAATACACTAAAATTGACCTATTGCTTTCTAACTAGGAAGAGTATGAAAAACAACATAATAGCCCTCAGATTATGCCTCTTTCAGTGACATATACATCTTAGCATGAAAGATTTGAGTTAAAATGAGAAAAATATCTAAATAACATGCATTCTAGCTCTAAAAAGCATGAAACTAACAATGCATAAATATGAAACATGAAATGTGATATGAGTCTAGGTTTATTCTAACAACATAACAATGCAATTTTTAATCTAAGATCCAGGCTCCTTTGTGCTCAAAAACACCTATTTATAGAAGAATGAGGAGAGAGAGGGGGGACAAGGTGTATTAATGAGTTGAAAAACTCATTAATGGTGTGTAAGAAGAAATAAATGCCAAAGGCATTCAATAGGCATGGGGGAGACATGGGCTTAAGAAATCTTCATTAATGAGGCATTAATGAAAGCCTTAAAGAAGCATGGGAAGGGTGTAAGAGAGTGGCTTGAGAAAGTGGACTTGAGAAAGGAATCTTGAGATTCCTTGACTTTCTCAAGTGGGTGGAGTCCTTAATCACTCCCTAATGGAATGTGACAACATTAGGAGGTGGGTTAGGATGAATTTAGGATTAGAATTAGATTAGTGTTGGGTGAATAGGTTGGGATAGGTTTGAACCCAGAGTCAAAGTAGTTTAAGTGGGTTAGGTTAGGGGTTTAAAGGAATATTAATGAAATGAATTAAACTTATTTAATTCATTCAAAAATAGGATATTAATTATTTAAGCATTTAATTACTTTTTATTAATCAATAGGACTATAGCCAATTTAATTAAATTAATTAGGCTAGGGGAATGGGTTCATTTGCAAGTGAACAATTGATTTAGGGATTTTATTTAATTTCTTTATGATTAAATACTGTAGCCATGTTTGAATTTGATTTGATTTAATTGGTTTGAATTGATTTGAATTGTATGGATATAGTAGTTAATATAATTTAGTGATAAAAATCACCTAGGACATTAAATTTGATTTAAAATAAATTATGCCAAAGTAACATTGTCGTGACATAATTGGGGTTATGATAATACTTAGGGCAAATAGGATCTATAGTCAGAACAGACCAAATCCAGGTGGTTACATTTGCCCCTCTTTGAATTGATGTGCGAGCAGCGCATTGATTCAAAGAAAGTTTTTGATTTTGACTTCAAAAAGATTGAGACTTTTTCTCATGATCAAACAAAATGCCTGATGAGATCAATCTCACACTTGTTCAAACTAAACTGATAGAATTGACTTTGAACTTGGTTATCATCCAAAGGTCAATAAAAGATTTTTAAAGATACCAATTTTGAACTTGCTTGTCATCCAAAGATTGATAATATTGATTCTGAATTTGGTTGTCGTCCAAAAGTCAGTATGAAGCTACTAGGAGCTTAATAAGAATATTTTTAAAAATAAAAATAAAAATGAGGAAACACAAGATATCTAGCTTATGAGAACCAAAGCTTTCTATCCAACAATTCTGACTGAGTCAAGGAAACTGTCATGCCCCTAGTTTGTTTGATAACAGAGTCATTTTAATGTTGTTTCGAGAAAAAAATTAATTGATGATAGTGTGATTATGCCCCCTCGGGAAAAAAATTGAAGGAAAATAATAAAATCCCTCTGTTGCAATGATGTATCACTTATAGGAAGCGGTTAGGGAAAGAACATAGTAGAAGAGGTGAAAAAGAGGGTGTGTGTAAGAATAAACACACGGTAACTAAGTTAATTACGTAAAAATGTGAGTGGTGAGATTGATAAAATGATGTCAGACCAATATTTATGAGAAAATGTGCAACTTGGATGAATTTTTAGAACAAATGGAGCAAATTTGCATATTCAAAAATTATCGTAAAAATGTTTATGTACTTCATAAAACACTTTAGGCACCTTTGATTTGGTTCCCAATTGATTAAAAAGAGAACAAAAATATAGTTTCGATTGCTTGAGAGGAGTTTTGGAACTCCTAAATGGCTTAAAAGACCAATATAAGCCTCAAAAATTACCATGTTACTATTCATTTTCACTTTTATCCATAGTAAATCTGAGAGCTTTGCAGAGAAGATGGTGGTCCTTGTGAGGAAGCATCATTTTGAGATGAGCCGTCGACACCAGTGCCCAGTTGACTACCCACCTCTGGTAAGTGCTTGTAAAACTACCTCGTGAATTTTGCAAATTTGATTTTTACGCATTTTGACAACTTTTATAGGCTATTGAATTCTGGGTCGCATCCGGGATTTCAGATCACACCCTGTCAAACCCGTGTTGCATCCAGTATTTCCCAGATCGTATTCAGTTTTTCTAGATTTCTGCATCGCATCCAGGATATCCTGGATTGTATCCCGTTTGCCTATTTTTGCCTTGTTTTTTAGTTGAATTTGGCTTTGTGTCATACCTATCCTTGCAAGATTGTACCCAATTTTTAGAGTCACATCCCGTATGTCGGGGGTCATACCCAATATTCTCTGTTGCATCCTGTATTTCCAGGATTGCATCCCGTAAAAGAGATCGCACCCTGCCTGTTCAGGATTGCATCTTGTTTGTAGACTTAGGAAGTTATCTATTTTGACCTGTTTGCTTGTCACAGATTTTGAATTACTTGGCTGATCGGGAGTCTACATCTTTGTTGTAGATAGAACACTAATTTTATCTTTGTATGTGTCAAAAATATGCATATTTTGAGGTAGTGGCTTTTAGAGGCACATATCCAGGTCGTGTGCTTGCCTTGGTTTATTATCAGCGGATGAGCATGTGACAGTAGTTTGTTGCAGATTATGGTCTTTGATAGGTTTACCCAAGATAGGGGTAAACTGAGGGTTGTTGACTGCTCTTGTCGAGAGATGGCACTCAGATCACAACACCTTCCATCTCCCGATCGGGGAGATTATATTTACTCCTGAGGATGTATGGTGGATATTGCGTGTGCTTATTATTGGTCATGAGGTGTGTTTCAAGGCGACATCAGCCGTGGAAATTGGAGCATCTCGTCGATACTTTCAAGATGACACCATTGACCACTGATATCTTTCATGGGACTATATGGTTGATCATTATGATCGATTATCTATGTACTTAGCAGGTTTGATAGGTGGCATCTTGATGCCTGACATAGGTCAGCATGGGTTCTTGGTCAGATGGGTGGACATGCTAGAGTAGATGGTTATCCATAGATGGAGATTTGCATGGGGCAGTTGCATCTTAGCCCATATGTACCGAGAGTTGCATGAGATCGTATATCATTATACTCAGAGCATGACTATAGGCATATTGATTCTTCAGATCTGGGCTTGGGAGCATATCGCTGCTATATGACTGATAGTAGATAGATAGCAATCCCTAGAGCAGGCCTATGTATATATGTATGTAGGTCATATTCAGCAGGCCCATCTGGGCAAGCTAGAGTATTGGAGATGACTCTTTGATGAATGACTAAGGTCATTTGGCGACCATATATAGATTGTGAGGAGTGGACCTTAGATGCTCATTAGGTGCCATATTTATTCCAGAGTAGGTATCTTATTGGATGGACCAGACATGTTGTAGAGCGGTTCGTGGTCTCTCGAGTTCTGAGATAGTATGACTGACGACAAGGCAAGACTTAGGATATTACTGTATATGCCCAGATCCAAGATGAGGTACCTTTGTGGGGTGCTCAATTGATTTATGAGATTTCCCATCAAGAGATTTGTGACATGGTTGGAGTAGACTGGGATCTCCTCTTGGATGTTACAGATGCAGGTTGTTTGGATGGTTACACAACATAGATGCTTCAACATCCATTTCCTCATTTCACAGTACCAGAGGAGGTCATTCCTCGCATAGAGGAGCCATTAGATTATGATCTTGATGATCGTCCTGCCAGAGGGAGAGGAGGAGCTCAGAGAGATAGGTGTGGTGGCCGACATGGAGGGAGAGATAGTGGCAGAGATGAAGGTAGGGATGGGAGAGATCCTCCTCTAGATGAGGGGGATGACGTTGGAAATGAAAGGGGTGGTGGCACAGTGGGTGGTGGCATAGATGTTTCCAGTGGGAGTGGAGAGGGTTGGTGCACCTAATTTAGATTTGTGGCTCCCCAGTTAGATCCAAGTCCATTACTCAGGGGATCAGCAGAGGAAGTAGAGCCAACAGAGGCAGAGACAGCCTGACAGACCATAAGACAGGGCCTTAGGATAGGATTCAGGTAGGGGATTTGGAAAAGATGGGGATCCTTTATCTTAGTGTGAGAAGGAGAGAGCAAATTAGGGCCTAGATTATAGCTTTAGAGGCCATAGCTACTGCAGTAAAGGCCATGATCACAGTTGCAGATGCTTTACTTGATGATTGGGATACACAGCTAGAGATACTCAAAGTAGAGCGAGATGCACAGCTGGAGAGGCTTAGGACAGAGTGAGATACACATGCTTGTACTACTATTCATCAGGGCTAGAGAGCGACTTATTATTATGCTCTTTATCATGCAATGGTGCCAGAGGGGCAGAGAGCAACATAATTTTCATGGTTGGATCTGCAATCAGAGGGGGCCATGCCTCCTCCTCCTCCTCCATTTGTACCACCTCCTCTTCCTCCTCCAGATTAGGGAGCAGGGGGTAGCTAGAGTTGATGTTGTATTTTGTTCACATATGTATCTTGTATATCTAGATCCTGTTGAGATCCTATTTTTGTACATGACACACACACACACACATATCTGATTCTTCTTGATCTTCTGACATGCTGATACTCTTTATGTATATTTGTGTCATATTTTGATCTTTGTATCATGTTTTGAGATATATATCTGATGCAACTGTTCCTGATTCTGACATATTTTATGATTTGTTTCTTGCTTTGAGAGATTTATTTGCACATGTGATGATATCTTGGTCTCTTGATGAGTTAGATTTAGATGATGACATCATTTTTGTAGATTTATCACTGATATAAATATGTTTCAAATGATACTATGTGAATATGCAAATGTATGTTTTTTATTTTTCTTTATGCAATGTATGGATGCACTTAAGATGTAAGATGCACAAATTCTTTGTTTCTGTATTTTCTTTCTGTCTCTTTTTATGAATGAAAAATGTATGCTATGAATGTGCAATGATATAAATATTAGTGATAGTAAATGGATGTAATTAACTTGGATTTAGAAGAAAATAGAAATAATTTTTGAGCACAAATTTCCTATGCTTATTAACTTCTTTCACAAATGCATCATGCAATCTTTAAATGCAGCTATATGCAGACTCTTAGGACTTGTCACTGATTTGCAAATATTGTAGCTTTTTATCATCATTGGGTGCTTTTTAGAATGGATACCACCTGATAGTACAACCATCACTAATACCCACTGATATTATGAAATTATGAATACTATATTTTATTGAAATGTCAGAAAATAGACTTAGGCATTAAGGCATAGAAGCTAGGATGACAAGATAGTCACTTTCCTTTTACTATACCAGATTCTGTGTAAGGCAAGATATTGGACCTGCAATGACCTTGAAAATTCATATCCTTGGGTACATTATGCTTCGTATACCTTAGCGAGAATCTAATTTTTAGAAAAAAAACAAGGAAATTATGTCAACCTCACCGTAGTTTACACATAACAAAGATTGAGATATATGCAGCTATCCACCCATAGTGGCAGCTCTTACCATAAACATCCAAGTTAGGTGAAATTTATAGGATCATTTGGAACAATCACCATACATAGAAAATCAAGAAAATGTTATGCCCCCTATCCTTGCGACTCTTTGTCTTTGGACAGATATCATGGAGTAAATTGAAAGGCATAACAACATCAATTGAGAATTAGTCAAACAAAATTCATAACTGCTTAGATGCCCCTAGTTTAAATCATCATCAAGACATAAAAGAGCCATGATCAAATCACGATCAAACTATTTTTTAGGTAGTATTGATAAATACTATTGATTCATTTTTCAAGTGCAGTAGAGATTCAACAATCAAAATTTGGAATTCAAGCAATATGTGTTCCATGTCTGTGTATAACTTCATTCCTGTTTGCAATCCAATGTAGGTCATAGGAACGTCATTCATGGTAGCACAATTTTTGTTTCATCCTTGTGTTGTTAAAGTGATAGTGTGGCAAAAGTATCAAGAAGTATCATATCACAAGACAAACCATCCTACGAAGACTTAGCAGATGCAACCTATCAGATTGGAAAAAATGCCCCTAGTGCATAATGACTTGATCCTAAGACAGAAATACCGACAACTCCCAAGCGAGGATAAGATAGTTGTTTAGGAAAAAAAGTCAGCATTTTAGCACAAGTGTAATTGTGAAGTATCAGTGATGCTTTGATAGATGGAGTGCAGAACACAAGTGACACCTGATTGCCAGGTTTTCACCACTTGGAAAGATATTTTCTTTCTTTTTGCTACCAGGATGCCTGTTTCACCAGGTTTTCATCAAGGCACTTTTCTCTTTTTCAATTTTTTTGTCTTTTTTTTTGAATGTTTTTATAGTATCAAGGTGCCTGTTTACCAGGTTTTCACAAAAGATACCTTTCTTCAAGACTTTTTCCACTATTTTTGGACTTCTTCAGGATCAATTTTTGAATGTTTTTGGTATTTTCTGAGAACTATTTCACTATACAGGCTCTTCTAGTCAAAAATCAAGCGTAGAACCACTTCAAATTTAGAGTATTGATAGGATATGGAAGAACATCTCCCTCAGGTGTATCCAGTTGATAAGCTCCAGTCCCAAAAGTAGTAGTGATAACATAAGGTCCCAACTAGTTAGGTTCAAAATTTCCTTTCTACTCTTTGTTAGGATGGTTCTTAGGATTCTCATTTAAGATGAGATCCCTCACTTCAAATTTTCATGGTTTGACCTTCTTGTTGTACCCCTTGGACATACGTGCTTGGTACACCTTCAGATGATCGAATGCCTGTTGTCTGCGCTCATCTAGTAGGTCCAAAGAATTCACCCTATTGATGCGGTACTGCTCATCAGTTACAAGACCTTGTAAATGTTAGTAATAACTGAGGGGGGGGGGGGTGAATTAGTGGCCTCAAAAATTTATCCTTTAATCACTAACCACCAATCAAATAAACCTTAGATTATTAATTCCCTACAAGATGCATGCCATGAAATACTTATAATGATTAACTGTCTGTCGATTTTCCTTGTCTGTCCTTATTCTCTTTGATTACCAATATGCAGTATAACTATTTACCAAAATACAGTAAATAAGCAGAGTATACCAATATATCCAAAAATGCATATGTGAAATGTAAAATAGTGAAGTAATAAACCATACACACATAACACCTAGATTTTAACATGGAAACCCTATTGAGGGAAAAAACCACTGGGACCGGTACCCCAATTTTTCACTCTTCTGAAATGAGCCCTGTTAAGAGCCAACCCTGTTAAAGGTTACAACCACACTTTTAGGTGTGACCTTGTTAGAGGATTTTATACATATAGGTTGTCACTTAGTATCGGGAAACTCAGTTTGCTACCATCCTTGAATCAACCTCTTTCTTAGACTTTCAATAGGCTTTAGAAAAATCTAGTGCTGCTTTCATGAATCAATGGCACTCCTTGGGATGTACCTTAATATATAGAAGACTGTTAAGTCCTACTCTGTTAAGAGACTTGATGCTTCAATGGTTAAACTGAAACAAAATGACCTATTTCTAATGCAACTTGAATTGCAAAGTTCAGATCTATTTAAGTACATTACCTCTCTGATCAATATATCAATTCAATTCTTTGTGCTCCACACTTTTTGCTCTGTGATGTTGTGCTCATTGTTTGTCAGTGTCTGCAGAATTCTTTAGCTCTCCCTTAGCTTGATTTATCAGTACTGTATGAAGTTATCCTTCATCAATTTCTCTTCAGCATCCTCTTTCGATTCACTCTGCATCCATGTATATTTGGAATGAATAATGCCTGTCTCTTATATAGACATGATATTCCTTAATTCTTGATTCTTGGCATGAAAAAAAATCCAGCCAATCTGATTTAAAGCATAACTCCTAATTTATCTCATAGTTATCTTCTTGCCCACTGTACAAATCAGCTTTAAATCAATCACTTAACTCTGGTCGAATAAAAAAATGAAAACACCCAGTTAAGTCTATCTATAGCTCTTACCAGCTAGATATTTTGCAATTTTCTAAACTCTCTGTTCCGTCGGTCAACTCTTCAGTTAGTCATTGGTTACAATTGCCAATTCCATTGATGTGACTCCAGTTAGATTTTGGATCTCCGTCCGTCGGGCATCATTGGATTTTTACTTGTCGAGTAACTCTATTTTTAGCTCATCGAGCAACACTATCTTGAACTCGTTGGGTATCACTATGAATTTTCTTCTTTGGTTTTACCGATGGTGTGCACTCAGTCGGTGTTGTCTGTCACTTAGTGAATACTTGACTTTTATGCATTGCTGAAAGCATAACCTTTGTTCCATTGATTCTCTGAAGTCTTTTGCATTATGTACATGACCGTATAGATGATATCAAGTTGACATTAATCACAATACAAACCATTAACTGATTTAATGCCTTGCATTATCTTCAACTTAACATTATCAAACATTCAATCGGTTATATGTCATCAATCTCTCCCTTTGGAATTGATGGAAACAAAACTTATATTATCACATTATACTATTTCTAATACAATATGAATTACAATTGTTAAGATTCATCAAACTGCCAATCTTTGTTTGATAACCGATAAATGTGTGAACTTCGGTAAGCTTTGTTTTAGCTTAGATTTGATTCTTGCAACTTTCTATTTTCTGATGTGTTGAATCTCTTCTGGTTTCAATTTCTCCCCTTCTGACTGTTCTTATGCTTTGATGTCTTGTCCTCTTTTCAGCAACTTTATCTTTGTGTAATCTTTCAAACATTTTTCTCTCCCTTAGCATATAATCTCTCCCTGTTGGAGTGATCTGATAATGGATAATATCTCTTCCTTTTCTCAGAAGAATGTGATAATATGGATAATCTCTCTCCCTTTGACAACAATGCCAATCAAATATTGAAATAGTGTCTGTTGCCAATTGTTCTAAATATCTGACATTCATGTCAAATAATCATTTTCTTCTTATCCATAATATATTCCTTGAATTTCACTTATTCATCAACAATACAACATTATGCTCTGGTGCTTGGTTCTGATATATACCCGTCTATATATAGATGTAGCTTTGAAGTTCTTCTCTTTTTTCTTGCGTCAGCATTTCTGATATTCTGATAATATATAGGTTGATACAACCTTCAGTCTATTACTGTAACACCCCAAATTTGGCACCTTATAATTCCTAATCAATTTTGGTGCATTCCTTCAATTTTCTCATCATCAAAGGCCTATTGTACTAGGCAAATTCTTCTCCTAATTGACTTTAATTGACTTAGTCTCAAATGCAGAAAACCTAAAATTTGCATAAATCTGACATTATATTTAATTCCTAAATTATTAAGGTTTATTAGCTAAAAATCCCTATGATTAATTAATTTAATTCTAAAGTCCTAAGGCTTTTTAAATTAAATTAATTCCACCCCCTTTAACTAATATACATCAAAAGGAATTGAATAGTTATTTAATTGATTGAATGGATTATCCTCAAAAAGAATTCCATAATTCTATATGAAAGGTCACTCATGTGGCAATAATCCACTCTTTTAATTAAATAACTTTTGCATTTTTGTCTCAAATGAAAGTGAAGAGGCAATCGTTTCTTTTCAAGAAACTCTTCACCCTCTTTCCACGGTTTTCTATATATTGGACCTCATTTTCTTCATTTGGGAGGATGAATTAGAGAGCATCAAATTTATAGTGAAATTTGTATTGATTCTTATGCTTTTGAGCTTTATTGCATAATTAGATTAATTTCATTTGGATTAATAATATGTTGATTCTTAATGCAATTCATTTACATAT
>MU224645.1:2383295-2395688 GCA_018584345.1 Thuja plicata
TCTGCAACTTATTTTTACACTTCCTTTTTGCTCTTACATCCTGATGATGGATCACGGAGTGTGATCCGAAACGTTGATGCTTAAAAATACACACAATCTAAACCCAGAAATCAAAGCTCAAATTCATTTCTAGATTAATTGCATTTCCTTTTCTAGATTAATAGCAATTTGCTTACCTCTCATGCTTTATAAATCCTCCATGTTAGCAATGGTCAAGGTTGTTGGCTCTCATTCTGAGAGTAAATTTGACATCCCCAACTAATTAGGAGGCAACAAGTCGCTTCAATCAAATTTACAAGATGAACAATTCATGTTTGTCTTTGTGAATTGAATGATTGAGTAAGGACTATGTTGAGTTTGTGCCTGATTTAGAGGTCACATTCAAGAACACAACATTTTGGCACCCACCGTGGGGTAGAAAAAATGATTTCTGGCCTCATTTCTAAACTTTTTTGACAGTGATTGGAACTCTGTTGTACGTCCGTACAACACTGGTACGGATTATTGCGTGACATTTTACTTCAAACCGCATGAATTTTTTCTCTCTATAGCACTCTCTCACATGAAGAAATAGAAAGCTCACACGGGTTCTGCACTTTCTCATGTGCAACAAAGTACTTCCTCGCGCAAATTTTCGTAGACAGACATTTAAATTTCTAGAATTTGCAATTTGCTGTTATCTTTTTCTGACATTTGCTCTCTGCTGTGATTTCCTGTTTCTGATTTCTACTGCAGCATAATAGTGTTTGTAGGTTGCTTGACAAAGAATCATAAAATTTTTCTAACAGTTTTCTTGCAGGACGATTGTTAAAAACATATTCAAAAATGTTGTGTTTGTTTACTGTTTTTCATTCACATAGTTTAAATAGGGCTTTGTTAAAATTTTGTAAGGATCCTGATAGCAAAGTAGGGGAATAGGCTCTTCATTGCATGGAAGTGATGCCCATGGATGAAACTGAGACCCAGATGTTGCTAGCATGATGGATACTTGGGGAAGCAATGTAAGATAACGAATCTTTAGCACTTCTACTTGTTAGGGGATTCTACTCTTCTCTCTTTGAGAGAATTAGAAACCCAAAGGCTTGTGGATTTGGTGGATTGAAACTATCTTGGTGATGAATATGCTTGATGTGTTTGGGTAAGGTCAAAAGGTAGAGAAGTATGCTCTTCTCTCTTTGAGAGAATCATAAAATCAAACCCTTGAATCCGAACCAAGTTGTGTCACCTTTAGAGGGCCTGCCGGAAGTTGAACCTCTGGGAACAACCCAAGTGAGTACACACCTATCACCAGTGATTCCAACTCACTATAATAAAGTCTGCTTTGTTGAGTCCAAAGACTCCAAAGCCATGGTAACTTCTTTCTCATGATTTTGACTATCATCGTGAGAAAGCCTTGTTTGTCGTACTGAGCGGCACTGCTCCCAGCCTTGCTTGCAAGGTTGTATGAATTCCAAGTGTTGGTGTGGCTGCGAGGCCCCAGCTCTGTATCAGAGGCACCAAAGGTTATTGTGAATGGAAGCCCACTAAACACTCTCTTAGTTAGATGCCTACCTGGTTCACCTCCAAAAGAAGACATAATCTGTGCACAGGGAGAGGGAAGAATCTCTCCCCTAGATTCTCGACATAGGTATGCACCTGGATGCTTGAAGTGGTATATGATGCTGGTGTTAGAATAATAAGTAGAATAATGCAAATATAAACATGGAAGAGAACATAAATGACATAGAGATTTAACGTGGTTCACCCAATCCCTGGGCTACGTCCACCAACAGCAAGTCCAATATTATTATTATTATCTAGCAATTACAATCTGAAACCTGCAACTCAATACCATCACAGGAAGCTACAAAAATCCCTCATACAAAAATATTGAAACCCTAAGCCCTTTTCACAAGAATATTTGACCCTAATTAGGGAAAAAAATACTCTGACTAATAGAAAATCAATGGTCGACCCTTTACAATATTATTAAGTATTGGGGCTCTGCCCCTTAACCCCAAGCTTGGGGCCCAAATAGATATGTTTGGGGGGAAATCGCGCCGAAAGAAATTGAGTCTGATTAGGCTCCACATACATAATAGATAGCCCCTACTTTAATGGTAACCTTTGAACATATATACTTAGTCCTTGGAAACACCAAAAACATGAGCGCTATTTCGAGGGTGACACTGCTGTGTGAGGTGCACGCATACGCATAAGACAGTGGGATACAAATTTTGTCTTCTCAACCAATTTTATTTGTAAGGATAACTGAGTGTTTTTTTTTAGTCTTAAACTATCCAAATTATCATAATCAAACAAAGACTCCCATGATTCTGCCAAGTTGCTTTGTCCTTGGTAGAATTTTTTACGACTACTGTTTGTGTCACTACTGCTTGATTGAAACTTCGTGTTTGTAAACGAGTGCTTGTCACCTTGAAACTGAGATTGCTGATTTTTATCATCATAAAAATGCCCTGAACCTAGAAATTTTGTCACAGAACAGTCCTCACTGTGTCTCAAAATCTGGTTTTTTCTCAAAAATTGAGTCTGTCTATCAAAATTTAGTGTTTTCTTGTGTGAACTTTAAGAAACCTAGCACTTTCTTGTGTGGCGTGACATTGTCTCACACAAAGTTGAGCACTTTCCTGCGTGGTGAGGCATTTTCTCATGTGAATCTATAGCCTAACATTCAAAACAATGAGCTTTTTCCTGTTAACTGGTGAATTTTCTGCCTAGTCTGACTTTTGTCTGGGGTCTGATTGCTTGTTTCCCTATTGTCTGTAGTCCAAAACTAGTCATTTTGAGTTGTGAACTAACTGATTCTTACTCAAACTTGTCTTGTCTCTTTGTCTCTGTCCTATCTTTTTGTGTTTTCATACCTTGCGACACGATCATCATATCTTGGCTGTTCTAGCCATACTCTTGACGATTCGTGTCGGGTGCATCTCACACCTTGGCTGTTCTAGCCTATTAATTTTTTTTTTTTTTATATCTCTAGAGACAGAGTTCTGAGTCAGATCTAAAGTTTCCTCTCGTTTCATCTTCATCTATGCCTGTTACAACTAGAAGCGGCAATATTTTTCCTATTTGTGGCTCTGGAGTAGGTAGAAGTAAACCTCACAATCAAGGAAAAGGTCATTCTGAACCCATCATTCAAATTGATAGTCAAGAGGGATCCTCACATTCCTCTTCCACATTCAATATTGATTCAAGTCCAAATAAGAAACCAGTACTTCAGGTGTGTTCTAATCCTTTGTTTCAAGATAAGCATAATCCATTTCTTTCAGATCAACAAGGCTATAGGAAGTCACCCATTTGGGTTTATCCTATTAATGACCCTCACTTCCTTAGTGATCCTTTTGAACATATCAGTCCTTTTGATTCACCAAGAAATATATTGACTATGAGTTCTCAATGTGATACTCGCACTCATACTGAAGAGGTGCACACGACACAATCTCACGTTAACAACATGGAAACTCCTTTTGATTATCAATATAACAAAGGTAACGATCAATCCCAAAATGAGCAAGGTCATTAAGAAGAAGAACATCACCAGGGTCAAGATCAAACTCAGAGCATTTATGAAATTCTTGGTAATGATGATGACCCAATAACTCAAAACAAAATAGATGCTGCAAAGTATAATAAAGCTCTCATCAAAATGATGGAAATACTCCTTGTGGAAGACAAAGAAAAATACTTTCTAGATTCGACAAAACAAGGAGTTAAGTTAACCGCAAACTTTCAAGTGGAAAAACTTGTAGCTAAAGAAGAGGAAAGCGAGACCTCCAAATTGCATAAAATAATTCAAGACATGCAAGGTCAAATTAGCCAACTTATGAAGGATAAGGACAAACCCATGCAACAGTTCACAATGGAAAGCATATGTCCTTTTCCTTTTGATAGGAGTATTACTATGCCACCTTTTCCCAAAGGTATAGAACTCCCCAAATATGACAAGTATCTGGGTACCACTGATCCTCAGGATCATTTAAGAGAATTTGGTGCCCTATTAATGGAGTTTATACATGATCAAACCTATTTGATGTGTCTTTTTCCATGAAGTTTGGGTGGACCTACCATGGAGTGGTTCTCTCAACTACCCACTGGCATCAAGACTTTTGTTGAGATTTCCAATCTCTTTATACAACATGATTCTCACAATATTCAGCATCCCGTCAACATAAGGGACCTTTGCAACCTCAAGCAAAGGCAAGGTGAACCATTCTTGATGTTTCTCCAAAGACGGAGACAACTTTGCACTAAGTACCCTTGCAAAATACTCGAATATGAGAAACTCAATATTTTATTGGATAATCTCACCCCTGATTTTGGGTATCAAGTACAACTTCAAGGTCCCCTTAATTTTGATAGCATGATAAAAAAAGCTATGAGAATAGAAGCATTTATGGTAAAAAAAGGTGAATTGACTTTGTATAAAGATAACAAACAAGGTTCCTCATCTTCCAACAAAGACAAGGGGAAGTTTTCCAACAAAAATAGGGATATTGTGAATGATGGGGTGGAATATTGTAATATGTTTACTAGTAAGGGGAGTGGGAATGCTTCCAAATCTAAGACCCCATTTGTCTTGAGAGGTCCTGGGTCTCGATTATATGAATCTAAAACATCTTGAGATTGCGCGAATGTTGTTACTAGATCTCACGCTAAAATCACTATCAAGGGTCCTGACCCTCCTGTTACGGCATCCACGCCAAAACAAACTGTGGATAAGACTGTTTTTGGCTCTGCCAACAAGACCAAAAAGGTGGTCCCTACGCCTCCCACTATAGGTTATAGCATTCTTGACCAACTTCAAAGAACCAATGCTTAGATAACTATCTTTGAGCTATTGAAGATCTCGCCTGCTCATAGGTAGATTAGACAAAGCTCTCACAGAAGCTAATGTCCCCAAAGACATCAATCTAGATCAGTTTCAATCCATGGTGGGTCACTTGACTTCACCCCATTATTTTTCCTTCTCTGAAGAAGATGATCACTCAACTAGTCACCCGCATAATGCTCCTCTGCACATAGAAGTCATGATAGGCAAACAACTAGTCTGTCACGTCCTCATTAATAATGGTGCTGGTCTAAATATTTTCTCTGCTCACTTTCTTTCTCAGCTAGGGTATGGTGAGGATCACATAGATTCCCGCAAAATAATTACCATCAAGGCCTATGATGAAGAAGAGATAAAATCTAAAGGTCTAGTTGTGCTACCCATTCAGGTTGGACCAGTTGAAAGAGACATCACCTGTTAGGTGCTAGACCTTCCTCT
The DNA here is from genome assembly GCA_018584345.1 of Thuja plicata. Classification (NCBI taxonomy): domain Eukaryota; kingdom Viridiplantae; phylum Streptophyta; class Pinopsida; order Cupressales; family Cupressaceae; genus Thuja; species Thuja plicata. The sequence continues at coordinate 2,388,562 of MU224645.1, forward strand.
TGCATATAATATCTTGTTGGGAAGACCCTGGATCCATGAGATGCAAGCGGTTCCCTCTACATACCATCAGTGTATTAAGTTTTCTTTTCAAGGCGTAGAAGTGACAATTCCTGCCAGTATGGGCTCTTCTTGTAATGCACTCACTCAATCAGCTGATAGTCTTGTTCCAACTAATAGAGAATACACAGAACTCTATGATGCCAAGCTCAGAGACATGGAACAAACCTAAAAAATCATAGACATAGGCATGGGAGGATATCAAATAGAACCTGTGCTATCTTTAGTAGCTCTACCTCCATCTCCTCATTCTTATGGGAGACCTTCTGAGAACAACAAATCTTCTGCTACTCCTGAGATAGTTTATGACGGTGTCTTTGTATGGTCTTCTACATAATTAGAAGATGAAGATGAGGAAAGAGCTATTAAGGCTTGGCTCTGCAAAGGAAAAAACATAGCTGAATAGACTACCCCGACTCATGAACTAAATCCTAACAATGAAGGTCTTAAGATTATGAAATGATTTAGATACAAAGGGAGTGGCCCAATACAGGTGAATGGTAATGGATTAGTAGAACCTATTAAAGCTATAGGTCAAAAGACAAAAGAAACCACTATTTTAGGTTTCAAAAAGATCTCGTACCATCTAGGGATCAACAAATTTGTGCCAAAATTAGAGCCTTCATTAGAACCTGAAGGTACAGCTGCAGTCGACACCATAGAAGATAGCTCTGATGAGGATTTCTTTCCTTATCCCATCCCTGCAGACCTGGAAGCATTCTTCACTGAGCCAAATAATTTTTTACTGTGTGCTAGTATAGTTGAGAGTGACAGTGATTCTGATAAAACCACTGCACTTGATGCACTAACCTATGAACAATGGAAAGTGTTGCAAGATCCTAGTTTCCAAGGTGAAAGATACATACCACCAGATTTTCAAGAATGGTTGGCATGAGAACAGGCTGGTGTTGCGAGAAATCCTAAACCTTCATGGTGCAAGCACCCAAGTCAGAGTTCGGATACAGACTCTCATGAATATGAGTTTGATAGTTTTTCAGAAGGATCTTATGAAAAACTTCTTGACGTAAGTGAGGGGTCTAGTGAAAGGTCTAATGAGTCTAAGTCCCTAAATGTTAACATATCTTCTACTTCAGTTGTTAGGGGTCAGTAGGATTCAAACACACCTTTGGATGAGATCGATTTAGCTCTTAGCTTGCTATATAATGCTTTCGACGACTAGACCATGAATGCACTGGAACCCGTCACATCTCTTTCACTCCAACATCCTGAGTTAATAAACTGGAATTCTCCTTCTTCATCCAATGAAGTCCTTACATTCCAGTTATGCTCTAGCCTACTACCTTCATGCTATTGAACCTTTGACTTCCTCCACTAGTGAAGAAAGTGTCAACATGACTGAGGCTGACATCAAGTATCTTAGTCACAAAATTAAAAGAAGAAAAAATAGGCGCTCTGATGGTGAAAACCACATTGTGGCAGTATCAGAGCCAAAAAAAGTAAAAAGAAAAGACGTATATGAAGGTGAAAACCTCTTTGAGGTGCCTGAGGATGAGATACTTGATGCACTTTTGAGTCACTTCTAGGAACGCTCATCAGTGTTAATTGAACCAACTCAGCCGGTAAATCTGGGAACAGAAGAACATCCACACACAATTCATGTGGCCAAATCATTATCTACAGAAGAACTTAAGGAATTCACAGACTTCTTCCAGGAGAAGAAGATAAATTTTGCATGGACATATTCTGACATGCCAGGTGTGGATCCTAATCTCATCATGCATCACTTGTCAATATCTCCAGGTGTGAAACCAGTCAAACAAAAACTTAGGAAGATGCATCCGCATGTGGCTCTATTGATCAAGGCAGAATTGGAAAAACTTCTAAAAGCTGGGTTCATCCGAACAATTGATTATGCAGAGTGGGTCTCTAATATAGTCCCAGTGACTAAACATGACAAATCTATCAGGGTTTGTACTGAATTTAGAGACTTAAATTTGGCATGTCCAAAAGATGATTTTCCACTTCCCAACATTGACATGATCATGGATATGAAAACAGGATATGAGATGTATTCACTAATGGATGGTTTTTCTGGCTACAATCAGATCAAAATTGTGCCAGAGGACCAAGAGAAAACTGCGTTTACTTGTGCATGGGGTACATTCTGCTAGAATGTTATGCTTTTTGGTCTAAAAAATGCTGGAGCTACTTATCAAAGAGCTGTCACTACCATATTTCATGACATGATGCATAGGAAAATGGAGGACTACAAGGATGACACACTCACTAAAAGTATGGACAGAAAGACACATCTCACTGATCTAGGTCCTATACTAGATCATATGGAATAATTCAGGTTGTGTCTTAACCCTAAGAAATGTGCATTTAGGGTTACTTCAGGAAAATTACTAGGCTATATCATCTCTACAAAGGGGATTGAGGTGGATCCTGCAAAAGTACAAGCCATCATGGAAATGCATCCACCTCATAATATCAAACAAATAAGAGGTCTCCAAGGTCGGCTCCAATCTATCAGGCATTTTATCTCGTAGCTGGCTGACAAGTCACAACCATTCACCAAAAATCTGCATAAAGGTGTGACTTATGAATGGAACAAAGAATGTGAACAAGGATTTTAACAGATCAAACAATATCTAGCTAACCCACCTGTGTTGATGCCTCCTATTTAGGGGAATCCTTTGATCTTATATATCTTAGCTACAGAAACATCTATGGGTGCTCTATTGGCCCAAGAAGATCAAAATAATAAAGAAAGAGTCATTTATTACATCAACAGAACATTGATCTCTTATGAAATGAATTATTTTGTAATTGAGAAAGCTTGCTTAACAGTGGTGTTTGCTTCCTAGAAGTTATGACACTACATGTTGGCTCACACTACAAGGCTAGTCACAAAGATTGATCCATTGAAATACTTACTCAGTAAAGCTACCCTCATAGGTAGACTAGCTAAATGGGTCATGGTCCTTAGTGAGTTTGATATTGAATATGTTGAGAGAAAAGCTATCAAAGGATAGGTGATTGTAGATCAGTCGGCAGAAACACCTCTAGTAGATCATCAACCATTGCACATTGAATTTCCAGATGAGTCCATCATGCTTCTCATGTATCAGACATGGAAAATGTTCTTTGATGGATCCTTCACCCAACAGGGGTCAGTAGTTGGAATTTTGTTTATTACACCTCAGCGGTATTCCTTACCAAAGGCATACAAAATGATGTTCCCTTGTACAAATAACACCGCTGAGTATGAAACTCTGATCAATGAACTAAAGATCACTATTGAATGGCAATTTGATGAGCTAAAAGTCTTTGGAGACTCGCAACTAGTTATCAATCAAGTGAATGACATCTATCAGACAAAAGATGAAAAGCTAGTGCCCTATAAAAAGATGGTTGACGACCTTAAGAAATACTTTGCACATGTTACTTTTTAGCAAATTCCCAGGGCAGATAATAAAGCAGCTGATGCTATAGCTACTCTGGCTCCTATGTTACAAATGCCAGAAAATGATTTCAGAAAAGAATTCCTAGTGGAGACATTATACTACCCTGCCTATGACTCTCCTGACTCCCGGATGATCTGTTTAGTCATTGGACATGATTCATCCCGCTACCATCATATCTTCTCTTATCTTCGAGAGCAAATTATTCCTGACGCATATACTAGAAATGAAAAATGTCACCTAATCCACAGTGCTTCATGGTATGTCATTGTAGCTAACGACTTGTATAGACGAGGCCTAGATGGTACTCTCCTTAGGTGTCTAGAACCTGATGAGTCCAAACACACATTAGAAGAGGTACATGAAGGCATTTGTGGTTCTCACTCAAATGGTCTGACACTGGCTCATAAAATTATTAGAGCTGGTTACTATTGGCCTGATATGGAGAAGGAAGCTACACAGTTTGCTAAGTCTTGCAAATAGTGTCAACTACATGGTAATCTGATTCATGCTCCAGCCAAGGAGCTTATTCCCTTCATCACTTTCTGGCCATTTCAACAGTGGGCCTTCAACTTAGTAGGTTAGATATATCCATCTTCCTCTAGAGGACATAAATACATCATTATTGCTATAGATTATTTTACTAAATGGGTTGAGGCAGTACCTCTCAGTGTAGCTGATGGCAAGTCTGTTGCCATGTTTATACTAAACTACATTATCTATAGATATGGTGTACCCTCCTCTATAATCACTGATAATGGGGGAAAATTCAAGAACAAAGATCTAACAAACTTGTGCACTAAGTTCAAGATTATTCAACACTGGTCGTCTATTTATTATCCTCAGGGTAATGGACAGGCTAAAGCTTCCAACAAGACAATTCTCAAGATTCTGCACTCAACAGTACATAAATCTGGATGAGACTGGAATCTCCAGATTAATCTAACTTTATAGGCCTATGACACCAGTATAAGAACTCCAACAGGGGCCAAGCCCTTTGCTTTAGTCTATGGTGCAGATGCAGTACTACCTATTGAGGTTGAGATTCCTACTTTGCGAGTCTCTCTAAAGGGCCTCATTACTGATGACGATATTAGAATATCTCAGCTACAAGAGATAGAACTATTGGATGAACATCGGAAGGTGGCATTTGATCATCTTAGAGCATATCAAAAGAGGATATCTAAGAGCTATAACAAGAAGGTTAGATCAAGAGACTTCCAAATGGGTGATCTTGTCCTGAGAGAGAACCCTAAGAATCAACAACAACGGATTCAAAAAGGAAAATTTGAGCCAAACTAGCTTGGTCCTTATATTATTACTGTAGTATTTGGGTTTGGTGCCTATCAGCTCTCCACCATAGAAGGTGAACAACTCAAAGAGCCTATCAATGCTCTTCACCTGAAGAAATTCTATAGTTGAGATATCTTTTGCATGCTCATGTACATACTTTATTCTGAGAAAATCCTAAAAATTGTAAAATGTCCTGAAAAAATGATCATCTTAGTGAAAACCTAGCAAACAAGCACTTTGATGCATCTATTATCATGGTGAAAACCTGGTAAACAGACACCTTGATAATATAAAAAAAAAATTAAAAAGTCAAAAAATACAAAAAAATCAAAAAAGGAAAAGTACAAAAAAATTGAAAAAAATGAAAATACAAAAAAAAGAGAAAAAGAGAAAAATGTGCCAATGATGAAAACTTGGTAAACAAGTGTCATGGTAGAAAAAATATAATTTCTGCCAAGATGGTGAAAACCTGGTAAACAGGTGCCTCTTGTTCTACAATGCTTTATCTGTCGCAGCATCTCTTGACTTTCTTATAGTTGCTATTCTGCTTTCCTGCTTCAGTTTGCTTCCCTGCTTCAGTTTGCTTTCCCGCTTTAGTTTGCTTTCCTACTTTAGTTTGCTTTCCTACTTTAGTTTGCTCATGCATTTTCTCTTAGTCATCTTTGAGATTTTGCTCGACTTCACATGGATTGAAACTGGTCATACTCGAGGGCATGTTCCTTGTCTAGGGGGCATTGTCTTATCTTTTGGAGTCTCTCTCCTCTTGCATTGGTCACCAGTGGTTCTCACTGCGTCGGCCTGCCAATGATTTGTAGTACTTCATCTCTCCTTGAGACTCTCTTTCACATCAGTCACTAGTGGTTCTCATTGCGTCTGCCTGCTAATGCCTGGATCTCATTATCGATCTTTTTTTTGAATCTCTCTCACGACAGTCACCAGTGGTTCTCACTGAGTCTGCCTACTGTCGCTATATTAATGAGATTTCTCTCATCGTCTCACTACCTACATGTTCAAATTCGATCTGTTCATTACTTGGGGGCATGGTTCCCCACTTTGATCACTCTTTGGTTTACATTTGAGTCAGTAATCTTGTCAAAGGACAACTCTCTACTGGCATGAACTGGTGTTTCTCAACACCTTAGTCAAACAGTGTTTTTCAACACTCTCTTTGGACACATCTATGTTTTTCAACACACATTGGATATCTCACACGTAAACATCTCTTGATAGCAATCAAACACAATGCACTCACAAGCACAACGATGTTTTTCAACACCCCAAACATAGGCACGTTTGTAAGCCTTGAAACATGTTGAACTGAGATTGACTCTTTCTTTGTATGTTGTCTGTTCTTATGAATTTCACTGATATTTTCTTTGTCTACTGCTTGTTTGTGTGGTTTCGATGATTTGACAATGTCAAATAAACAAGGTGTATGTGATAAGAGCTTCTGCATTAAGGTAGAAAAGCCTCACATCCCTTGATCTTGTTTATTTTTACGCCAAGGGGAGGTTGGAACTATCTCCTTGACTGTTATTGCTCTATTTGTTTACTTGCAAACTCTTACTACATCAAACTGGAAACAATGTTTACGTCACCTTGGCTTTTATGCCCTGGTGCTTATGTTCATTTCCTACATTTTATCCGATGAAAGTTATATTCATATTCTTATGGTTGCAACAGCTCCAGTAAGGATTGTATTGACTCTGATGATCCAAAAGTACTCGATGATGATAAATACGATGAGTCCAACAACCAAGTCCTAGGGTTGCATTTAGCTTAGGCTTGCATTTGTATTGTAGGCTTGCATTTGCATTTTAGGCTTGCATAGCGACAATTTTGGTGCTCTCTTCATTGTCTTCTCATTCTTCAAAGGTCCTCATCTTTTGTCTTGGCTTCCTCTCGACTGCACAAGTGTCTGGTCCTCGCTCTTGATCTTCATTTGTATTCTTTTGGTTAGTACTTGTTGTATATTGCAATATCCTTCATGAGATGATTAGTACCATTACATTCATTTCCGAAAAGTGCATTTCCATACATTCATTTGCATTTATATATCCATAAACATGTGTATCCATTATAAGCATAAATCAAATCATACATAGCATTTATCCATCTAACATCTATCATTACACTACATTTTATTCATACATCAATAAAACATGTGCATAAACATTTTGCATATTCATCCATGGCATATATTTCTAATCCATACATCTAAATCATATAAGAAACATCTAATAAGATATATAAATCTAAAGCAATATATGAACAAGTACAATGATGCCAAAATCAAGCTCATATATATATATATATATATATATATATATATATATATATATATATCGA
>MU224645.1:2405501-2423425 GCA_018584345.1 Thuja plicata
TCAATATCTTCAAAACTAGACCTGGTCTAGCCATGAAACTTTACTGGCAAGCTGATATGACTGAGATGAACCTCCACATGCAAAATCAGAACATTCCGAGATCGTATGGCCAACTTACTAAAAATAGAAAGTTTCCGTAAATAGCAGCTCTGCACAAGGTAGCCCTTATTGAAAAGAAAATAGAAATATTTTTGGGTGATGCAAGATTGCCCTTACACCCAGGATGCTCCTGCATCAACATCAAAATGAATTGAATAGTTATTTAATTGATTGAATGGATTATCCTCAAAAAGAATTCCATAATTCTATATGAAAGGTCACTCATGTGGCAATAATCCACTCTTTTAATTAAATAATTCTTGTATTCTTGTCTCAAATGAAAGTGAAGAGGCAACCGTTTCTTTTCAAGAAACTCTTCACCCTCTTTCCATGGTTTTCTATATATTGGACCTCATTTTCTTCATTTGGGAGGATGAATTAGAGAGCATCAAATTTATAGTGAAATTTGTATTGATTCTTATGCTTTTGAGCTTTATTACATAATTAGATTAATTTCATTTAGATTAATAATATGTTGATTCTTAATGCAATTCATTTACATATCTAGCATCTCAATTTCATCATCTTTCAAGCTTTCTAGTTTAATAACATTTCAATTCTAGTTTAAAAGAAATTCATTTCTAGATTAATTGCATTTCCTTTTCTAGATTAATAGCAATTTTCTTACCTCTCATGCTTTAGAAATCCTCCATGTTAGCAATTGTCAAGGTTATTGGCTCTCGTTCTGAGAGTAAATTTGACATCCTTGACTAATTAGGAGGCAACAAGTCGCTTCAATCGAATTTGCAAGATGAACAATTCATGTTTGTCTTTGTGAATTGAACGATTGAGTAAGGACTATGTTGAGTTTGTGCCTAATTTAGAGGTCACATTTAAGCACACAATAGTTACTAACTGGTAGACAATGGTTTGACCCCTAGTCTCTTTCTCAGGTACTCAAATGTATCTTTGGGCAGTGGTTTGGTGAAGATATCGGCTAACTGTTCTTTTGATTGCACATACTCAAGTGTCACTTCTCTCTCTTGAACTTTTTCTCTCAAATAATGATACTTGATTGCAATGTGTTTAGTCTTTGCATGCATGAATGGATTCTTGGAAATTTTTATTGCACTGGTGTTATCACAATAGATAATCACTAGTTCTAAGATCTTCATATGCATGCCTTCCAGCAGTTGTTTGATCCATGCAATATTTGAGCAATTTGTAGCAGCAACAACATACTCTACTTCTGTAGTAGACAGAGAGATGCATCCTTGCTTCTTATTGATCCATGTGATAAGTCTGTCACCCATAAAGAATGCTCCTCTAGTTGTGCTCTTTTGGTCATCAAGATTTCCAGCCCAATCAGCATCGGTAAACACCTTTAGTTCAAATTTGCCTTCCCTTCTATACCATAAGCCAAATTCCTCAGTATTCTTCAGATATCTTAGGATTCTTTTCAAAGTAGTCATATGTGATTCCCTGGGGTTAGAAAAAAATCTAGCAACAATTCCTACTGCATGTGCAATATCTGGTCTAGTGTGTACAACATACATGAGTTTTCCAATCATTGATTTGTACAAAGTCTGATTTACCTCTGTTGTCTTGTCCTCCTTTTTCAACTTACTTCCATTAGCCATCGGTGTTCCAACTGGTTTGGATTCTTCCATCTTGAATATCTTTAGGACCTCTTTGATGTACTTGGACTGTGTAATGAAAATACCTTCACTTTGTTGAATGATCTGTAGATCAAGAAAGAACTTGATCTCTCCAAACATAGACATCTTGAATTCTTTGCTCATCTCATCAGCAAATGATTTGCATAGCATATCATTGCCTCCAAATATGATGTCATCAACAAATATTTCAGCAATCAAAGTGTTAGCATCAGTATCTTCTTTTAAATAAAGATTGTTGTTTTCACTAGTCCTTATGAATCCAATACTTATTAGATAGGAATGAAGTCATTCATACAAGGCTCTTGGAGCTTGTTTTAATCCATACAATTCTTTGTGAAGTCTACATGCCATGTTCCTCTTGTCTGGATCTACAAACCCTTCTGGTTGCTCAATGTATACCTCTTCTTCAAGTATTCCATTTAGGAATGCTGACTTGACATCTATTTGATATAATTTGAATCCTTTGTATGCAACATAAGCAAGTAGTATTATCACTCCTTCTAGCCTAGCAACAGGTGCAAAGGTCTCACCATAGTCTATACCTTCCTCTTGTGCATACCCTTTGCATACTAGTCTTGCTTTGTTCCTTATGACTTCTCCATTTTCATTCAACTTATTCCTGAATATCCATTTTGTGCCGATGACATTCTTGTCATCTGGTCTTGGCACAAGTGACCATGTTTTACTCTTCTCAATCTTCTCAAACTCATCATTCATAGCACTTATCCATTCCTCATTATCTAGTGCAGCATTGATAGATTTTGGCTCAAACTCACAAATTAAGCAACTTGAGTTTAAAGACTTACTTCTTTTTCTTGTACCAGCTTTCTTATCTCTTATGATCTGGACCTCTGGATGGTTCTTCCTTACATATCTTGCAAGTACAGGTACACTCCTTTGTTTATTAGCTTGATCATTATTTTGATCTTCATTCTATTCTTCATCACCTTGCACATTTTCTTGATCATTATCCTGATCGTTGGTATTTGTAGCTCAGGTGCTCTACATTGTTGGTAGGGTAGAGTGTTAGGTTCCTCATTGTAAGTGAGCTTATTGTATTCCTCTGGTTCTTTAGTGCTTTCTTGTTCATTATTCTTTGCAAATTCATCTATCTTTACATTTGCGCTTTCAATAATTTTGTTAGAGGCTTTGTTTAGACATTTGTAAGCCTTGCTCTTGGTAGAATACACTAGAAAAATTCCTTCATCTCTCTTGGCGTCAATTTTTCCATTTCTATCATATTTTAAGATATAACATTGATTGCCAAATTTTTTGAAATAACTCACATTGGGTGTGTATCTATACCATAGCTCATAAGGTGTCTTCTTGCTGTCTTTCTTCAGTTGTACTCTATTTAGTGTGTAAACAGAAGTGCTGATAGCTTCTCTCTAGAATATTTGGGTGATTCCTTTTTCTATCATCAGTGTTCTAGCACAATCAACTATTGATATGTTCCTTCTTTTAGCAATCCCATTTTTCTGTGGTGTTCTTGGTGCAGAAACCTATCTTTTTATACCATGCTCATTACAAAAGTTAGTGAATTCATCTGATATAAACTCACCTCCTCTATTTAATCTCAAAATTTTTATATCCTTACCACTTTGTTTCTCTACCAAAGCCTTATACCATTTAAACATCTTGAATGCTTCAGATTTATCTTTTAGAAACATGACTGCCATCATTCTAGAGTAATCACCAACAAAGAGAATAAAATATCTATCTCCATAATAACTCTTTGTCCTCATAGGTCCACATAAATTAGTATGGACTAATTCTAGAATTTCATCAGATGTATGATTTTTGATTTTGAAACTAGACTTTTTCATTTTACCTTTTTGACAGTTTTTACACATGATGTTGTCGGGCTTGGTCATTATCGGTAAGCCTCTGACATTTCTCTTTTTGCTAATTTTAATCATGTTGTCAAAATTCACATGACACAATCTTTTGTGCCACAACCATATCTCCTCATTCATAGCAATCAAACAAGTGGATTCAATATCATTCAGATAGAATAAGTTACCTTTTGTCTTCTCATTGGTACCAATCAGATTTCTAGATTTGTTGAAGATCTTTGCCTTCTTATTTTCAAATGCTATTTTGTGACCTGAATTATTCAACTGAGAAACACTCAATAGATTATAATTCAATCCATTTACCCAATAAGAATTCTCACACTTTATCAGGTTATTCAACATTATTGTTCCTCTTCCTTCAACTAGACAAGGTGTGTCATTTCTCATTCTTACTGATCCGCCTTTGTAGTATTCAAAAGTCTCAAACTTTTGCTTATCACTGGTCATATGATGAGTGCAGCCACTATCTATGATCCAAACATCATTTTTACTAATTTTAAATATGAGAGCTATTTCTACACACCTTTCTTCATCATCATCTGAATCATCCTTTACAACCACAAACACCATCTCAATATCTTCATAAGATTCGGTGTCAGTATCATCATCCTTGTATTTTGCTAGGTAGCTGACCTTCTTTCCTTTGTCCTTGTAGTCTCAGGTATCTCTTCTTTCTGATTGGCGGTAGCTTCTGTAATCACCTCTGTCAAACCTTTTCTCAAAAGATCTGTCATTACTTCTTTCATCTTTTATTTTGTTAGTACATCTTGCAGCAAAGTGTCCAATTTATTTGCAATTAAATCAAACAAGTGGCAATTTACCTTTATATTTACCTTTTCCTCTCTGCATTCTTCTGGCCATAAGTGCTGCAATTTCATCAAGATCATCTTCTTCATTTTCACTATCACCATCTCTTCTTATAGTGTCTCTGTGACTTGATTTACTTATTCTCACAGAAGTTTTGAATGCAAATTCTATGTTTGGTAAGACACTATTATCAAAGTTATTCATTTCAAATTAAATCAGTCTTCCAATTAAACTATCTAGAGTAACATTGCTATTTGTTACTGCTCTCATTTCTTGAATGGAAGATACTCTAATAACATAGGTAGGTAGTAAGGTTCTTAGAATTTTACTTACCACTGTATCTTCTTCTAGTACACCTCCAACTCCTCGGATAGCATTGACTACATCTTTAATTATTGTGCTATACTGAGTGATGTTTTCTCCTTCTTTCATTTTGAGATCATCAAACTTTCCTCTAAGGCTTTCTGCCTCGGCTCTCAAAATATTTTTTTCACCACCATGTACAAGCTTCAATTTGTCCCACATCTACTTTGCAGTTTTGCATTCTTTGACATCTTCAAATTCAGTATCAGGGAGTGAGGAAGCAAGCTCTATCACCATGTCGTTGTGTTCATGTTTCTCTCTCATTTGTTCAACTTTTGGTGCTCCTGTGGGTAACACATATTCAGTTTCAAGGAATTGAGTAACATCATTACCAATACTTGATAGGTGGAGTCTTATTCTGCTTTTCCATGAAGAAAAATTATCTTTGTTCAACTTGGGCACATCTCATCTGTTCATCTTGTGATCTTTGACTTAGGTATTGAAACCTTCCTTCTAAGCACACAAGCTTTGATACCAATTTTTAGTAATAATTGAGAGGGGGGCGGGTGAATCAGTGGCCTCAAAAATTTATCCTTTAATCACTAACCACCAATCAAATAAACCTCAGATTATTAAGTCCCTACAAGATGCATGCCATGAAATACTTATAATGATTGACTGTCTATCGGTTTTCCTTGTATGTCCTTATTCTCTTTGATTACTGATATGCAGTATAACTATTTACCGAAATACAATACATAAGAAGAGTATACTGATATATCCAGAAATGCATATGTGAAATGTAAAATAGTAAAGTAATAAACCATACACACATAACACTTAGATTTTAACTTGGAAGCCCTATTGAGGGAAAAAACCACTGGGACCGGTACCCCAAATTTCCACTCTTCTAAACTAAGCCCTGTTAAGAGCCAACCCTGTTAAAGGTTACAAACACACTATTAGGTGTGACCTTGTTAGAGGATTTTATACATATAGGTTGTCACTTAGTATCAGGCAACTCAGTTTGCTACCATCCTTGAATCAACCTCTTTCTTAGACTATCAATAGGCTTTAGGCAAATCTAGTGCTACTTTCATGAATCAACCTTTTTGGCACTCCTTGGGATGTACCTCAATATATAGAAGACTGTTAAGTCCTACTCTATTAAGAGACTTGATGCTTCAATGGTTAAACGGAAACAAAATGACCTATTTCTAATGCAACTTGAATTGCAGATTTTCATATCTTTTTAAGTAGATTACCTCTCTGATCAATATATCAATTCAATTCTTTGTGCTCCACACTTTTTGCTCTGTGATGCTGTGCTCACTGTTTGTTGGTGTCTGCAAAATTCTTTAGCTCTCCCTTAGCTTGATTGATCAGGACTGTATGAAGTTATTCTTCATCAGTTTCTCTTTAGCATCCTCTTTCGATTCACTCCCCATCCATGTATATTTGGAATGTATAATGCTTGTCTCTTATATAGACATGATATTCCTTAATTCTTGATTCTTGATTCTTGGCGTGAAAAACAATCCAGCCAATCTGATTTAAAGCATAACTCCTGATTTATCTTGTAGTTATCTTCTTGCCAAATGTGAAAATCAACTTTAAATCAATCACTTAACTCTGGTTGAATAAAACAATGAAAATAACCAGTTAAGTCCATCTTTAGCTCTTGCCAACTAGATATTTTGTCATTTTCTAAACTCTGTTCTGTCGGTCAACTCTTCAGTTAGTCATCGGTTACAACTACCAGTTCCGTCGGTGTGACTCTAGTTAGCTTTGGGATCTCGATCCATTGGGTATCATTGGATTTTTACCTTTCGGGTAACTCTATTTTCAGCTCGTCGGGCAACTTGCAGTTTTCTTCGTCGGGAAACACTGTCTTTAGCTCGTCGGGTATCACTATGACTTTTCTTCTTTGGCTTTACCGATGGTGTGCACTCCGTTGGTGTTGTCTGTCACTTAGTGAATACTTGACTTTTATGTATTGTTGAAAGCATAACTTGTGTTCCATTGATTCTCTGAAGTCTTTGGCATTACGTACATGACCATGCAGATGATATCAAGTTGACATTAATGACAATTCAAACCATTAACTGATTTAATGCCTTGCATTATCTTCAACTTAACATTATCAAACATTGAATCAGTTATATGTCATCACTAAAGATATCCGTAAAGATGGGATTTCAACCTTGATAGGTAGTACTGCTTCAGTGCCATAGACTAGGGAAAATGGCATGGCTCCAGTTGGTGTTCTGATGCTTGTTCTGTAGGCCCATTATGCTGGATTCAGTTGTAGATGCAAGTCTCTGCCAGACTTACTTACAGTTCGGTGTAGGATTTTGAGAATATTATTATTAGATGCCTCAGCCTATCCATTACCTTGAGGATAATAGATTGAGGAGCAATGTTGAGTGGTGTGCAACTATTCGCAAAGGTCATCAATGTCTTGATTTTTAAATTGGCCCCCATTGTCTATTACAATTGAAGAGGGTATCACATATCTACATATAATATAGTTTAGAATGAACATAGCCACCTATTTTCTAGTGGCTTTGATTAGCGGCACAACCTTGACCCACTTTGTAAAATACTCAGTGGCCGTAATGATAAACTTGTGTCTATTTGAAGAATTGGGATATATTTGTCCAACCAAGTCAAAGGCCCATTGTTGAAATGACCAATATGTAATGAAAGGTATAAGTTCTCGGGCAGGAGCATGGATGAGATTTTCATGTGTCTGGCATTTATGACATGTTTTCAAGAATTGAATAGCATCTTTTTCCATGGTAGGCCAGTAATAGCCAACTCTGAGCAGTTTCTTAGCTAATGAAAAGTCATTCGAGTGTGATCCACATACACCTTCGTGGACTTCTTTTAGTGCAAGATCAGACTCTTCAAGTTCTAAACATCTAAGAAGTGTACCATCTAGACCTCACTGATATAAGTTATTAGTTATGAGGACATAATGTGATGTTGTCCTAATCAGGGATTTCTTCTCATTTATGGATAGATTGTTAGGAATAGTTTGGTCAGTGAGATAGGCAATGATATTGCCTACCGAGATTGGTCTGGGGTGCTTAGAGCACAGATTACTTGGTATTCAGGGGTATCAAAGGCAGGATAGGATATTTATTCCACCAAGAATTCATAGAAAAATTGATGTTCCTCCAGTTGTAACATGGATGTCAATGTAGCCATAGCATCTGCAGTTTTGTTCTCTGTTCTGGGTATCTGCTGGAATGTTATGAAGACAAAGTATTTCTTTAGGTCATCAACTAATTTCTTATAGGGTGTCAAATTTTCATCTTTTATTTGGTAATCTCCATTTACTTGATTGATAACGAGCTGGGAGTCACCATACATATGTAACTCTACAATCTTCCATTCCATGGCAACCTGAAGACCATTGACTAGTGTCTCATATTCTGAAATGTTGTTCGTGCATGGGAACATCAATTTGTAAGACTTGGGTATCTTGTAGCCTTGAGGAGTTATGAATAGAATGCCTGTCCCAGAGCTTTTTTTTGTGAAAGAACCATCAAAGTACATCTTCCATGGGTATTCAGTTAGATGCATAATTGTTTCATCAGGGAATTTGATCTTTAGAGGTTCATCATCTTGAAACAATGAATCAGCTAGTTGATCTATGATGACTTGTCCTTTAATAGCCCTCCTATCTACATACTCAATGTCAAATTCACTTAGAATGAGTACCCATTTTGCTAATCATCCTGTTAATGTTTTTTTTCTCAAAAGGTACTTTAGAGGATCAATCTTAGCAATGAGCTTTACTGTATGAGAGAGCATGTAGTGTCTCAATTTCTATGATGCGAAGATGACTGCTAAGCATGCTTTTTCAGTAATTCTATAATTGAGCTCATAGGAGACTAACATTCTACAGATGTAGTAGATATCTCTTTCTTTCTTTGTTTCATCTTCCTAGGCTAATAATACTCCTAATGATGTAGTTGTAGCTGAAATATACAGGATTAATGGCTTTCCATGAATAGGTGCCATAAGAATAGGAGGAGTAGCTAGGTACTCTTTTAGTTCTCTGAAGTTGGCTTCACAGTGTTCATCCCATTTGAAGGTGACCCCTTTATGTAGTAATTTGGTAAAGGGTTGTGCTCTATCCACCAGTTGTGACATGAATCTCCTGATAGATTTAAATCTCCCTTGTAGTGTCCTCATTTGACTGATGTTGCGGGGAGGAGTCATTTCTAGAATAGATTTGAATTTTGTAGGATCTACTTCAATTCCCTTTGCTGAAATAATAAATCCTAGGAGCTTCCTTGATTAGACTCCAAAGGCACACTTCTTTGGATTGAGCCTGAGTTGAAATTTCTCCATTCGATCTAATATCTTTATTAAGTCATTAATATGAGTGCTCCTTTCTTTGGATTTAGCCAAGGTGTCATCCACGTAATCCTCCATGTTTTTATGCATCATATCAAGGAATATAGTAGTAATTTCTCTTTCATATGTTGCACCGACATTATTTAATCCAAATGGCATGACGTTCCAGCAAAAGGTGCCCCATGCGCATGTAAATGCAGTTTTCTCTTGATCCTTAGGGGCATTTTTTATCTGATTATAGCCTGAGAATCCATCCATTAATGAATACATCAGGTAGCCTGCTATGAGGTCTATGATCATGTCAATGTTAGGTAGCGGGAAGTCATCCTTAGGACATACTTTGTTTAAGTCTCTGAAGTCTGTACATATCCTAATAGATTTATCAGATTTAGACATGGGGACTACATTGGAGATCCATCCTACGTAGGCAATGACTCTGATAAATCCAACTTTCAACAATTTCTCTAGCTCTGCTTTTACTAGCAATGCAACATGAGGATGCATATTTCCAAGTTTTTGTTTCATGGGCTTGATCCCAGGAGCTATAGATAAGTGGTGCATGATTAGATTAGGATCTAGTCCAAGCATATCTATATAATACCATGCAAAGTTGATCTTCTTTTCCCTCAGGAACTCTGTAAACTATGTCTTCTCCTCATCTGACAAATATTGTGCAAGGTGTACTATTTGAGGATCTTCAATGGTACCCAAATTTACTGGCTGTGTTGGTTCAATCAGGACTGAAGACCTTTCCTAAAAGTGTTCAGGAAGGATATCAATAATCTCATCCTTTGGTGCCTCTGAGAGGTTTTTGCCATTGGATAGGTCTTTTATTTTTACTATTTTAGGATCTGACACTGCCACAATGGGGTTTTCACCATCAGTCCCCTTTTTATTTTTATTTTTCAATATTTGACTGAGAAACCTGATATCCTCCTGTGACATGTTCTTGCTCCTTGCATTGGTGGAAGAAGGGTAAGGTTCACAAGCATTGAGATAGCAAGCTAGGGTGTAGTCATTGGGAAAGTTGAGGATAGGTGTAGGATATGTGTTAGTCCAATAAATGAGGTCTGGGTGTATTGAAGACAAGGAATCAGACTTTGGGAAGGACATCATCACATTAGCATCAAGACCATTAACCAAAATGACATGTTTCGTTAAGTTAATTTCTTCAATGTTTAGATCAGTAAGAGTTAGATTGTCATAAAAAGGGTCATTGTTAGTCATATGTGGACAAAACTCTAGTGACTCGTCAGTAGAACTATCATATTCCTCTCTCCATAAAAGGAGGCTTCTTTCTTGTCACCTTAGAACTTCTTCTAGACTTAGGAAAGCACCAGTCTCTCCATCCCTGATAGGGAGAAGGAATTCTTCTTCTACTTCAGGATTATCAGTGTGTTTGGGAGTAGTGTTAGACTATTCATGAGGAGCTGAGGGAGCCACAAACATGTGAATTGTATCTATTTCAATATCTTCTATGGTGATAGATAGATCATCCCATTCATAATCATGAGAGTCGATGACTTCATCATTAGATCTATTTAAGTATTTAACAATATTTATTTGGTGTACCCGGTTAGCTACTTGTAGATCAAAGTGTGGTAGATCAAGAATATGTGAAACCATGACCAATTGCCCCTAGTTAGGATTTAAATCTTGTTATTGGGGTGTGCTTTTTGTAGCTATTTCTATCAATGGTATCTTTGAACCATCTATTGTTGAGTCTCCTACCTCTTGAATGGGAGGTTGTGCTAACAAAGGGGTGCAAAGATCTTGTGGTACCTCAAAGCTGGGTACATAGCATTCTCCTTGATAGTTGGGATTCTCTGTGCCAACATGTAATAACCTTTCATAGGACCACTCCTCTAGTTCATCTATTTTATCACTCCCTTTGTCTAAGGTTGGGCTATCTTTTGAAGTAGTTTTGTCAGATTTAGTATTAAAACGTAGTCTTGTTTTGTCTCTGGTATTCCGGAACTCCATGGGTATAGGCTCCATAAGTCCTCTTCCTGTGTCATTTAGAGGTCCCTTTCCTTTGTATCCCATTTTATTGAGGAGATCATATCCTTTTCCGTACTGGTCTGGGGATATTTCCACATGTTGGACCTCAGCTTCCATTGGTTCTCCTTTGTAAAGCCAGTCTAAGACTGCTTATTCTTCTGTGTTATCTAAAGAAGATGTGGATTCCTTTACCATGATAGTTTCTTTGTGTACTTTTGGCTCCTTGTATGCAGCAGGCGTGAATGTCGAGGAAGTTTTTCCATAGGATCTCGGTGATATGGGTAATTCTATTAGTGACAGAGTCAGGTCCAACTTGTGTTCTCCCATACCTGTTTCTTCAAGTTTTAAGGTTTTGTGAAAAATCTTCATAACCATGTCCTTGGTAGTTTCAGGAGAAATCACATCCATAGCCTCTTTGTTATGTAGGATCATACTACCTGCTTTGGTATTATTACAAGTATAGTTAGCATCTATAGGAATAGTCACTTCCACCCCATTATGTGGGAACTTTATACACTGGTGGTAAGTAGATGACACGGCTTGCATTTTGTGAATCCATGGTCTCCCCAATAGGATATTGTAGGCTAGAGGTAGATCCAAAACTTGACATATGAAATTCCTCTCAATGGGTCCAACTCTAATAGGCAGAACAATAAGTCCTTTAGAGGATCTTTCTTCCTCAGCATAAGCTTTGATAGTTATTTTTCTTCTAGAGTTAATGGTCTAAGTTTCTTGATCAGATTAAGCGTACAAATATTCAATCATGCACGTCCATCTATCAACATGCATCTAACATAGTATTTATGAATAAGGACTTCAATATGGAGGGGTTGATTATGTGGATGTGTCAATGACTTATCATCCTCTTCAAAAAAGGAGAGGTAATGTGGTGCTGAGATGTGATTGACCATCGCTTGGAATTTGTCTATATCAATATCCTTTGGGACGTTAGCAGCATGTAGAGATTGTTCTAGGATTTCCCTATGTACTGTGGATATTTTGAGCAACTCAAAAATGGAAATTTTGGCAGAGGTTCGTTGCAATTGGTCTACCAAGTCATACTTTTCTCCAGGAATAGTAACCATGTGTTTCTCTACTAGTTTAGGGATAGTAATGATAGGAACCTTGGATGTTGATGCTGGTTTTGGGGGTCCTTTGATTATGACTTGTGCTTGGCTTTGTGTTACTGCATTCGAGTGGAATGAAACACCTTTGAATGTGACCACATTAATTGATTCTATTTTAGCGTCTAGCATATTGATCACATTATCATTGTTGGAATAGGTGCAATTTACTTCATTACTCTTCCCTTTAGATGTTTCCCCTTTGTCGTAATTAGGGAATGGTTTATTGAATGTTGTATGATCTTCATTGGTAGTGCGTCCATCCACTTTGATCTTTCCACCTTCAATGAGGTCTTGAATGACATGTTTAAGCTTAAGGCAATTATTAGTTTTGTGTCCTTTGTTCTTGTGAAAGACACGGTAGGAATTATCATCCCACCATCTGGGTTTGACCATTGGTTCCCATGGTTTGGAATCCAAGATAGTAAGAAATCTATTATCCAGAAGTGTCTTCAAAATAGTCTCGAGAGGCTCTCCCAAAGGAGTAAATGTTCTTTGAGGTCTTGAAGTCCATGTCTTACCCTTCCTATTATCATTGTTTGCTTTGGGTATGGGAGTCGTTACCTTGGCATCCTTTCTTTCTTGCACACTATTAGTGAGATTGAATACCTCAGGTTTAGGGACAACATTAGATGCGTCTACTACACCATCATTGACAATATTATTTTTTTGTTTCCACCATTTAGGCTTGGAGTTGTTAGGTTTATTTTCACTTTGAAGAGTAATCTCCCCCTTTCTGAGCATAACTTCTTCGATACGAAGGGCATTTTTAATCATTCTGTCAAAACTAGGGGAATCTTGCATTTGCAATGTGTAGTTCAATTCTAGTACCAAGTTATTGACAAGTATTTCCATCTTCTCAGATTTAGGGATAGCTCTTGAGTACCGTGCAAAGATTTTCCTCCATTTTTGAAGGAAGTGTGTAAATGATTCACCGGTCTTTTGTTTAGTATTACATAGGTCCATCTTAGTCACATCATGTTGGATGTTGTAGGAGTAATGTTGAATAAGTTTTTAAATCAACTCCTCAAAATTTTTGACCTTGGGTGTAAGTTTTGAGAACCACTCCATGGCGTTTCCTCCTAGACTTCCAAGAAATAGTCGCATGAGGTAAGTGGGTTCATGCATGTATTATATGCTAAGAGCACAAAACTCTCAAACATGGTCATGTGGATTGGTCTCCCCCGTATACTTGTGGTATTTTGGTCGTGCCACGTTGGGAGGGAATGGAACCATAGTGATACTCTTGTCAAAAGGGAAAGGACAAATGGCGTCCAAAGAGTATCTTGTTTTGGGTTTCTCTTTCTCCTGTTTGAGGTTTGCGAGCTCTGTTTGCATCAAAGTGAGTTGTTTGGTAAGAATGGATATAGGAGTTGGTATCTCCTTTTCTTTGAGTTTTTCCACATCATAATCTGGGGGTAATTTTACGCTCGTGGACTCTAGATGGAGGAAGTATTTTTCTTTATCCTCACCAATTATCTTTTCCATCATCTTTTGGAATTTCCTGCTTTGCTTGAGTTTATTGTACTCCTCTTCAGTGATGTCCTCTTCACTGCCTAACTCAAATAAAGGATGGTCAAACTTGGGTTCTTCTTCTTCATTGGTATCTTTGGGATTTTGGTGTTTTCCATTGTTATAGTCCTCAAATGCCTCACTCCATCTACGAGTGTCGCTATCCATCACTAGAGAGTCTAGATCGAG
This sequence comes from Thuja plicata, assembly GCA_018584345.1. Lineage (NCBI taxonomy): Eukaryota > Viridiplantae > Streptophyta > Pinopsida > Cupressales > Cupressaceae > Thuja > Thuja plicata. The sequence continues at coordinate 2,419,383 of MU224645.1, forward strand.
TAGGGAACTACGAGATGTTTCTCCTTGAAAATGCAGTGTTTTAGGAGGCACTTTTGATCCTTTAGAGGTGTACTTGTTACATCTTGTGTTAACCATGAAGTTGTGTCTCAACTTTCATCAATGTTTCCCAAGAGTGTTAGGTAGTATCTTGAATCTTTCAAGTGAGTGTGTCTAGGTGGAAGTATCATTTGAGTTTTGGTGGAAGTAAATGATTCCAACATTAGAGGGTTAGAATTCTCTGATAGTGAGCTCGGAACCAAGCATTTATAAGAAGTGGATAGACCACATGTAATGAGACAGATTATGAGAAACTAACAAGACATGCAAGGTGGACGTTTGAAAAAGTGTTTTGATTTAATGACAGGGAGACCAAAAAAGACAATAGGGATAGACTAAAGAGTTAAAAGGGTATCCAAGTCAATTGAGACTTTCTAAGAAATTATCTTTCAAGTTCCTACTGCCCTAGATGCAAGCTCCCAGATGTGAGCCTAGAAATACTGGATGCAATCTACTAATGACCCTAGATGCGAGCCTAAACACCAAATGCGACAGTGTGCTAATTAAATGCGAGCCAGTGATACCAGATGTGAACCTAAATACTAAATACGATTCAAACAATCTTGGATGTGATTTTCTAATGTCTTTGTTAGACTTGATCAGTTTTGAAAATTTTATTTTGGAAATGCGTGAAGTTCATCTGATTGTAGTTTTGCGTTCTTGAGATTCGTTAGTGAATGAAAACACATGTGTTGATCCAGGATTGAAATTTGTTGTTTGTTTGAAGATGTTATCTTTTTAATGATTTTTCAGGCATGTCAAACAGATTTGCATTGTTAGGAGGGTGAAACAGATACATATCTTATCCCTATTTTCTAGGTGGAGGATGAAAATCTTTGCTTGTTGACTTAGGCACACACTCAAATACTAATAAAAATACAACCATCACCAAGCACGCAATGGCTCCAGTCATGATTTTGTATTAGCCGACTCCAAATGCAAGTGAGGGCATGATATGATGAGTGTCTTGGGGAAATTAATTTTTTCCTTGCACAAATATTATCACCCTTTCGAGGGTGAATCAGGAATTCTTTCAGTTGAAATGTTGTTTATTATTGGGCAATCCGTTCGGAACTATCCCCCATAGAATTGCACAAGGCAAAATTGAGGTGTATAGCCCTATAAGTACTTAAGTATATGTAGTCTCACAAGAAATATTCAAGCGGCTCCGCTCTACACATACCCAAGCATGTTCAAAGAATGATGTCAAAATTCTATGAACAAAATCGGCTCCGTCTTTTGAGGCTTTGGTCTACGAGGAAGCAATTATTTATAGTGAGTTGGAAGGGTTGGTGTAAAACCTGTCCTCACTTGGGTCATTCCCGGAAGATTTTTTCCTCAACCGACAATCCCTCTACTATTAAATAGATTCAAACAAAAGTTCATTCCCTCAATCAATGTTGTGCTTGATTTAAGATGTTCCTATTTAATGGAAAACATAATGCTTTGAAGGGAAAGTTTGCTTGTTCAATTTCTGATCCAAAATTAGACAATGTGTTTGTTCAATTTGCCCACAATATTAAGTGCTTTGATTGGTTCAATTACTAATTCCAAAAGAAATTATACGATGAGAGTTTGCTTGTTCAGTTTTCTCCAAATTCCTTTCAACTCTTAAACTGATGTATGAGTTTCTGATTTTTCTCAAGAGGAAAAGAGCATAGTCCTCTAGTCAGTTTATTAGAAGATTAGAAAATGTTTTTAATGTTTAAAGCCTATAAAAATAGAGGTCAAGATGGGGGTTTGGCAATCTAAAAAACCAAGTTAGTATTCTTTGTTTAGCTCCGATGAAAAAACATTGATAACAACCTGCAAAACACTAGTTAGGCTGTCAAAATGTCAAAAACACAACTGGTTAAGATGTTAGGGGTTAGACAAATGAAATATGCAAGTTATCTAACCATATGTGAGCCTAAAATAACCAGATGCGATACAGTATACCGTATGTGAGCCTCTATCACCAGATGCGACTATATGCTCCCCAAATGTGATCTTAAACTAGAAACGATCTGGAAAATCCTGGATGCGAGCCTCATTTTCTGTGGTGTGAGCGCGTATCCTAGATGCGATCTAAAATGACCAGAAATGACTTTGTAACAAAATCTTGTGCATGCAAATTCGTAGAAAATTTATTCAAAATGAGGCAAAGTTGGAAATACTACCCCACGATGGGTGCCAGAAATGTGTGTGTGATTTTTGTACCTATTAAAAAAAGACACAACACTTCAATAGATCATTGCATTAGCGAAAAAGGGGTTAGATGAGCATATAAATCCACTAAAATCGACCTATTGATTTATAACTAGGAAGAGTATGAAAAACAATATAATAGCCCTCAAATTATGCCTCTTTCAGTGATATCTACATCCTAGCATGAAAGATTTGAATTAAAATGAGAAAAATATCTAAATAACATGCATTCTAGCTATAAAAAGCATGAAACTAACAATGCATAAACATGAAACATGAAATGTGATATGATTCTAGGTTTATTCTAATAACATAATAATGCAATTTTTAATCTAAGATCCAAGCTCCTTTGTGCTAAAAAACACCCTCTATTTATAGAAGAATGAGGAGAGAGAGGGGGGACAAGGTGTATTAATGAGTTGAAAAACTCATTAATGGTGTGTAAGAAGAAATAAATGCCAAAGACATTCAATAGGCATGGAGGAGACATGGGCTTAAGGAATCTTCATTAATGAGGCATTAATGAAAGCCTTAAAGAAGCATGGGAAGGGTGTAAGAGAGTGGCTTGAGAAAGGAATCTTGAGATTCCTTGACTTTCTCAAGTGGGTGGAGTCCTTAATCACTCCATAATGGAATGTGACAACATTAGGAGGTGGGTCAAGATGAATTTAGGATTAGAATTAGATTAGTATGGAGTGAATAGGTTGGGATAGGTTTGAACCCAGAGTCAAAGTGGTTGAAGTGGGTTAGGTTAGGGGTTTAAAGGAATATTAATGAAATGAATTAAACTTATTTAATTCATTCAAAAATATGATATTAATTATTTAAGCATTTAATTGTTTTTTATTAATAAATAGGACTATAGCCAATTTAATTAAATTAATTGGGCTAGGGGAATGGGTTCATTTGCAAGTGAACAATTGATTTAGGGGTTTTATTTAATTCCTTTATGATTAAATATTATTTTTATGTTTGAATTTGATTTGATTTAATTGGTTTGAATTGATTTGAATTGTATGGCTATAGTAGCTAATATAATTCAGTGATAAAAATCACCTAGAACATTAAATTTGATTTAAAATAAATTATGCCAAAGTAACATTGTCGTGACATAATTGGGGGTATGATCATACATAGGGCAAATAGGGTCTATAGTCTGAACATACCAAATCTAGGTGGTTACATGACCAACATCAAACATACTTGAGGTATTCATAATAGTGTATCAATGGTCTGCATAGTGGTTGTCTACCAGTGTAAATAGTTGATGGGAACTACCAACATCTCCCACAATTTACTCAGAACTAAAGGCGCCCTAAACACCAAATATAACTAGACCCATAGACAAGATCTCAAAAGGTGACTGTCTACATAGTGTATGCACCCTGAAATGGTCGCCTAGACTATGGGCCCTCATTTATCAATTTATCAAATTCTTGAATTAATGGTTTGGAACATTTTCAATTCAAATCAATTTTCTTGATCAAATTGTAATTAATTCAATTATTTCAATATTTCCTAAGGTTTGATCATTTCATCAATTATCTTATTTAATTAAAAGAAAACAATTTCTTTTTATTAAATAAAATAATCTTATTTAATTAAAATCTCTTTTTAATTAAATAATTTTATCTTATTTAATTAAAATCTCTCTTAATTAAATAATATTATATCATTTAATTAAAATATCCCTTTTAATTAAATTAAATAATCTTATTTAATTAAAAGAAAACCCCTCTTTTAATTAAATAAAACCCCCACTTAAATTCCTCTTTGTTGAAAAAGGAAATAAATTAAAT
>MU224645.1:2424497-2438432 GCA_018584345.1 Thuja plicata
AAATTATAAAAAGTCCTGAAAAAAAAAATGAAGAAAAAAAAAAAAAAATGAAAGAGAAAAATTTGTAATAAAATCCAAGTGGTGAAAACCTGGAAACGGGCGCTACTTGAGGCCTTTGCACCCCTGTTCCGCAGTGCATGTCCTCGACACTTAGCCTTTCTCCATCATGCCTTGTCCTTGTTTCCTCGGTCTGGAATTGGTCTTTGGCTTTGTCTAGGGGGCATAACTGTGTTAGCTTTGGTCTCTTGAATGCATTAGTCTTTAGGACATCTCACAAATGGTGTTTTTCAACACCACCCCAACTGTATTTTTCAATACAACCATTGACATCGAGTGTTTTTCAACACTTATTGGTTCGGTCTTACCATATTTTTTCATGTGGTCTTACCTTCTTGCGAGAATTTGATCATTATCCTTGGAACTCAGTATCAGTTAACACACTTAAATTTTTAAACACAACACTTAATGCTTGAGTTATGTCATGATCTTTTTTTTGTGTGCTGACTGTTATTGATTTTTATTGAGTGTCCTTGTCTAATAAGTCTCTCCGGGATGCATAGCTAGAGGACTTGGGGCATGGAACATGTTTTTATTTTCTTCCTGCTTTATGCTTCACTATTTTTGCACAACCGTTCGGCTGGTCATCCTGGCCTCTATGCCTTGATGCGAGCGTGGTTTTTCTATATTAAATTGGGTAAGCTAACATCATAGTCATCTTGACCTTTATGTCTTTGATACTTATATTAGAATCTTTCCACATTCCAATCTGATATAAATCACATTCATATCTTCATAGTTGCACTTATGACTAGTGATGATTGTGTGATTTTACGATGTCCATTAATAATGGCCCAATGATGAAAATATGTTCCTTAACATTCTCTAATGAATGATGAACACAAAGTCCTATGTTACAGTTGCTCTATTGCAAGTACACCTTTGCATTTTCATGTAGCTTGCATTGTTAGAATTCATGTTAGTTTGCATTTTAGGCTACATTATGAGTTTGAGAGGGTTTCCTTCATCTTTCTTGTGGACTTTTAATCAACTGTGATCATGTTTGATCTTCATTTTCTTATCTTCTTTTGTGATCTCAATCGAAATTTTCTATCTTAAACAGTTGATTAATTTTGGGGCATTCTCTTTCTTAAGACAAATTCTCTTTCTTCTCTCCATTTATTTCCACCTCTTCCAAGCTTCTATCTTCCATTCGCTTTCACCCCACTATTTTTTTCTTCTAATTCAACCTTGGGGAATAATCTTTTCATGCTTGATGATCTACCTTGGTTCTGTGATCCTTATATCTTTCATCTTACATCAAGAACCTTATCTTTAGTTCGATTTGATCAAATTTTTCAATTTGTTGTTTCTCCTCTATCTCATTTCGATTTTGATCATGAGGGGGCAATACCTATCAGACTTCAATCCTTGATTCAGCTTTATCAATCCTATCATTTGCTTCTCTTGAGGCAACCTTGCTTGAGATTCTTATCTCAGACATGTCAATTACTTATTTACAACGGTGTTGACCTTGTCTTTTTTGCAATCAGCTTATCTTTGTTCTGATGTCAATTACTTATTTACAATGGTGTTAATGTCTATCTTGTTTTGTGATCCCAAATCGATCTCACACTTCAACTGGATTCTTTGACTATATGTGTTCCTAGAATGATCACACATTAGTCAAAGAGGGGCAAATGTATGCACTCTAAAATGGTCGCTTAGACTATGGGCCCCCATTTATCAATTTATCGAATTCCTGAATCAATGGTTTGGAACATTTTCAATTCAAATCAATTTTCTTGATCAAATTGTAATTAATTCAATTATTTCAATCTTTCCTAAGGTTTGATCATTTCATCAATTATCTTATTTAATTAAAAGAAAACAATTCCTTTTTATTAAATAAAATAATCTTATTTAATTAAAATATCTTTTTAATTAAATAATTTTATCTTATTTAATTAAAATCTCTCTTAATTAAATAATATTATCTCAATTAATTAAAATATCCCTTTTAATTAAATTAAATAATCTTATTTAATTAAAAGAAAACCCCTCTTTTAATTAAATAAAACCCCCACTTAAATTCCTCTTTGTTGAAAAAGGAAATAAATTAAATAAAAATAAATAAAATCCCTTTTTCTTCACATCTTCCAAAGTGGTGGGCTTCTTGCCTCTTAATCATAGGCTTTGATTTTTTGTCTCTTAATCTCTACTGTCCATTGCTCTTTAAAAGGAAACCTCTCATTCTCATTTGATAATCAAGATTTTATGCTATTGTTATGCTGCGGGTTTGGAGAGCAATTTTGGAGGAGAATTTGAGCACTTGAGCTTGGTTATTGAAACTTCTCTCTTCTTGTTTTCTTCTTGCATCCATGGCTATTCATGTAGATTAGATTCATGTTAGATTAAATTCATATTTCTTTTCATAGAATAATCATGCATTGTTATCATTTAGACTAATTTCTTTATTGCATTGTTATCATAAAGAATAGATTTCATTTTCATGCATTGAATCTCTCATTTCATGGTGTACTTGCATAGGCACAACTAGGTCAATCTAAGGGCCTTCATCACACACCTTTGCATTCCATGACTAGAGAGCTATGAGTCAATATTTGAGGCCTCATTCTTGAGCAACCTTGGATGGAATGACCCATATAAGTGTGACACATTTTTAGCACACACATATAATGTAGTTTAATTAACTATCAGTAGCTCAACCACAAAGATTAGGCTAAATGCTTAATTGCATGTTGAAAATATCATTCCATGTGGTACTGACTTAAGCTTTTACTTCTTATGTTTCTGTTATTGAGGAGCCTTAAAGAGTGCACACAAAGCCTTGGAACTCCTTTTGGATTTATATTAAGACACTTAATAGCTAAATAATGATCGATAAAGCATTCGTGTCTAAACCCAATATTACCATTTTGACCCTTAAGAAAAATTTCCTTTCCAAACATATTCATCTCCAAGGTTTCTAGTTTGGTCTTACATGTTGTTTTCACACATGAGAATTCAAGATCTTCAAACAATTGTGGTCAAGAAACTTCTCATCTTATAGAAAAACCACATATTGCTTCAAATCAAAAAATGGTTATCATATTAACCAATATTACACCTATATTCTTGAGTTTATGAAACCTATTTGAAAAATGCTTCTTGAATCCTAGGCCCTATGTTACCATTTGTGTCCTTGGTGTTCTATCTTTACCTTGAAATTGACTATCGAGTAAAATCATGTATCTCTTTATGTTCTGAGACCCACAATTCAAATTTGGGCTTGAAGTCATTGAAATGTGACATTAATAGTATCTTGTTCCTAGGAACATGACATTATTTTCATCTTGTTCCCTGGGTTTTGAGCCCAAATTCAAATTGGGTCCCCGTCTTAGTGATTTGGCAGTGGATTTTGATTTATAGTCGTCTCTCTCGATTCTATCTCCTAATTTTGTATAAAATAAAATCTCATACTTCATTTTTGTATGATGAAAGAAATTCCAAGGTTGGAGCCCCAATTTGAAGACATTCCATGAAGAGAGGATTTGTTGAATCAAGGCTACATCAATCTTCTATCAAGAATTCAAGTATTCAATCATTCCAAGCATCCAAATACTAAAGCATTCAACATATTTTCTACATCAAGATGGAGCCACAAAAGGATTATGATGATGACTAGGAGATCATCTAATGATATTGGCATGTAGTATTCCTCTTTGGATTGGGTATGGTTTCTTTTTATTTTCAAATCTACATACTTGTGCTTAGGATATATTTTGTTTTCATGCTTTCAATCATACTTTGATTGCATTTTCATATCAGGATTTACTCTATCACACTAAGGTAGATCTTAGCATTGCATTTATGCACTTTAGTTCATAGCAATTTAGACATACTCTAGATTCATGAGCACTACACACTTTATATTTATTATATTTGGATATCCATGCAGGAGAGAATAACCAAAATGGAGGATTGGCCAAGGAAAACCCCTATATATCCACCTACACACAAATCTCAAATTTGTAGATATAGAAAACCCAAGAATCAACTGTCAGAGTTGTGATATCATCCTCACATTGAGACATACTATCTGCAATTTGTTCTAGCAAAAAATCCTTGGAATAGGACATCTTTTTGGGATGTTCCTAGGAAAAAGATGTTATTAACATCTTGTTCCCTATAAAATATAGTGAAATTACATGTGCAGGAAGATACAGGTTTTGGGATTCCAGATTTGCAGTTACATGTATTTTTGGGATTCTAACAGTCGAGAAATCAAATCTAAATACTCACTTTTCTTATTCCAATTCTAGGTTCACTCAAATCCATCCTTATCTCCTTTTATATATGTGTGTTATGGTTTGATTAGATCATCTCTTGCTTTGATTAGTTATTTGTATATCAATATTATCAATCTCATTCTCAAATCTATGCGAAAAAGGAATAGAAACCCTGAAAGTGAAAATCTCGCATTAGCATCCCTCTCACTAGGTGATGCTGATCTAATTTTTCTTGAGGTGGTTTTATAATCTAATGTACCTTATGAATTAGGGAAAACTAGATCTTTAGGTGATCCCATTTTCCTATTGTACAAATAGATATCAAGAATGAAATCTCTCTTGGAAGATCTCCCAAGAAACAATAGAAACCTGAAAATTCCACTTCTTCTCTTGGTCATGCCACATAGAAGCATAACCACAAAGGTACATAATTTCCAAATGATATTTTGTGTTTCTCATGGTATTACATTTTCAAACACCTTCCTAAATTTAATAGCCAAGCCTCTACCTTGAATAATTTGGAGGATCATTTAGAGGTGAACAGTTAAAGCCAAAGGATATTCTTTATCTACCTTGTCACTACATTGATAATACTATCAACCTTCCTGTCATCATAATGAAGCCTTACCTACTCGGGTTTTTATTCATCCTTCCCATACTAGTTAGAGCCCTAATAATATCCCCTTTCTTTGAGCTTCCTTTCTCTACTCCTTTAGATGAAAAAGATAGTTTATCATAATTACTCTTCTTTTAGGGGAGGAAACATCGAATGTAGCTCCTTAAGGAAACCAATTACCTTTCTACCCAAAAATACCTTACTTAGGTGGTGAAAATCACACATTTTATAATTCCTCACTTTAAATTTGGAGAGAACCTCAAAAATAGCCTCCATAATGAGTGCACTACTAGTTTAAAGACATTTTACATGTATCACACACAAATTCTAAAGCACTAAGTGTAATGCTCTAAACTATATTGATGAAATTTTTTGACAATACAAAAGTGACATAAAGAAAGCCACGTTGCACTTCACACACAAGGTACCATAGATATTTATAATGAAAATCTTGGCATGCAAGACAATGTCCAACACATGAAGACAAAAATAATAAACTTGAAACACATGCCAAAATATCAGAGTTATGTCAAACAACAAGTGATAGAAAGGATTGTTGGTTGTCGTTGCACTAAAATATTGGCATGTTAATGTTTGATACAACCACTAGACTTATAGAACATGAGAGGTGGTAAGCAATTTCGTGACACCAAGTATCACGTTGCACATCATAAGGAGAACAAGGGCACACACGCCTTGCAACAATCCCCCAACTCATGCACAAGGTTCAAACTTGTGACTTAGGCTCATATCAATTATTCATTGTTGTTGCACCAAAATATTGGCCTGTTAATGCCTGATACAACCACTAGATTATAGAAAATGGGAGGTGGTTAAGACATGTTTCAAACCCAAGATCACTCCACATTAGAAGGAGACCAAGGGCGTACACCTTGAAATAAGGGGTTCCTAAGCTAAGTTATGAAATCATATAACTTATATGATCAAGCCACTCTACTCACATCTTGAGATTTTAAACAAAATAAACAATATTGTACTACACCTCAAACTTCAAGGTCTAATTATAAATATATTCAAATTACAAAACCTAAGTTACATGGTTTAGGATTTGAGTCTTGGAGTGTATCTTTCATTTTTGGAACAACTTTAACTTCAAAGTACAATTCACAAGCTACAATTGTTAATCAATTCCCCAACATTGAGCATTAGCAACCCACATCTTAGGCTTCAAAGCATATTAAAAACTACATGGAACAATATTTTTTGTCAACTCCTATTAAAGTCACTAGTGGACTCAATCCTCTAAGGTTGCCTATAAAAATAAAAAATGTCTCCCTTTTACAAGAAAAATAACCAAATACAAATGCATGAATACTTCCCATTCTAGATAACAATTGGCATGAAGAAACATGAGGTTGTATGATGATGACTCTAAAATATTCTCATATGTCTCCTTTTTAATGAAAGTTGACGATGGCACAATCAAATTCAATACATACCAAGTCAAAGCAGAAGGTGAGAGACCAAGTCTAAATAAAAAATGATGTAGAACAAGCTCCAAAGACAAATATGAGGAGAAATAACCCCTGAAATTGGTCCTCCAAATCTTAAATGTAAGACTCCACAAGCAAATTTGAAATACCTATCAAGGAAATATCCCATAAAGTATATTTGAAATATAATGATTTACCTACAACAAAGAAACACTAAAAGTTGATAATAAAGTAGCAATACAAAATGGATGAGTGATATCAAAAGTGGGAGTTGATAGGCATCATACATTATGCTTTTAATACTTTAAATTTGCACCAAAAAGTTATTATATTTTTGTTAATTAATATATTTGGTGGCATACTATATAATTAAATGTTTGCTTATTTTTTTGTTTTGTCTAATTAATTAGGAATTATATTTGAATTGGTGGACTATGTTAATTGCATACTTTTTGAAATTAAAGTGTAGTAATTTGCAAATAACTATGAACTAAGAATCTAGAGGTAAAATAATAACACAAAGACAAGAGAGATGATATGAACAAGAATAAATTATATTCTCATTAATGATGCAATATGAAAATATGAGATATTAGAGATGGATACAATGTAGAAGTGTCGACTTATATAGGCAAGGCAATAAGAGACAATGATAAGGAGAAAATAAGTTATCACCTACACAAGGTGAAATCACATATCCACCAAAGGTGGATCATCCTCCATTATGCAATGAAGTATTTTTAACATGTGGAGGATGATAATGCGCACTAAAAGTGGATCTCACACATCAAGTAGAATGTGATAAAAACTATCACCACCTAAAGTGAAATTTCTCCTACACCATGTGTTAAAATAGGATGAAAACTCCTAGGTGTCTCGTATGAAAACTACTATGCAAAGCATTATCCTAGGTAAGATTAAGTAGAGTGTAATTAGGAAATTTAAACACCAACACCCACCCTTAAGTGAAACTTAGGGAATGCACTTAAAATCATAATGAAATATGGGTTCCAGCTACTAGGCCATGTTAGGTACCCATGTAAAATATGCAATGCAATCTCTCATAAAGTGGAGAAAGGGAGAAAACCTCATGGGACAAAACTCACCTCCAAAAAGAGAGATGAAAACATACAAGATGCATGGATGGATGGATGACTCAAGACCCCCCAAGGACTACATACATCATGGATATACAATCAATTATTATCCCATATGAAGGAAATAAGAATACACGATATCCTCCCCATAATGAAGAAGCTCCAATGAAGTGTACCTTAAAACAAAATATGATCCAATGCCTACAAGAAATATGTCTCCCATTAGGAAGAAACAAATACATCATATGATGAAAAAGCCAATCCATGTCAAAATTGAAGGAGGAAGGAAGTCTCCATGAATTCATCTTGTAATATTGAATAGGTGTCTCCAAGCTCAAAGAATACATCACATCATCATGATTATTTTGAATCAAGAAATGTGACAAACCAAGTGAAGGAGAAGAATCAAGAATGCTAATCTCCAAAGAAGGTGAAGAAGTATCTCCAAATCAAACTATGATGAAGTTGTCATCAAAGAGAAGATAAACCCCCTCAAGAAAGTCACTCAAATATGCAATACAAGAATAAATAAACATTTATGAAATGCTATCCAAGTAGTCATCCCATACTACAAGACCTGAAGCACTATGATCATCCTGTTGATTAGTAGAACTCAAGTCCAATGAAGCAAGAGGTGGAGGAGTAGGAAGATCAACACTTATATCAAGAACACAATGATTCAAGTGTCCAAATTTTTCCTCACATACATAATTCACCATTTCTAGAAGGGTGGGTACATCATGAACATCATCATCATCATCAATAACAAAATGTGAAAAGGAATACAAGAGTGCTCCATGATCAACAAATCCCATAGCTATGACATCTCTAGTCTCCATGTCCCTAATGTAGACATAATCAAGAGTGAACTCAACAATTTTACCTTGTGCCCCATGAGTAATTTGATAAATATAAAGGAGATTAGTGGTCAAGGATTTTACACAAAGAAAATAATTAAATGTACCCTCTCCCATATTAATATAACCTTTCCAAAAAACCTTCATGTATGTGTTGTTACCCATCAATATACAAGGATAATTACAAGGCTCAATAGAAGAGAAAATATCCATAGAAGATGTCATATGATGTGAATCACTTGAATCAAGAATCCATTTACCTTGCTCAGGATGTGTGGAAGCCATGAGTGTTTGAAATTTAAATTTATCCTTGCTTGATGATGTAGATGGAGAAGCTTCCAAATAAATAGAAGGAGGAGGAGACATTTATGAGGTAAATTTAATATTGTTCCTTTGAAGAATGTGAGTGAGCTCATCAATCTCCTTATTTAAACATTTATGCTCATCATGTAATTTATTTTTACAATATACACATGTCTCCTTCTTCCTTATAGATTTTTCCTCTCTTGAATACGACTTGGACTCATAAGTATGTTGTGAAGGAGAATCACAACCATTACCATGATGCTTAGGATCCTTTTGTTGCTTCTTTCCTTTTCCATTGGAAACCTTCAAAGTGGACTCATTTGCAAGTAGTGCATGATAATTTGGATACTTCAATTGACCCAGGTGTGCCAACTTTGCTTATTTTGTTGCGAGTTGAGCTACTAATTCATCAAGAGAAGGAATTTTGTATGCACTACCAATAGCATCCATAGTATCATAGAATGCAAAAACAAAAATTGAATATTTAGGACCTAGCTTGGAAAGAATAGATAGTATTAATTGTTCATCCTCTTTAGTAATCCCATAATTAGAAATATCCAATCTAATAGAATTGAACTTAGAGAAAAAGTCTTGAATATTGCTAAAATCACTAGGATTTAGAATTATTAACTCATTCTCCAATCTGAATTTTCTCATTCTATATGGCTTACCAAAAATTCCCTCCATGGTATTCTAAACATCATGAGGATGTGTGCAAGATGCAACATGACATCTCAACTCTGGAGAGATGGATAATATAAGAGTGCCAAGAGATTTATCCCTTTGTTTAAACCATATTCTCCTTTCTTCAACACTTGTCATGTTTGATTATGAATCCTAACCTAAAGTGGTTCTATAATATCCCACATGCAATAGGTGATCTTTGATTGACTTTTTCCATTCATTATAGTTATATGGAGTGGGGAGAACAACTTTTGAAAAGTCCATAATTTGACCAAAAAATGACACAAAATAATTGATATCTCCTTCAAATCATTGATACATATCAGAAAACTAAAACCCAAAGATTAACCAAGTGCCTATATAGGCCCAAAATGACCTATTATTTAAAGTGATATTTCCACTCCAAATAACTATAAATTGATAACAAATCTGGAAAGTAGAAGAAAAATCATGCACTTAAAAAAAATAACACCTGGAAATGTTATTGTATGTGCCTAAACAAAGCCCCAAAAGATGCAAAAAGAAGGATTAGATAGGTACAATCATGAAAAACTATAATTTCTGATAAATTTTCCTATCAAAACTATAAAATAATGCCACCATTGGAAAATTTAGGAAATTCTACCCCAAATAAAAAATATTGCTAAAAAAAAGGACTTAAAATGAGCAAGATATGAGCCTCTGAAGTTGAACTGCAAAATAAAAAAATCAAATGGTAAAGGGCCAAAAATGTCAACTAGGCATTGACATTAGAAATCTACAGGAATAAATTTGATGGTCATATGATCGTCGCAAAAGAACCAGTTTTCCCTATTTTAATGGTCTAATGACCATCAATTTTAAGACTGTAAACTTTGATGTGTCAAAAATAAAATTTTCCAAGGTTCCAATTGGGCTACCTACATCGCGTATGTACTATATGAATCTGACATGTTTACTAAGTCATAAAGTGTAGATCATCATCGAATGAGGGTTTTCCACGTGTTACAAGGTTGGCCAATCCAAGTTGCGTCGTGGGTTGTGTCACTTTGGTGTCGTTAGGGCGGTGCTTTTGGTGAGTGTTGCACCTTGGGACTATGAATAGTCCCAGATCCATGATGTTGCAGCATATGGTGGTATTCAAATATGAAATTCCATGAAGACTTACAAACAAAGATGTTGTTGGTGCCTTGTGTATGATTCAACATGAAGGTCTCCAGTTGTTCTCAGTCGGAAGTGAGACCTAGAATATTCTGTGAAATAATGTCTAACAGGTTGATTATGTCGCCTACAAAAATACACTGATAGAATACATATACAAGGGTATGACCCCCAACACATTTTTTTTAAATAATAATACCCAAAAAAAATCTATGAAAATGAAATAAATAATACGCAGATTTTTTTAATATGTTTGTATCAAGCTAGATCGAGTTGTACAACTCAGACAACTAATTTTTTTTCTAAATATGGGCAAATTTGTAGTCAATTTTCACCGAAATAACCTTCAGGATGTGATGATGATGTTAGAACTAACCTAAAACTTTCCCACAAAATGTTGGTCCTCAGATATGCAATATTGACCTCCAATGCATGCACCAAATAGGTTATCCAAGACGCTCTAATGGATCTAATACCACGTAAGAATTTACAAATAGCAATTAACCAAGGATCTAGATGTGAAAGAGTAGCACAAAGACAAGAGAGATGATATTAAAAATAATAAATTGTATTCTCATTAATGATTCAATTTGAAAATAATAGACATTGGAGATGGATACAATGTAGAAGTGCCTTCTTATATAGGCAAGGCAATAACAAGCAATGATAAGGAGAAGATAAGTTATCACCTACACAAGGTAGAATCACATGTCCACCAAAGGTGGATCATCTTCCTTTATGCAATGAAGTATGTGCAACTTGTGGAGGATGATAATGTGATATGTGCACTAAAGGTGGATCTCACACATAAAGTGGAATGTGATAACAAATATCACCACCTAAAGTGGAATTTCTTCTAGACCATGTGCTAAAATAGGATACAAACTCCTAGGTGCCTTGTATGAAAACTAATATGCAATGCATTATCCTAAGTAAGCTTAAGTAAAGTGTAATTAGGAATATTTAATTACAACAACATAAAGGAAGGATACATTAGTGTTTCTCTATGATTACTATTCTAATATTCTTGCCTTGTGTTAGTAAGTTTTGTTGCAGATTTAATGAAGATGTTTGGCAAGGTGGAAATGACCATTTGACATCCTATCCACGTGGAGCTCCTGATTTCTCTAGCTATTGTGATTTTTCATTTCCTTAATTCACTCAGATGACTCATGTTGAAACTCTTTATTTTACTAATTAATCAATTTTTTGTTCCCAGAATGATCAATTCTGGAAGTTTAGTTTGTATTTGTTACCTCCTAGGTTGGTAATGTTGTAGTTTTGAATTCAAATAAAGGATGTGCATATATACATGTATCATCTTAAAATGGAAGAACTTCCATGTTAAGATAGTTTATCCCTCCTTACGGGGTGTTTTGGGCCATCATCATGTTGTCCTCTCATTTCTGCCCATTCTGGATCTTCTGTGCTTGTTTAGGACCCTGATTGGGCCTCTCCGGGCACTGTTTACCCCACCTAGCACATTTTCCAGGGGTCCTGACCGCCTAGGTCAAGGTCAAACTTGACCCTGACCTAGGTCAAGGTCAACCTTGACCTTGACCCAGGTCCCCATTTTCAATTGGAAATTTTGTCGGCTATCGGGGGAAACTAAAAATTTCATTTTCCCGCTTCTGGGTTTGTTGTTTCAGGTTCCAAAGTAATGATTCTTAAAATTATATTTAATATAGGTCCACTTCTAGGGGTATAGGCCTAATTTTAATTTAATTCTCCTATATTAGCCTCTCTAAAATTTTGTGCCCTAGACTTGTATATAAGGAAGCCTTTTCTCCTCTCATTTTCTAACAAGAATAAGGACAAGAATCACAAGCACTAAGGACTAAAGACACATATAATCAAGAAATCTATCAAGGAAATTATCTAATTTCAAGCTTTCAAGTGTTCAACCAAGGTTTTCAAGTCTTCTTCTTAAGCATTTCAAGTTCTCTATTGAAGATCAAGGATTCAAGCATTCAAGCCTTTGAAGGGATTTGGTTCAAGCATTCAAGATTCGCCATTCAAACCCTAGATCTATCCATCATGGGGGTGTGATATTCCTTCAAGATCCTTTGTGCATCATCAAGATTCATTCATTCTTCCTTCAAGGTGGATTCCAAGAATATAATCATGGAGGCAAACCCCTCCCCCCAATAAATAAAACCATTTTTATTGCTGGTACAAGTACATGACAACGAATTACAAAGCAGATTCGGATACCCTTTTCGGCCAACTTTCAGGATCCATGAACATAATTTCTGTCAAGGTAGTGTAGGTCAAGGTCAACATAAAGGGGTGCAATTGTGCCCTCACATTTGGGTCAAGGTCAACCTGAGTCAGAAAAGAAAAATATTTCTGGGTTTTCTCTATTTTTGTTCCAGATCGGTTGCAGAATTCCCTGAAACTCAGTACAAATATCAGAAAATAGGTATTTCTAGATCTGCTACTTTCCAAGATAAATGTTTCATTTTAATTAAGGTTTCAAGCAATTAAGATCTATTGATTTACTTTATAATTGAGAAATTAGATCGCCCTTTTCCCTCTTTATCCATAACTAGTTGATTCCTTTTTGCATTGATCGTCTCCTTTCGATTAATCAATTGGGATCTCCTTGTCTTGGATTAGGAGACAACACACATTTCCATCAACACTCCCACACATACATACACACATATCACATATATACAACATTACAAATATATATATTTTGGTGAACCCGCGATAGACAACTCTTTCTTTTTTTTGGTGTTAGATGCTTTGCCTCTTTTCCTTAGAGACTAGCTATTGCATACATATTAGATTAGTTTTCTTTTATGCTCTTTCATTTTAAAATACAAAAAAATTTACATACTCATAAAAATACAAAAAACATTTTTTTGCATCCCATTCACTATGAAGATATTTAAGATGCTTTGGGGTATAATTATTTTCCTCATTCTTCTCTTAGAATCTCTTTATAATACTTATGATGTTTATGAGAGTATCATCCATTTCATTATGTTTGTTACTCTTCATGTTTCACTTGCTTATGCTATTTTGAGATTAACTAATACTAGCCTTCCTACTTTCAAAGCTTTCATTAAGAATTTGTGTAGCGGACTTATTGCTCTTCTGGATTATGTGAAGAATTTGGTATATGATACCCCATTTCCTAATCTTCCTAATCCTATCCTTCCTAATATAGTTCCTAATCTTCCTAATTATATCCTTCCTAATCCAATTCCTAATATTCCCACTCCTATTTCTCCATCTTCTATCCCTAGTTCTTCCCACACTTATGATGGGGCTCAAATTATGGTTCATGATGTAGATTTTTGGAATTAATGGGAAGTAGTATTAAGAGGGGAGGGGTGAATCAGTATCTCTAAAAATTTTAGCACCTTACACAATTTATCATTAGTAATCATTCAATTCTGATTTACCAACCATTACTGTTATTCTTTCTTATGCATCTAATGTTTGTTCACAATCTTTAATAGTTTTCAATCATTCATAGAA
>MU224645.1:2445664-2463537 GCA_018584345.1 Thuja plicata
GAATTTTGGTGATCTTGGTGATTGTTCTTGGATCATCGTTTCATTTATGGTAAACTTTTTCATTTCTGCACTCTCTCTTGGATTCTTTCCTAAATCTAGTTTACTTTATTTATATCTTCTAACACATATTTTGTTGCAGGAGTGTAAGTGTCAGTAAGAGCTTAACTTGGAGCTCATTGACCTCATCTCTGCAAACTGAATGTCCTCTCTGTTTCCTAGCTTGTATGATTTGTTGATTGTACAATTTAAGTGCTTCTTCGGTGTTGGCTAGATTTTTTGCACTGGACTGAAGATCAACATCTATTTTTTTCTATCTTGTCAGTATACTCCTTAGTGAGTTGATCTAAAGTGACCAATTTCTTTATTAAGGTAACAAATTCTGATAAAATTGGGTCAATTTTACTTATCAATTCAGATAGCTTGACCTTTTTCAATGCAACTTCCTGGCTTATCTTCTCTGTCATCTTGAATTCATACTTTTGTTCAAGTCTCTCTTGCATTGTTTTCTCAGCATCTGTATTCTGAGATGTTATTGCATCTGTGAGTGTGACCAGTTGATCAATGATTGGAGTTTGTTGATCAATATTTATGTCTGGTACAATTTCTTGAAGTATATTTCTTGCTACTTCTAGTACCTTGGCCTCTTTTGCCACTCTTTTCAGCTTGTCTTGAATGGATTTTCTCTCACATAGCTTTGCATATTTTTTCAATGTTGTTAGATCCAATGTTCTTGGATCAAAAACTAGAATCTCAATGATTTCATCCAGAGTTACTAGATTTTTATTCTTTCCTTTCTTCTTCTTTGAGATTTGAGGGGATGCAGATGTATGAACTACCATAGCTAGTTCATTTGTTCACTCTAAATTTTTGGGGAAGGTTTTTTTGATGATGCATCTTCTATTTTCTACTCTGTGGGAACCTGTCGGTTATGTGAAGACCTCTCTTCATTAACCTTGGGTGTTTCTGTAGAATGTGCTCTAGTTTTCTTTTCAATCTCATCCTTCTTTCCTTCTTCACCTTTCTCTGAAGGCTTGTCCCCTGTTTCCTTTTGAGTGTTTTCTTTCTTCTGATCATTAGATGCATTCTTCTGATCATCGGTTGCAGCTTTCTTTGCAGTAGTATATGTTGTCCCTTTGGATTCTTCATCACCCTTGTCTTTGGGTGTTCTTGTTTCTTTCTCATTTGATCCCTCATTGCCCTCTAGTAGGTTTATTTCCTTCATTAGGACAGGCATGTTACTTTGAGTTGTTGCTTGGGTTTTTTCAGTATTGGTGTCGGTTAGGAGTGCAATGATGGCAACTGATGCTTCATCAATATTGATTTCATATGGAAATGGTTCTAAGCATGTTATCCTAGGAGTCACTGCTTGGATATAAGTATTATCTGTATCAACTAGAAAATAGATTTCTTCATAGTTCTTCTCCACTAGTGACTTAGGAATTCTAGTCCTTAATCTCATTCTTTTCTTGAATTCTACAAAATAGCTCCCCATAATGCTATTGAAATTACTTTCTAATTTCTCAATACATTCACTAATTTCAACTGTAATGGGTCTATCCTTTTTCCAAACAATATTTCCCAATGTAGGAAATGTATCCTGAATGTAGAAAAATATACAAACTAGTAAGGAACCAAACTTACATGATGAGCTCTTAGCCTTTCTGATTAATGCTAGGTTCTTGGCTAATTGTGTCTATTGCAGCTCGGCAAGATCATATGTATGATTCTTCTTGACAATTTCCCATGCCTGATCAATGGTTGTACAAGGAACACTATCCAATCTGCTCGACTGATAGAACTTATGTGCTATTACTCTTACTCCAAAATCAAGTTATAGGTCAGTAATTGTAGAGATATTCATACCTCTGTTATTCCATATGGCTCCAGTGTTCAGTGTAATCTCTTCTTTGCTATTATCCCTCATTGTTCATTTTTCGTTCACTACAGGATATCCAGTCACTCGATGAATCATGCTTTTGGTGATCTTGACTGGTCCATTATCCAACCACATACACATGTCATGAACTTGGCTAAGGATAACCTTAATCCATTCATCTTTGAAATCTTGTGGAAAATCTAGGGCACGAGTTAACCCTTTGTCGGCTAGATGTTTGAATTCTACCTTCATAACTCCATTGACACACAATTTGTTGTATGATTTCCTCAATTCACTATCACCTACTTCACCAATCTTAACCATATAACATGATCAAACATCATGAATCATAAGTACCTTGGGTGGAATGGATGAGAGGGCTCCCGTTAAATCACTCTGAATCGCACTTTCAGGAATGGCTCAAAAGTTGAGAGGTTCAGATTCATCACTCCGTACTAACTTAATTTTCTCTGGTTCTGCCTCCATACTCTTAGCTGGTGCAAAAGAACTTGCAGCCATACTTTTGAAATTAGGGTTTGAAAGATGAGAAATAGAGTACCTCGACAAGTAGCTCTTTGCACCGTTCACCTTAGGATTGCTGACAGCACGCTGATGAAATATTCGATGCTAACTCCATTAAGATCAATTCTGCAAATTACTTCAATTGCTCCGTAAATAGTAAAAAATTGCAAGGTAAAAATGAAGTGTCAACTATTCATCCTTTATAGACTATGAAAGGTCAAGGTAGGTAAGCATTGAATGTTCTTCCCGTTGAGTTAGTGCAAGCCAGCTATCCTCAACTTTAATACAACTTGCATCCCACTCGGCTTACTAAACTCAGCCTTCACAAAACTTTACTCGACACCCACTAAAGAACTCAGCTTTAGTGTCCATGAATAGTTCTCGGCACCTATAGTACAATTGGCTCAACTCGGCATTTGTCCTCAAAATATGTCCTGGTGCATCTTAACATATGAAAATATAGACTTTTGTACATTTCATGTTAGGAACTGATGTAAGATAAGAGTTTTAGATACAGCTCCTTACATACCTCTTTTACTTAGTTGGAGATGATGTGATCACCTTATCCATTGGATTGGGTGACCTTAGCTTCACAAGATTCAATGTTGCATGGTTCAAACTTATTAACCCATGTCTTGTTCATATGTTCCCTTATTTGCTCAACAGTAGGAGCAGGTACCCTAGTCTTGCAATCTTTTCTTGTATGACCAATTTTTAGACAACTATGACAAACTAGGCTTCCATTCATCCAAATTTTGGATTTTCCTCTGAAATGTGTCCTTATGCAGTTTTCTGGAACATGTCCATACTCACCACAGTAATGAAAACTATGCCATGTATTGTAATCCCAATTGTGAGTATTGCCTTTTCTTAGTGATTTCTCTTGTACCTTTCATGTCCACTATTGTTTACCTTTAGATCTGCAATCTTGTGCTCTATGACCATATTTGTGATAGTTATAGCAATTACCATTGAGTCTAGGTGATTTTCTTGCCTTTCTCTTATATTCACATGCTTGATGTCCAAACTTATTACAGTTAAAGAAATAACCATTAAAGTTAGTTTTTGGATTGGACTTACCATTCTTGCTTCGACAAATGTTTGTTGTATGACCTGGTTTCCCACAGTGGTGGCAAAAAGGTTTGTTGTTTCTTGGCTTTGCATACCTTCTTTCACCTATCTTAGATGATTCTCCATCTTCAATGGTTGTATGTTGTTCAGTGTGACCTAATCCAGAAGAATCTTTAGGTCTTCTTGATGCTTCCACTAGTTGTTCAAAGTAGCTCATAGCAGCACTTGGATCACTCACTCTATTATTAATTTATTTCTCAGATCTTAATTTATCTTTCAATTTATTGTTCTCAGATCTAAGATTAACAATCTCCAAGTCTTTCCTACTGATCTTTTGATTCATAAGTAGTAGTTGATTTTCCATGTCTACTTGATTGACTATCATTGTTTGTACATCATGTGTTCTTTCATCAAGTCTGGTAGTCATCATTCTCTTGTCTTCTTCTGCCATAGCCTTGTCATCTTTGAATTTCTTTTTCTGTTCAACAACTTCACACATTCTTATTGATTGGGCTTCTTGTTCCTTTTTCAAGTTTTTGACTACTTCACATAGTACACTGTTCTTTTCCAGTAGATCTGCTATTGCTGCATCGCTCTTAGCAGAATCTCCATTCTAAAATAAATTTGTGGTGTCCTCTTCCTGATAATGAGTGTCATTCATTAGTTTGGCTAGATCTTTCCTTGCAGTCAAGGACTTCTTTAATTCTTGTCTTGCAGTCTCAAGTTGTTGTAGTGCTAGCTGAATATCAATCTTTTGATTCTCAATGACTTTACCCATCTTGTAGATCTCCATCTCAAGATCTATATTCTCAAGCTGATTATGACCTTTTTAGAGAACTGAGCTCTGATACCAATTATTGGAAATATAATAATGGGAAAGAAAGATACTGAGAGGGGGGGTGAATTAGATCTTCAAATTTAAACACTTAAAACAAACTGATCCACATTCATACATATATGAATCTAATGTAATCTGAGATAGCATCCACACAATGAAATAAATAACACATAACGCAATAAATTGGTAACCTAGAAACCCAAATAGGTAAAACTGGGGTGGGGATGACACCCACAAAATTCTCCACTACTACAGTAATAAAGTGTACCTATTAAGGCTACAGATGTTGATTACAAAATGTAATCTAACTTGTTAAAGGTTTTCCCGGTTAAGAGCTAAAGATCATTACAATCTACCTTGTTAAAGGATTTCAACTTACAATAAAGTAATCACTCTGTTAGGAGATAAAGAAAGGTCTGCTAGAACCACTCTGTTAAGAGATTTTCACCTGATACAATGATTAGAATGTCTCAAGTATTGATCCTCCATTATGCACTTTGATGCTGATGATGGATCTCCTCTTTCCAGTACCTTCTATGATCTCATAATCTCATATAATATTTACTCTGATGTTCACTGTTTTGTCACTCTACTTGATCTGTGCTTCTTAACAAAATAACCCTCTGTGCATTTCACTTGAAAATGCAGTCACTAGACAATTCGTCTAAACTCTCCTTGCACACTTACAAGAATAGGGTTTCGAAGCAATCTAATATATCCATTCAAGTCTGATAGTGAGATTTAGATCAATGATCAAGATCTAATACCCATACCTTGAAGGTATTACAATTAATGTTCATGCATAGGATAAAAAAATTAAATGCATACATAAGTCAGCCCAAAAAGCTTATAGAAGTCAGCTAGATCACTTATCCTCAATGTTTGTATCATTCCAGACATGTATAAAAAAACTCTTTTGCTCGACATGTGACTTCTCTATCGCTCAGAACTTAACATCTCTGTATCCTTCTCGGCTTGGCAATGTAACTAGGCAAACTGAAAGTTGCTCGGTAATGTTGCTCGGTCTTGCATAGTTTTAGCTCGGCCACAGTGATAGCCAACTAAAACTGCCTGAGTGAATGACTAAGTGTTGGTCACTAATCATCTATAGAACTTAGAGATTAACAATCTCCCCCTTTGATATTAGTGGAAAAAACACTTATCATTACTTCCATTCATTTCATCAAAATATTTCCTAAGTACTCAAAGTACTCCCCTAGGAATATACTCGAAAATAATCCATATGAAAAGTTTACATGCCTTAAAAAATTATATACAAGTGTACCTGTACTGTATTGATGTATCATACTGTATCCTTTCCAACTTCCTTACTAATTTCCCCCTTGTTTTTTTCACTGATTGCAGGTGGGGTTAAGTTGTACTTATCCAAAAATTGTTTATGAAGCTAGAAGGTGGATTCAAATGTATTATCCCAGCTTTCCTTAGCAATCTTCATAATTTCCAATTTTATTTCTAGCTCGACAGCTAGACTGACTAAACTTTATGTAGTTGATAGATTTTCATTACTCTGTGATAATTCCTTTGCAATTGAAAGTTCCTTCTATATTACCTCCAAGTGAGGCAATAGGCTTGTCTGAATAGTTATCAATTTGGCCCTTATTCGACCATCTTCATCTGTAAGCTCGGCTATTCTCCATTGTGCATTTATCAACTTATTAAGATGTAAAGAACTAGAGGTAGTATCTTTACCCAAAGTAGTACCAGTTGATCTTAAATCTAACTGTAGCTTCTCAACAAGCTATAGATTATCATTTGTGAAAAATTCAACATCACATAATTTTCTGTACAAAGAATAAACATTGGCTGTAACTTTCTCTAAAGTTTCTACAAGAATAGAAAGTTCAACCTATTTTGTGGCAATCTCTTCTAAGATTTTCTCTAGAACTTTGCTCTCAAATATTATCCTGGACCATTGTAGAAGCTTTTCATTGTTGTCTATGTCCTCATCAGTTACCTTCTATACAATGTTGAGTAGCTAATCAATGATTGGAGCTTGAGGCATTTCATCCTCTAAGTCAAAATCCTTTACAAATATGTCTTTGATGTCATGCAACACCTGCTTTTGCTTTTGTTCTATCTTCATCTCTTCCTGTCTCTTCTTCCTCTTAAGTAATTCTTGAAGAGTCCCTATTTGTTCAAAAGGTAACTCATTGGGATCTCATTGTGGAATCGCAATGACTTCATCTAATGTTACATCTAGAATCTGAGACTTCTTCTTCAAGATTTTCTTTTTCTTCACCTCTGTAGAACTTATGCTAAGCAACATAATATCTTTTCCTTTGATAGTGTCAATGTCCAATGCCTCTTTTAATTCTATTAGTATTGTTTGTGGATTGGGCATACCACCAGTTTTAGGACTTGTAGGAGTGGATGATGCAGAGTGTGGTAGATCAACCAACACCTGCATTGCCTCTTCTTCTTTAGGCTTATCAATAGTATCCATTATCACTACTCCACTATCTAAAACTATTTTCACAACCTCTAAAATAGGTGGATTCTATGAAGTTACCTCTGGTTCATTTGTTTGTTGGTTCTCTTCACTTTTTGGATCATTGAAAACTTCAATTATTTCATCAGATGTTGTGGTCTTCCCTTCTTCAGTATCAGTTGCCTTAATAGGAAAATTAGTGTCTTTACCACTCAGCATCTCTTGTTCCTTGGCATTCAAATTGCTTGGATCATCAACTATAAAATCCATAGGACTTTCTGCAGTTAGATCAATGAAATTAGTTGAGTCTAATGCATCTTTGGTTTGTCCTGTTCTATGGTAATTTGATCTTGAGTTATCTGTGGTTCAAGGGTAGTCTTCATTTCAACTTCTTTTGCCTTTTGCTCAAATGTCCCCTCACCAGATTTCTTATCTTTTGGAATGATCAGTCCAAAGATTTCCTTCTAGATCCTTGTGCTATATTGTACTACACCTTCAATATCATTTTTTAGAACAGCATAGCCTCTGAGTTTAGGAACAAACCTACTCTTGTATTCCTTAATGAGTTTGGCTCTTTGTTTTGAGGTTAGCTAAGGTATTACCTGGGCTAGAGTTCCTTCCCTAATTTGTCTTTCTGTGGCAAGTGCAAATTCCCATTTTCTTGACAGAAAATCATAAAGTTCATTAGGCACATGATTTCCTATCTCTGTAGGAGTTAATTTGAAAGTACTCATCATATCCAAGAGTGCTTCCTGAACTTTATGCCTATCTACAGTTTTCAACTTTTCATACTTAATGAACTTAAAAGTTGCTAACCCTACTGAATTCCTTAAAGTATCACATACCTCATTAATACTAGCTGGTTTCTTGAATTGTGTTGTAGGTATTGTTAGGGATTTTTCTTGTATGAATCACAGTGCTTGAAATAACCACTTGAATACCATGCCAACTAATAATGATTCAAAGACAAGAAAAGCCTAATTGCTAAGGACTGGATAAGGTCCTTCTTCATTTTTGAGCTCCACATATACTCAGGCAGGTTTTACCTCTTATGATTGCTGTTTACACAGTATTTTTTGATGTGGACACTGATTTGTCATGTATATTTATTGAACCAACTTATGAATCACCTTGCAAATAACCAAGCATAACCAGATGCAAGATATAACCATACAAACCATGGCTGTAAGCATAAAAATAATCAGTGATACAAGGATTCTCATCCTTCTTCCTTTTCTTATAGGAGGGACAACCTAATGATTCGCTCTCCAAAGAATCACTATAATGGACACTGTCCTGCTGACATAGGTCCTTAACAAGTTCAGTTTGTTCTTAGTAACAAAGTATTTTGATTTAATTGGTTTTGATAACTTGGAAGATCTTAGATACAGATAGATTATCAGACTATTTTCTGGACCAGTGCCTATCCTTTGGGATATAGAGTCAAAATAAGCAAAGATATCACAGAAACAATACACAGTAAACTGCCTTACAGCTCACATGCAATTCAGGTAAATTGCCTTACAAACTACCCTGTCACCTCAAAACTATTGTATCAAATCCTTAAACAAAGCAGTATGCTCCTTGAAATTACTTACAAAATTTAGTTCTTTCCTTAAAATAAACTTGCAAATAATTAAATGGTTACCTTATAACCAGAATGTTTCAGAATACCTTGTAAACTTAACATAGAAGAGCATACACACAGGGTAAAGAGACAATAATAGAGGAGAGTAAAAATTGCACCGTATATTATTTATATGATCCAGCTTTTTCATACATGAAAGATTATACAGCTTCAAAAGATAAACAGAAACCCAGAAAATCTGAATTCTGTGATATATTATCTCTTTCTCCAAAATGTTCCAACATCAAAGACCCTTAACAATTACAACTCTTTTGCTGTATATAGGTTTTATGACCATCTTGGAATCTGTTAAGGATGAAACAAGCTTCGGATAGTCATAAAAACCTAACCCTAAAGTTACAAGAGAGACAAAAGAAAGAGAGAGAAGAAGCGGTGAAAGGACTGAGTCAAAAAGGCGTAAATAGATATTTCTTGTTCTTCTCCCGATCTGGCGAATGCAATCAGATTTGTAGATGCTAGCTGGTAATGTTTATGTCAAGTCCGAATAATTGTGCTCGCCTACTCACCTACATTTTTCTTGTGTAATAACTGTCCATCTTGTCTATGAACAGTGTAGTGCCAAGTGTTTACCTTACTCATCGTCCAAAATTTCTTCTTCTACCACAGGCTTCTTTTTCTTTGGCGTAGTCATGACTTCCCAAGCCTTTACTTCATCATCTGATGGCCACATGAAGTCCTGAGTACTCTACACCTGCACCTTTTGCCTATCCCATCGAGCATCAGTGATGTTCTTGACATCAAGTAGGAACTTGTTGATATCTGTCTTTGCTTTAAAGGCTTCATCTAATATCTTATTAAATCCCTCTATATCAACCTCAGTTCCCAAAAGAAAAGCCTCTTCATTAGGCATCTTGGTGTCAAACTCATTTTTCTAGGCATATATAGCCTTTACTTGGTCATCTTCTCCTCTTAATGAAGGAACAAACCTATTGAAATCACTTGAAAAGAGGCTCAGTTTCACCTCTATCTGGTTCAATTTTCCTTTGAAGAATGAGAGAGAAATGTTAACTCTTTTGATCTCATCTTCGACCTCTGTGACTATTGGAGGAAAATCTGGTCTTATGGCTTGTAGAGATGATAACTTCTCAAAAAAATTTGCCCTAGCAGACCACTTTGTGAAGTAAGGGTTTAGAACAACAAGGTACCTCATTACCTCAGTATGCAATTCCGACAACTTATTATAAGTATTGACTACAATATCAGCTTTATCTTTTAGAATTTCTATTCTATGTTGTAGTATGCCTTTCAATGCCTTCAAAGCTATTGCATTTCCTTTTTCTTCATCCACCTTTTGTTCCACAGCCTCTTCTGACCTAGGCTTATCTTCAATCTGCATTGGTGGTGGTTGTGCTGGTACATACACTACCTCAGGCTTTACTTCCAATTCATCTGTTAATGTCTTGATCATCTGATCCCTCTGGTATAATTGTATGTGGCACATGTCTCTATCCTTAGATAGTGCACTTGTTTCCTCCAACAGAGTAGCATATCTCTCAGACAATTATTTTGTCTTGTCCTCATTCAATTGAGCCCAGTGTGTCATGATTTGGGAGATTTCTAAGTCCCCTGTATTTTGCACAGACCACACCATCTAATTCCCCACCATGTTCTCTTGAATGTTTACTAACTGGGGCTTCTGGTCTTTTGGGCTTAAGTTCCACATTGCAAAGGCTTGAGACTTTGGGATATACCCAAATCCTTTTATCATTTCTCCTACCTGGACCTCACTTGTCATTTTAAGATCTGGCTGCTTCCTGATCTGATCTATGATGAAAGCAGATGCTAAGTCCCATCCTTCAGCCAACAATATCCCGCTTCCTAGCACCATCTTCCTAGCATCCTCTGGAGAGATATCCTCATTCTTAGGATCATAATTTTGTAAGGCCACTAGGGCTTCATTTGTAATTGTTTATTTTCCATCCACAATTAATTGGGATTTGAGCTGCTCTGTTTTGTGCCACCTCAGGAAGTCTTTAAACTCCTCCGTTTTTATAAAGCTGTCATCATCTAGAAACTTTTGCTATGAAGCAATCTTTCATCAACACAGGTCCTGAGTGGGATCTCAACTTCTTCTTCTAGATTAGGTCTTTGCTTCTTTCCTTGTTTGATTGCTTTTCTCAAGTTATGATCATATAACCTGGTGCCAGGGCCTTAGCCTTATCCTTTTTCTTGCTCTGTCCTTCTACTGAAGGCTGTCCTAACTCCAATTTCTGCCTTTTTGCAGCAGGCTCCTCTATATCATCAGGCTGAGTAGCAACTGTCAGATCTATAATGTGTTCTTCTGCTCCCTGCAACTGTGGGATCTCAGCCATTTCTTTCCCTGAGGCTTGTTGTGGTGGAGGGGACATGGGAGGATGTGCATAATCACTATCATCACCACTCTCATATTCTGATTCTGAATGCTCAGGTGACTGAGCACCTTTCTTGTCAAGGGTTGTATCCAATTGCTCTACTAGCACATAGTAGTTATCTATCATGGCTTTAATCCTGTCAAAATACATGAGGTCGGGGTAAAAACCCCCAAAGGATAATCCATTTCTCTTTATTTGTGTCTGCAGCTTCAGCAACTCCTGGATTCTCAATCTTCTCATGTGAATGTCATCTTCATCCAAGTTGTTCCTTGTTGCATCTTCCTCTATGCATTCATTGTGGACATTGGTATTAGGGATGGTAGGAGTATACAACTTCCTGACCCCTGCCATGAAGCCCTCTGGGTCAATGTACCTATAAGGGGCTGCCCCTATTCTATACTTCTCCAACCACTGACCCACTTCATCTATGGCGTTCTTGCCAATTGTAAAGTTAGAAATTTTAAACTGCCTAGGGGTGATAGTCCCCTTTTTGTGCGGTGCAAAGTGCTCATTGTCTGTTAGCATCAACTGCCAAATGAATTCCATAGCAGCTACTCTTGCAGGCACATGGTATGGTAATATATGAGGTGGGTGAATGCACCCATATACTCTAATGATGGTGAAATTCTCCTCCAAGAAGAAATCACCCCAGTTATGATTTCCAGGCCAATTGTCTAAATACTCACAGGGCCTAAGCAGTTGTATGACCTTCAAAGGGACTCTAGTCCTGCTTATTCCCAGACTCTATATAATTGGATACATAATCCAATTTTGAAAGGCACAGTAGTCAAAATTCCTAGAAGTATAATTCCAAACCCTGATCCAAAACTGGATAGGATTTGGTGTTTCTTGATAGAATCTTTGAGGAGATAAATCATGCACGTTCATAATTACAAAATTGAAATATAAGAGGAGATGCATTAGGACTAAATAATGCAAAAAAATTGGCTCCTCCTCCTTGGGATTTTTGAGTCTCTTCTGGGTTGCAACAAAACCCTCATGCATTTCATTAATTATGTGTTGTATATAATCATAGCTGGTGCTTGAATGCACCTCTTGCAAGTCTAATACCATCATTAAGATGCCATGACTGATTCTCTCTGCATCTCCATCTATCCCTAGCACTCTGCATAGGGCATAAGCATTATACTTGATGTAGAAGTGTAGGTCCTTATAATAATATGGATATGGCTCAACCATAGGACCTAAGTAATTTTTCAATTATTTTAACATATGCTTCTGTAGTAAGCCCTTTGCAATACCAGGCTTGGAACTATATCTCTTTTCTTACTTTTTTATGTCAATTTTAGTAGACATAGTACTGAATAAGCCAAAAGCTTGCATAAATGAGAACCTGTTTAAAATTAGCAGGGCAGTGCCATCATCCCTTTTGACGGTCTTTGCCAGGGCATCATAGTGATTTTCCAGGTCTAGAAATAGGTCTATATCTAAGAAAACATCAGGAACAAGCAACCTAGCTAAACCACATGTCCAAGGGTTTGACACTGGTATGGGCTTATCAGAATTTTTATAGAAGTAGGTGAAAAGAGAGTACCCTGTTGTGCCCGGGGTCACAGCATCTCGGATGTTCTTGTACTCATCCTTGAAAACACCAGCATCAGCCTTCTTATTCTGTGTTGAACCGGGTAGGAGACGCAAAAACTCATCAGAGAAACTTGATTTTCCTTTATGTTCCTCTCCACTCCCTCCACTTGTTGAAGCGACACTCTCAGCTCCACTCATGTCTGCAACATGCTGAATCCCCTTTTCTCTTACCGATATTGAAACAAATCTACCTTTGATATCAACTGTTTGTTTTGTGCACAATCCCCTATAATTTAGAACTTTCTGATCAACTTTGGATACACTGCAACTGAACAGAATATCACTTTCTCTGAAAATATAGCAACCTGGGCTCTGAAATATGAAAACATGGTAAAGGAAAATGAATGCACCATCAACTATTTATAGCTATCATTCAGAGTACACAGCTCATAATTCAGAAACATCAGTTCTGTCATTAAGTCGACATACTGTGAACTTGAACAAAAACCTA
Organism: Thuja plicata; assembly: GCA_018584345.1. Classification (NCBI taxonomy): domain Eukaryota; kingdom Viridiplantae; phylum Streptophyta; class Pinopsida; order Cupressales; family Cupressaceae; genus Thuja; species Thuja plicata. The sequence continues at coordinate 2,458,476 of MU224645.1, forward strand.
GCCGTAGTTTCTGAGGTTGACAGGAAATCAAATTTTCAAATATGAATCTTCGAAATAATCATAAAATATTTAAGAGAGCTGACATGTCACCTTCTGATTCCTTATCTGTCATACATCTTAGCTACCCTTTTTGCACTGTTATCAAAATATGGGCCTATGATTGGTTGTCGAGAGATTTACTCTGTCACATCAACAAACTGCTGCCATTTTTTAGATCTTGTAATCAGGGGACTGCGCGACTGCATTAAGTCTCTTTTTCATGGGCCTCTATCTATAACCATGGTTCCATCTCAAGACTTGGTGACAATGCACTTTCATAACCTTGGCTGACCCAAGTCACAATCTGGCTATTAGGCAACACAACTGAAATCATAGTCGCGTGGAGTTAAGACTAACTCATCTTTCTTTCTGAGACCTAGCGACTAGCCGTTATGCTTAACCTTCAAAGTTATCTCCCTGGTCACTTAGTCGCGCCACTTAGTACTCCAGATTCCATCTTATGCATGAATGAGCAATGGCATCTGATCTTTACTCAGTCGCCTACTCGCGAGCTGAAAAATCCTATTCTGTCACTGACTGCGAGTGCGCGATGGTGCCTTTTCTTTCTCTAGTCGCAAACCCGCAAGCTTGAGAACTTCATTTGATTTGTGAATGTGAGTGCGTGACTGCTTCATTTTTTCCTTAGTTGCTCACTCGTGAGCTATTTTCCTTTTATCCTTATAGACTGGCGACTGAGCGAAGTGTTTCCTCTTTTAACTCATCGCATCCTCGCGAGTTATTTTCTGATCGCCTCAAAGCATCAGCAAGTGAGAGAGGCTTTGAATGATTCCTTTATCGCTGGGTCACAGAGCATTTGATAAACATCATAACTTTACAATGACTGCGTGATGTACACACTTTAACCCGTTGCTGGCTCGCGGACCTACAGCTCATCTTTCATAAGATATCACGACTGCGCGATTTACACTTTCAAAACATTGAACCCGCTCAATCGTGCACAAAACACAACTAGGCAAAAGCAGATCGCGAGTGCGCGATGATCTCTTATTAGCAGCTAGTCGCCCAGTCGGGAGGACTTTTCCTTAGGACACTTTTCTTTTTAGACTCTGCAACCACCGTTGGATCTTCTGATTCTTTCATCTGACGGATGGCGCTTAATCGCTATATATTCCTTACATACCCTTAAGTCTTTCTCAGACTTTGCGACTGAAGGGAAAGAACCTTAGTCTCGTAGTCGCTCAATCCACTTTCTTCTTTTGGTGACCACCCGACAATCCTTGGCATCCATCCGGCTTATGACACATGTCACTTGATCATTTGTCCTCTTGCTACATACTGAAGAACTGAGTCATCGTCTTGCTTTGGCGACATCCCAACTAAGAAGTGGGTCCCATCTTTACAAAGCCTTATAACATAACTATTCCGCGACTACCCGACATGAAAGAAATCGCTGAGTCTCGGAAGGCTGAAGGAATATTCTGATTTTTAACGAGACTACGCGACACAATGAAAACGCAAAGTCGGGAAGGCAAATGGAATATTCGACTAGGGTAATGCGACAAGGTGACTTCATTTAAAACATATGCCTTTAGTGAATGGGAAAAAGTAACTTCAAAATAGAAGTGCCATGACATAGGGTTTAAATCCATCGTTTAAAACTTGGAAGACAAGGGTTTTCAGGGTTTTTGCAAATTGAGCAAGGTTTAAACTTGAAAACCTGAAACTTGAGACGAGGTAAGGAAAAAATGAACAAGAAATAGCTGAACTGAGCACCTAAACCAACCATTTTCTTTAGATTTTTCACAATCTTCTTTCTTTTCCTCTCAATAGTTACCTCATTCAAACTTCTAGAAATTTTAGCCTTAGCTTCATCAAAATTTCCAAATCTATTTGTTGTAGTATCAATTGCCTTGGCTAGGAGTGCAATGATGGTAGTTGATGCTTCATCAATATTGATTTCATATGCAAATGGTTCTAAGTATGTTATCATAGGAGTCACTGCCTGGATATAAGTGTTATCTATATCAACTAGAAAACATATTTCTTCATAGTGCTTCTCCACTAGTGACTTAGGAATTCTAGTCCTTAATCTCATTCTTTTCTTGAATTCTACAAAATAGCTCCCCATAATGCTATTGAAATTACTTCCTAATTTCTCAATACATTCACTAATTTGAACTGTAACGGGTCTATCCTTTTTCCAAACAATATTTCCCAATGTAGGAAATGTATCATGAATGTAGAAAAATATATAGACTAGTAAGGAACCAAACTTACATGATGAGCTCTTAGCCATTCTGATTGATGTTAGGTTCTTGCCTAATTGTGTCTATTGTAGCTCGGCAAGATCATATGTATGATTTTTCTTGACAATTTCCCGTGCCTGATCAATGGCTGTACAAGGAATACTATCCAATCTACTCGACTGATAGAACTTATGTTCTATTACTCTTACTCCAAAATCAAGTTCTGGGTCAGTAATTGTAGAGATAGCCATACCTCTATTATTCCATACAGCTCCAGTGTTCAGTGTAATCTCTTATTTGTTGTTATCCCTCATTGTTCATTTTCCGTTCACTACAAGATATCCAGTCACTCGATGAATCATGCTTTTGGTGATCTTGACTAGTCCATTATCCAACCACATACACATGTCATGAACTTGACTAAGGATAACCTTAATCCATTCATCTTTGAAACCTTGTGGAAAATCAAGGGCACGAGTTAACCCTTTGTCGGCTAGATGTTTGAATTCTGCCTTCAGAACTCCATCGACACACAATTTGTTGTATGATTTCCTCAATTCACTATCACCTACTTCACCAATCTTAACCATATAACACGATCAAACATCATGAATAATAAGTACCTTGGGTGGAATGGATGAGAGGGCTCCCATTAAATCACTTTGAATCGCACTTTTAGGAACGCCTTGAAAGTTGAGAGGTTCACATTCATCATTTTGTACTAACTGAATTTGCTCTGGTTCTACCTCCATACTCTTAGCTGGTGCGGAAGAACTTGCAACCATACTTTTGAAATTAGGGTTTGAAATATAAGAAACAAAGTACCTCGACAAGTAGCTCTTTGCACTATTCACCTTAGGATTGTCGACGACACACTGATGAAATCTTTGATGCTAACTCTGTTAAGATCAATTCTACAAATTACTTCAATCGCTCCATAAATAGTAAAAAATTGCAAGGTAAAAATGAAGTGTCAACTATTCATCCTTTATAGACTATGAAAGGTCAAGGTAGGTAAGCAATGAATGTTCTTCCCATTGAGTTAGTGCAAGCCAGCTGTCCTCAGCTTTAACACAACTTGCATCCCACTTGGCTTACTAAACTTGACCTTCACAAAACTTTACTCGACACCCACTAAAGAACTCGGCTTTAGTGTCCATGAATAGTGCTCGACACCTATAGTGCAATTGGCTCAACTTGGAATTTGTCTTCAAAATATATCTTGGTGCATCTTAACATTTGCAAATATGGACTTTTGTACATTTCATGTTAGGAACTGATGTAAGATAAGAGTTTTAGATACAGTTCCTTACATACCTCTTTTACTTAGTTGGAGATGATGTGATCACCTGATCCATTGGATTGGGTGACCTTAGCTTCACGAGCTTCACTGCTGCATGGTTTAGACTTCTTAATCCATGTCTTGTTCATATGTTCCCTTATTTTCTCAACAATAGGAGCAGGTACCCTAGTCTTGCAATCTTTTCTTGTATGGCCAATTTTCAGATAACTGTGACAAACTAGGCTTCCATTCATCCAAATTTTCGATTTTCCTCTGAAATGTGTCCTTATGCAATTTTCTGGAACATGTCCATACTCACCATAGTAATGACAAATATGCCATGTATTGTAATCCTAATTGTGAGTATTGCCTTTTCTTGGTGATTTCTCTTGTACCTTTGATGTCCACTATTGTTTACCTTTAGATTTGCAATCTTGTGCTCTATGACCATATTTGTGACAGTTATAGCAATTACCATTGAGTCTAGGTGCTTTTCTTTCCTTTGTCTTACATTCATGTGCTTGATGTCCAAACTTATTACAGTTAAAGCAATAACCATTAAAGTTAGTTTTCAGATTGGACTTACCATTCTTGCTTCAGCAAATGTTTGTTGTATGACCTGGTTTCCCACAGTGGTGGAAAATAGGTTTGTTGCTTCTTGGCTTTGCATACCTTCTTTCACCTATCTTAGATGATTCTCCTTCTTCAGTGGTTATATGTTGTTCAGTGTGACCTAATCCAGAAGAATCTTTAGGTCTTCTTGATGCTTCCACTAGTTGTTCAAAGTAGCTCATAGAAATACTCGGATCATTCACTCTATTATTAATTTCTTTCTCTGATCTCAATTCATCTTTCAATTGACTATTCTTAGATCTAAGATTAACAATCTCCAAGTCTTTCCTACTGATCTCCTGATTCATAAGTAGTAGTTGATTTTCCATGTCTACTTGATTGATTGTCATTTTTTGTACATCATGTGTTCTTTCATCAAGTCTGGTAGTCATCATTCTCATGTCTTCTTCTTCCATAGCCTTTTCATCTTTGGCTTTCTTTTATGTTCAACAACTTCACACATTCTTATTGATTGGGCTTCTTGTTCCCTTTTCAAGTTTTTGACTACTTCACATAGTGCACTATTATTTTCTAGTAGATCTGCTATTGTTGCATCGCTCTCAGTAGAATATCCATTCTGAAATAGATTTGTGGTATCATCTTCCTAATAATGAGTGTCATTCATTAGTTTGGCCAGATCTTTCCTTGCAGTCAAGGACTTCTTTAATTCTTGTCTTGCAGTCTCAAGCTGTTGTAGTGCTAGTTGAATATCAATCTTTTGATTCTCAATGAATTTACCCATCTTGTAGATCTCCATCTCAAGATCTATATTGTCAAGCTGATTATGACCCTTAAAGAGAACTGAGCTCTGATACCAATTGTTGGAAATACAATAATGGGAAAGAAAGATACTGAGAGGGGGGGTGAATCAGATCTTCAAATTTAAACACTTAAAACAAACTGATCCACATTCATACATATA
>MU224645.1:2463587-2475360 GCA_018584345.1 Thuja plicata
CAGATCTTCAAATTTAAACACTTAAAACAAACTGATCCACATTCATACATATATGAATCTAATGTAATCTCAGATAGCATCCACACAATGAAATAAATAACACATAACACAATAACTTGGTAACCCACAAACCCAAATAGGTAAAACTGGGGTGGGGATGACACCCACAAAACTTTGCACTGCTGCAGTAATAAAGTGTACCTATTAAGGCTACAAATGTTGATTAAAAAATGTAATCTACCCTATTAAAGGTCTACCTAGTTAAGAGCTAAAGATCATTACAATCTACCTTGTTAAAAGATTTCAACTTACAATAAAGTAAGCACTCTATTAGGAGATAAAGAAAGGTCTGCTAGAACCACTTTGTTAAGATATTTTCACATGATACAATGATTAGAATGTCTGAAGTATTGATCCTTCATTTTGCACTCTGATGCTGATGATGGATCTCCTCTTTCCAGTACCTTCTATGATCTCATAATCTGATATAATCTTTACTGTGTTGTTCACTGTGTTGTCACTCTGCTTGATCTCTGCTTCTTAACAAAATAACCCTCTGTGCATTTCACTTCAAAATGCAGTCACTAGACAATTCATCTATACTCTCCTTGCACACTTACAAAAATAGGGTTTCAAAGCAATCTAATATATCCATTCAAGTCTAATAGTGAGATCTAGATCGACGATCAAGATCTAATACCCATACCTTGATGGTATTACAATTAATGTTCATGCATAGGATAAAAAAATTAAATGCATAACTAAATCCGTAGAAGAATATTAAATGCATACATAAGTCGGCCCAAAAAGATTATACAAGTTGGCCAGATCACTTATCCTCAAAGTTTGTATCATTCCAGACATGTATACAAAATTTGTTCTGCTCAACACTTGACTTCTATGTTGCTCAGCACTTAACATCTCTGTATCCTTCTCGGCTCGGCAATGTAACTAGGCAAACTGAAAACTGGTCGGCAATGTTGCTCGGCCTTGCATAGTTTTAGCTTGGCCACAGTGATAGCCAACTAAAACTGCCTAAGTGAATGACTAAGTGTTGGTCACTAATCATCAATAGAACTTAGAGATTAACACTTCTCGTCGGTTAGTGCCCCTTGTCAGCAGTGACATCCTCATCATTTTGTATATTTTGTGTAGGGTCTTGCACAAGTGGGTGCATGATTGATGTGTCCTACATTTTTTCATCAGCAATGTCAACTATCTTGCCATCTGATGTCTTCAGTACTTGATGGATTTGTTGATCCTTAAGTGTGAGAAATATCACATCATCTTTCTTCTTTGGATCATTGTCGGAATCATAATGAGTAATATCTTGGATATTATCATCCATGCCTGTATCTAAGTGTTAGCAAACAGATTTGTCTTTCTACAAATACTCTTTTTAGTTTTACTCTATCACCCTTAAAAGACAAACTATCTCTAACAGTTGGGTAAGTATCTTTTATGATCACTTCCCTCTGAATTTTGTTACCCCCCTAATATTGATTTTCACTAAAATTTGATAACAGTTCAATTGGTTAGCTTTTAACCTAAAAGCTAATAAAGGCTGCAATATCATTCTTTGATGATATGCTATTAAACAATTGTAAAGGAAATAAAACCAAATAATGAGTGGGAAGAAAAACATAGTTACTTCCACGATTGCATTTCATGAAACATAAACAACTTCTCAGCTAAAGATGTCAACATAGGACACTTCGCTTTTGGTTTTCAAATAACACAGATTCGATAAACCTCACTATAATATATTTCAAAAATTACTGCACAGGAAATTGCATGAAATCTGTTCTTTCCATAACATTCAATTATTACTATCTGTTCCTTTATCCTTCAAAAAAAGAAAAAATAATTACTACCAAAATCTATTATCTATCAGCAATGAGTTTTTTTTTTCGAACCCTTTAAAAGTTTTAGTAGCCAAATATATAGTATCAGAGCACTAAGAGGCCTCCCGAAAAACATGACCTCTTGGGCAATTAGTTATATAACTAAACTAGCAGAAAAAGGACACACGTCCTTAAGAGTTTGCATGTTAACCAAGTAAAGACTAAATAACCAAATCTAGTTCCTTGTCCACAGCACGATCCTCACTCCCCGCTGGACTCCCTTCTTCTTCAGTAACCGATTGGGTAGGTTTCCATTCTTTATATGCCTGGACTAGCTCCTTCATGAATGATAGATGCGGGATCTCAGAATTCACTATCCGAGCCATGGAGGAATCTTTACTCCACTTCAATTTCTTCACCTTTTCTATGACATTGGGCAGCTGATCCACACACAGATATAGCATAGATTCAATCCTTGCCATCTGAGTTAAGTCAAAGGCTTTAGGATTAATCTTTTCTCTGATAGTCTTTATTTATGAGTCAAAAGCCTCCAAGGCGCCCTTCAATTCTTGCTCACCATAAACTAATGGATAGGTATAAGTGAAATTAATCGCCTTCAACTCGTTCAAGGCAGCCTTTTGAATCTGCTTAGCTTCAGACTCTTATTCTTTGTTTTCTGTAATGGTGCTCCTTATTAGAGTGATGTGCCAACTGATGTTCTTCCTAAGAATGAAGAAAATGGATTCTTCAGCAGATTTTAGGGACTTTTTCATGCAGAATTTATTGAAACCATGTCTCTCTATCTCCATAAACTTTGTCATCATCGACACCCATTTTTCCTCCTCTCCATCCCAGACCTGGTGCTGAGCTTGAAATTCTCCCATTATAGCCTTTGTGTCATGAAGAACTAAGTGTGAATCCTTGATGTATTGCCTAACATTGTTAAGCACTTGGGACATCCACTCATCAACTGAGGAGACCAATGTTTGACCCCTCTGAACTTGATTTAGTAGTGTTTTACTTTCTGCCGAGTTTGGGTCGAATACCTATGATGATTGAGTCAGTGGGGTAGCGTCAAAGTTGCAGAAAGTATTTATGAACTGAGAGAGTGAGACTATGGTTTGCTTCAGTTCCTTCTTTTCCTTACTATCCTGCCATGATGTTATCAACATCTACTGGGCTGTCTATTTGAAAAGATGATTCTTTCCTGCTCTATCCATAGTCCCTAATTCAATTTTAGTGACTTCAAAATCTTTGACTGCAACATCTTGTTTCTCTTCCTTCAGTCTGTAGGTGGCTACTTTGGCTGTCCACTTCCCAGTTTTAGTATCGGAAAACATTTGTGTTGTACTCTTAACTTTCTTGGCCTTGGGAGTCTTTTGAGCATATTTACTAACTATATATTGCACTAGAATAGATACCAGAATAAAGCTCTAATTCTTATTCACTAAAGAGTTTAACCATCTTGGTTTATCATTTGTTGCTGCTGATTGGGCACTAGTCTTAGCAAGGGTATCCATTAAATCTAGAGTCACATTAGCAAGATAGAAGAGATCTTTTCCAATTTGCTCGCTCATCTTCCCCAATTTGGAAATTTAAATCCCCAAATTTTTCATCCTCCAAATTGACTGTTTATGTATTCTCTTGAGTCATCTTTCCCTTTTTCTATGATTGAGATCTCAAACTGGTAATGCACCGAGGTGAGGCCATAGGGGAAAGTTTTGCAACAGATTTCTTCCTGGGATCCTTATTCCACTGCTTATCTTGTGAACCTGTATTACTAGATAGTTTATGAGGATTATAAATAGAGGGGGAGGAAAATAAAATTGAATTTTTAACTCCAATTTATTTAGGACTAGATTGTTCTCTTTTTGTCTGCAGTGATTCTTCGATTAATTTGAGTACATGTTGTGCCCTGCACTTAATGTCATCTTCCTCCTCTCTTGACCAGTCAATATCTAACTCTTCATTATCCAACTAAGTTAGAACCATCATCTGTCACCCCTTCTATGTTAAACTGCAATCTCATGGACATGATTTGAGATATGCATAGTCTACTATGACCTCTCTTCATAACTTGGGACTCATTTGCATAATCTTCCCAGAAATCCTCTAGATGGGGAAATGGAAACATATGAGATCTAAGGCCTAGATTCCCACTACCAAAGTTTTTATTATCAAAGCTTGTTCTCTCCGTGTAATACTTGAAATCAAAATGACTAAGATCACTCCCAATACTTATTGCATCTTCAATAGTTAAGCATGAAAATTTACCTAGTTGTAATGGGAAAAATTTCTCCCATCCTTCTTTGGGAGGAAAACATTTAAGAACAGTAGCAAGCTGCCTACAGACTTCTGCAAGGATAAAATAATCAAAGGCATACCTAGGTAATTTTGTAGGGGAATCTTCAAAACCACCAATTCTAATATAAGAGAACCTAGGGAACTGAATGTAAAAACTCCCAAATCTTGTCAAAAATTGTTGAACTTCTGAACTCATTCTTCTGGCTGAATCCCCAGTCATCTCAAAACAAAGTTTACCCATAAAAGTATCATGTACCCTCCTGTAGTTCTGAATTACATTGTCTTTATGAAGAATGGGGAAATACTCAAAAACACACATTCCATCTATCCAAGGCTCATGAATCATCCCATCCCATTTCCTACCACAGGCTAGACAGTACATCAGATAAGAAGACATGAAAAAGCTAGATCCAGTGAGTTTGGAATTTTTCAGTGGTTCTCTCATAGAGTGAGCAATTAATTCAGTCTAATCCAACTTTGGTTTTCCTTATAAAACAATCTGAACATAACAGAACAACCAATCTGAGATGAAGAATGCCTCAGGTGACCCTCTGACTCTATGCAACATCACCATCACATCACTAATATATGGGTGCACATGACTTCTATTCAGATTTTTGGGCAAATGGGAACCTCCCCTCTGGGCGTTTAATAACCAATAATTGGCTATTAAGGTATGATTTGCATCTATATTTGGTTTGAACTTAACAAGGGACTGCGCAGAAGAGAAAGAAGAAATTTTTTTCTCTTCAATTTGGAAAGCTGAAGCAACAATTCCTCTGTTTATAGCCATCAAGACCTCACCATTTCTCTTGAGAATTGATTCAGTTTTCTGGTCATAGTTGCAGATACACTCATGGACAAGTTCAAGACAGACTACTATAGGAGGAAAACAAGCAACTATGCACAACCCACTACTCAAAATTTCAAGAGAAGGGACATTCTCTTCTACAGACCCAGTGAGCCTATCAGTAATTCCTTCTACATCATATCCTTCTAAATCTGTGTCTTTCACAATGGGATTTTCACATACCAGACTAGACACACTTCCAAACAAATGGAATGCAAACTTCATACCTGCAAGAATAGACTGATAATTGTCATAGAAACTTCTATAAATTTCACAAGCTCTTTAATTTAAACACTATAGGAATTGCAGCCTGACTTACCCTAATCACTGTAGAAAAATCTACAACTGGAGCTCCCAAAAACCCTTACCTTCAATATTCACGCATACAGATAGCGACAGCATTTCAAAAATAATGAATGCTAAGAAGGGTTTTAAATAAGAAATACCACAGTTTTGACAATTAATTGCCCATCATTAAGGCAATAAAAGCTCAGAGAATGAAGTGACTATTCACACACGCAATCATTTAATGCCACTTGCACAAAATTTTATGTCGCATGAATTCCTCATAAATTTGACAGCTCAGACATGCTTAACCGCCACTAATACCTTTCTTCATTAAAAGCCTTTTCTAGGTAGGGCCCACAACTGAGTGACGACAGTAGTCCCTTTCTTTTGCCAGGTGTCACTTTTCAAAATCATTGAACACTCTTGAACACTGATGAACTAAGTTCAAGGGTGTTCTTATGTGTTCACCACTGTTCAGGTCTGTTCCTATTTTAATCTCCCGCCTTCATCCTTAAACTGAATATCTCATGCTTAGTCTTGGATTCCCAACTTTGATCAATTAAAAATTCTGCACACCGCGATCATGAGACCCCTTTTTAGTGATGATTTTATTCACCTGCTATCCCTTCATAAAAATTATGAATGAGCTTGAACACTCTTGAACACTCATGAACTAAGTTCAAGGTTGTTCAAGTATGTTCAAACCTGTTCAAGAAACATGTTAGCAAATGATTTTTCTAATTCCACGAACACAGATGGACCATAGGGTTGACACTTTCACTAAGAATTTGAACATGAGGACTTAAGAAGCTTTGAGATTCAAAAAAATAACATGGCGACTCTAGAAATCAAATACAAGGACAAGGACTCTAACTGGGGACTGGCTTTTCTCAAAATTCAGAGAAGTCAAAAACTCTGGTTTTGCAAACCACTGCAAAGGGCTTAGAAAAATACACAAGAAAGGAAAGACACACAACCTAAAAGCAAACTAAAACTAATATATACAACAGGACACAGGAATCCAAACTAGAGCTTTAGCAATTTGAGATCTTGCCCATTATAGGAAAATGGCAAGATCATTCCATCTAGGTACGCCAGCTTAAAAGCATTGGATCCTAATTCTTCAGTAATAACAAAGGGCCCTTTCCAAAGCGATTCAAATTTAATGTGGGTGCCCTTCGGAGCTTTCCTTTTGTCCCATAGCAAGATCTCATCTCCTTTCATAAAAATTCTGGGTCTCACCTTCCTGTCAAATATGCTTTTCACTCTGGCCTGATGTTCAGCAATTTTATCAACCAAAGCCTCTCTTTCTTCTTCTAGCTTATGCAAATACATGATCCTTTTCTCCAAAGAGTCTTTAAATTTTTGGTCTTCAATGGCCATTTACAGTTTAGCTACTGAAAGTTTCAAAGGATATGAGACTTCTGCACCTATCCCATACACCAATTCAAAGGGTGCCATGCCGATTGCTCTCTTGGGAGTAATTCTATCAGCCCAAAGGGCTTCATAAATTTTCTTGTGCCAATTCTTACCACTATCATCCACCAACTTCTTCATGATCATTATCAAATTTTTATTACTCGACTCAGCCTGCCCATTTCCCTGAGGGAAATAATCTGATGAATGAGCCAGAGAGATACTATGATCAAAATAGAAAAGGGAAAGCTCCTGTGAAGAGAAGTAAGTAGCATTATCTGCTACAACTTTCGGAGGTATTCCAAAACGTACCAAAATATTATCTTTTAAGAAATCACACACCACCTGAGAATTAGCCTTCTTGGTTTGAATGGCTTCAACCCACTTAGTGAAATATTCAATCACTGTTAGGATGTGAGCATGACCTGCACTTGACTGAGGATTAACAGGACCAATGAAATCAATTCCCCACTGCTTAAATGGTTCACTTACCACAACTGGTTTCTAAGGAAAGGCAGCTAATTGGGGTTTTCCACAGAATAACTAGCATTTTTCACAGTTCCTAACAAATGCATAAGCATCCTTAAACATCCCTGGCCAGTAGAAACAATTTCAAAGAATTTTGAATGTTGTCACAATAGATGAGAAATGACCTCCACAGGCCTCTTCGTGAAAATTTTTAAGCAACTGTAACTGCTGACTTTTATCCACACAGCTTAGAAATGTACCATCAATGCCTCTTTTATACAATTCACCCTGCCATATTACATATTTCACAGCTTGAAGTCTCCAAGTCCATCTCTCCTTAGGCGTCAGTCTTTGTGGAAATTCTCCATAAGTCATGAAATAAGCAATGTCACAGAACCAGGAATCTGTCAGACTAACCAACAATACTTGAGATGTTTCACATTGTGGATTTTCATGTTGGCTTACATTTTCTGCAATAAATTTACACAGCCCCCTTCCCCTGACAAGTTTGGTGGGCTTTATTGTCAAGTCATATTCCTGAATCTTTGTCACCCATGCCTCTCTCTTGTTCATGGCTATTTCTTGTTGCGTGAGAAGCGCTTTCACTACTGAATCGGGGACAAATACTATGGAACGAGAATGAAGGATATAGAATCTAAGCTGCTTAACTGATTTCACTACAACAAAGACTTGTTTCTCTATGGGGGAATATTTTAGTTCATATTTTTTTAATGGTGTACTCATGAAAGTGATGGGCGCCTCATTCCCTAAAACATCTTTTTAGGTTGGAATTCCTGACAAAGTGTGATTGGAAGCATAACAATAAATGATGAAATCTTTTTTGTAGTTAGGGTAAACTAGAGCCGGGGCATTTGCTACAAAAGTTTTGATCACACCAAAAGATTTTCTACCTTCTTATGTCCATTTAAAGGGATGTTTTCACTCATCATTTCCACAATGTGCTTGGTTAATTCAGAAAAATCTGGGACAAAAGCTCTCAAAAATTTAATCTGATCGAAGAAATATTTGACTCCTATTTTGGTTGAAGGCAGACTGATTTGCTGAATCACCTTTACTCTTTCAAGATCAATCCTAATCCCTTCTTTGGACACAATATGTCCCAACAACTTTCCTTCAGTCACACCAAAGACTAATTTTTTAGGATTAAGTGATATACCATGGTCTCTGCACCTCTATAGGACTGATTTGAGATCTCTAACGTGATGTTTCATTCTTTTGGAGTACACAGTCAAATCATCAAGGTAAATTACAATGATTCTATTTTTTAGATCAGCAAAGGAAGAATCCATTGCCCTTTGGAAATTTTCCCCTAGATTAATCAAGCCAAAGGGCATTCTATTATAGGGAAATGTTCCCCATGGCGTGGTAAAAGCAGTCTTCTATTTATCTTCATCAAACACACTCACCTGATTATATCCAGAAAACCCATCAAGTAGAGACATCATTTCTGATCCGACAACCGCCTGTAAAACATGTTCCATCTTGCGCATGGCATAGTTATCCTTTAGACTAGCCTGGTTTAAATTTCAAAAATCTACACAGATCCTTATTTTGCCATTCTTTTTTTTGACAGGGAAAATATTTGCTATCCAAGTTGAGTGATGAATAGGGTAGATGATTCTGGCTTTTAGCATCTTGTCAACTTCTTTCAGAATCGCTTCAGAAACTTTAGGATTGTAACTTCAAAGTTTTTGTCTGAAGGGCTTTGATTTAGGTTTAAGAGGGATATGATGGCTAAATTTCCCTTTCCAAAAATCTTTAAGATCACTATAATCCCAAGAAAAAACATTCATGTAGGCTGTCAACAAGATCTGAAGGTTTTTATTCTCTTGAACAGATAGAGTCTTTCCTACAGATATCCACCTAGGTTTGGCTATAGTACCAATATTCACCTTGTCATATTCTTTGGCACATCTGATTGAGGATTTTTCCTTGAAATGAAACTATCATCTTTTCAAGAAAACAAGTTTTCTAAGGAAACCAAACCTTTGGGAATTTTGTTGCTCTTTAACTGGACAACTTCTTCCGGTAAGAACTTAGAATTAGACTTTTCACCATCTTCATTCATTTCTTCAAAGTAGGTAGATGAGAAAACTTCTATAGACGCCATGAAATCCTTGATTTGGGAATCATCTTCAAAAACTTGCAGATGTTCAATGTTATCTAGGATAGCAGGTCTATATATCATCTCAACCCTGTATGTGTCTGTTTGAAAGTTTGGGTGAGGGAGTAGTAGCGACGCTGATATGGCTAGGGAATCAGCTCTTGTATTGAGACTCCTAGGAATGGCTTCTATGGAAAAAGCTTCAAAAGAATTAACTTCATCCCACACTAAGTTTATGTAATGTTTCAGACATTCATTTTTTACTGTAAATTGACCCTTCACTTGTTTAACAATTAGTTCAGCATCACCTTTCACAGCAAGTGCCTTGATTCCTAGTGTCTTTGCCTCTCGCAACCCTAATAACATAGCCTCATATTCGACGGTATTATTAGTATTTTTAAAATCCAATTTGAAAGAGAAAGGGATATATTGATCATCTGGGCCTTTAAAGACTACACCAGCCCCCGAACCTGCATTAGCACAACTACCATCAACCAAATTTGCTCCTTTTCACCAAAGTCTACACAAACAGGAGGGGCTTCATCTGATAAAATCATGTAATTGCCAAACTAATAGTCTTGGAATAGGATTTGTGCCTTGGGATCATCAGATGGGATTACAGTGTATTTATTTTTAGCTTCGGGTTCTAGTTTGACCTTTTTCTTTCCAATAGGGATAACAACTTCTGACCAATCCATCTTTATTTCTCCACCCATGTCTCTGCAGAAAGTTCTGCTTAATAGAATCCCATAGCTTGCAAGTATATTTGCTACTACAATGGTTAATTTGAGTCTCTTATCGGGATAAGTGGCTAAAACAGCTTGGGCATCTTTAACTTGACCTATTAGGGGCACATGTTTCCCGTCCATAGAATAGCACCTCCCAAAAGTTTTAGTCATCGTTAAACCTAAATCTTTGGCAATGGATGATGGCATAATGTTATCAAAGGCACCTGAGTCTATAATGCAATTAATTAGTTTGAGACTGTTAAGGGGCAGAGAAATATAAAAGGGGTTGGGCTTCCTAATTTCATCAACTTCACATTTTAATTCTAAGGTAGGAGTGGTAGCAGTGTCACTCTGATTCATAACAAATGGTGAAACAACTGCAGGAGAGTCAACTGGGTCATCAATTTGACTTACAGTGCACTAATTAGATTGAGATGGATTTGATAGGTCACCCTTGACGTAGTTGACCAACTTATCAAGTTCTTTGGGATTTAATCTCAGATATTCAGCAGGAGAGATTTGGATAGCAGAAGACTTGCAAAATTCTACAATATCAAAAGAGGATGTGCCACAATCTTTTTGTACAACCTTAACATCAAGATTCTGAGGACTGGGGGAAGAAGAATTACTTATAGGATCTCGGGTCTTGTGGAAAGTGTCAGATGATGTTGGAGCATTCTTTGAAGACTTTTGATTTCAAGTGAGCATGGCACAAGCAGGATCCTCAAGGGTGACCATAATATCTCCTCTTTCTGAGTTTGATTTGTATTCTAAAAAGTATGAGCCAGAGTTTCCATGTCTGTCTTGAGGGACTTCTTCTACAGTACATTCTCCTAACACATCTTTTGTGGCTCCCATTTGTACGTGTCTTTGCATAACTGGGTAAGAATTACCATCATGATCCATTTTCAGGTGAAAAGAACACATGATAGCCTCTTTTGGTGAAGCTTCCAGGGACAATCTTGGTTGATTAGAAGGCAACAAAGAGGTTTTGTTGTGCCATTGATTACGCTGCTTTCAAATGATATCTTGATAAGGGGAAGGAAATGAAGATCCTTTCTTTGGTCACTGCCTCTTCAAGGCAATTACATCATTCACGAGTCTCTGAACAATTGGATCTGTAGGAGCAGAAGTAGAAGGTTGAGAGTGAGAAGTCTGTATGTCTTTTCTCCATTTCCCCACTGTAATAAGATCATCTTCTAACTCAGTAGCCTGTCCTTGGGAAATAGCTAAATCAGCTAGTCTACTTCTTCTTAAGTGAAAACCTATGTCCAGGGGCATAGAGTTTACAAAGAAACATTCTTGGTTTTCTGGGGTAGGTCTTTTGGCAGTAGGAATTTTGTGAATAACTTTGTTATATCTAGCCACATAGTCTCTCATTGGCTCATGAATCTCTTTCTTCATTTGTGTTAATTGTGCTAGCAGGGAATGTTCATCATCAGCCCCTTTAAAACGCCCTTCAAACGTGATCTTCATGGTTTGCCAATTTGTGATAGACCCAGTAGGCAAGTGACCAAACTATTTTGCAGCTCCCTCTGAGAGGGATTGTTCAAAGAGCCTGATGGCTACATCTTCATGATGTACTGCCAAAATGGCAGTAGCTACATTGAATGCATTCAAGTGCTCATCTACTGAGACTTTTCCATCTCCAAAAAATTTAGGCAAGACTTCTTTAATACCTTTAGGGAGAGGATGATGAGCTCCTAAATTTAAAGGACCAACTGTTGCACCCCATGGTTGAGCCATGACT
>MU224645.1:2475410-2491742 GCA_018584345.1 Thuja plicata
AGCTCCTAAATTTAAAGGACCAACTGTTGCACCCCATGGTTGAGCCATGACTGCACTTGGAAAGATTGTTACTAGTGGTGGTGCTTGAATGCCAGACAAAGTCAAGGCTTGCCAAACTCTAGAGGATGGGGAAGTATTTGAAGAGGCTTTAGGAGGGGAAGTAGGTCTACTCTTGGCTTTGGACTTTGAAATGTAAGAAGTTGAAAAATGAAGGTTTTGCAAACTCTCATAAAAAGTATCAAAAATGCCCTCCTTCCTCTGGGACCTAGTATATGGACGAGAATCCAGTATTATATTCTTTTACTACCTTTGAGAAACTCTGTAAATGATTTGTTCCTCTTGGGCAATTGGGAGCCCCCTCAGCCACTCTCCTATATCTTCCTCTTCTTCTAAAACTAGGAGAACTTGTTCATACTAGTGATAGTTGGTCTTTAAATTCCAAGCAAAAGTGTTGGGATCAGAAATTATATCCTCCTGGGTATTTTGGAAATTAAGATCTAGTTGAATGACAGGAGGTTGCTCCTCCTAGTTTGGTATCACCACAACTGGTAGGACCATATCTTGTTCATAAAAGAAAGAATTTAAAAATAGATCTACACTATGAGTGCTCCCCAGTAGAGTCACCAAAAATCTATTAGTGAACAAATTTTTCTTTCTACAAATACTCTTTTAAGTTTTACTCTATCACCCTTAAAAGACAAACTATCTCTAACAGTTGGGTAAGTATCTTTTATGATTACTTCCCTCTGAATTTTGTTATAGGTACAACTCCCTAATATTGATTTTCACTAAAATTTGATAACAGTTCAATTGGTTAGATTTTAACCTGAAAGCTTATAAAGGCTGCAATATCATTCTTTGATGATATGATATTAAACAATTGTAAAGGAAATAAAACTGAATAATGAGTGGGAAGAAAAACACAGTTACTTCCGTGATTGCATTTCATGAAATATAAACAATTTCTCAGCTAAAGATAATAGAAGATAGATAAAATCCAGAATTCAGAGAAGATAGATAAAATCTAGAATTCAGATATTATGAACCAACAGACATATACATAACAAGATAAACAAGATGTCAACACGTGATACTTCACTTTTGGTTTTCAAATAACACAGATTCGATAAACCTTAGTATAATATATTTCAGAAATTACTGCATAGGCAATTGCATGAAATATGTTCTTTCCATAACATTCAATTATTACTATATGTTCCTTTATCCTTCTCAAAAATCAAAAACTATTACTACCAAAATCTATTATCTATCAACAATGCGTTTTTTTTTCTCGAACCCTTTAAAATTTTTAGAAGCCAAATATATAGTATCAGAGCATCGAGAGGTCTCTCAAAAAACATGACCTCTCGGGAAATTAGTTATATAACTAAACCAGCAAAAAAAGGACACGCGTCCTTAAGAGTTTGCATGTTAACCAAGTAAAGACTAAATAACCAAATTTGGTTCCTTTTCCACAGCATAATCCTCGCTCCCAGCTGGACTCCCTTCTTCTTCGGTAACCGATTGGGCATGTTTCCATTCTTTATATGCATGGACCAGCTCCTTCGCAAAGGATAGATGTGGGATCTTAGAATTCACTATCCGAGCCATGGAGGCGTCTTTACTCCACTTCAATTTCTTCACCTTTTCTATGACATTGGGTAGTTGATCCACACACAGATATAGCATAGATTCAATCCTTTCCATCTGAGTTAAGTTAGAGGCTTTAGGATTAATATTTTCTCTGATAGTCTTTATTTCCGAGTTGAAAGCCTCTAGGGTGCCCTTCAATTCTTTCTCACCATAAACTGATGGATAGGTATAAGTAAAATTGATCACCTTCAACTAGTTCAGTGCAGCCTTTTGAATCTGCTTAGCTTCAGACTCATATTCTTTGTTTTTTGTAATGGTGCTCCTTATTAGAGTGATGCACCAACTGATGTTCTTCTTGAGAATGAAGAAAATGGATTCTTCAGCACCTTTTAGGGAATTTTCCATGAAGAATTTGTTGAAACCATGCATCTCTATCTCCATAAACTTTGTCATCGCCGACACCCATTTTTCCTCCTCTCCATCCCAGACCTGGCACTGTGCTTGCAATTCTCCCATTAAAGCATCTGTGTCATGAAGAACTAAGTGTGAATCCTTGATGTATTGTCTACCATTGTTAAGCACTTGGGAGATCCACTCATTAACTGACGAGACCAATGTTCGACCCCTTTGCACTTGATTCAATAGTGGTTTACTTTCCACCAAGTTTGGGTCAAATACCTGTGATGATTGAGTCAGTGGGGTGGCGTTAAAGTTGTAGAAAGTATTTATGAACTGAGAGAGTGAGACTATGGTTTGCTTTAGTTCCTTCTTTTCCTTACTATCCTGCCATGATGTTATCAACATCTATCAGGTTGTCTCTTTGAATAGGTGAATCTTTCCCACTCTATCCATAGTCCCTAATTCAATTTTAGTGACTTCAAAATCTTTGATTGCAACATCTTGTTTCTCTTCCTTTGCTCTGTACATGGCTACTTTGGCTATCCACTTCCCATTTTTAGTATCAGCAAACATTTGTGTTGTACTCTTAACTTTCTTGGCCTTGCGAGTCTTTTGAGCATATTTACTAACTATATCTTGCACTGGAATAGATACCAGAGTCAAGCTTTGTTTCTTATTCACTAAAGAGGTTAACCATCTTGGTGTATCATTTGTTGCTGTTGATTGGGCACCAGTCTTAGCAGGGATATCCATTAAATCCAGAGTCACATCATCAAGATCGAAGAGATCTTTTCTGATTTTCTCATCTTCCCTAATTTGGAAATTTAAATCCCCAAATTTGTCATCCTCCAATTGACTGTTTCTGTATTCTCTTGAGTCATCTTTCTCTTTTTCTGTGATCGGGATCTCGATCTAGTAATGCGCTGAGGTGAGGCCACAGGGGAAAGTTCTACAAAAGATTTCTTCTTGGGATCCTTATTCCATTTCTTATATGATGAACCTGCATTACCATATGGTTTATGAGGATTAGAAACAGAGGGGGAGGAAAATAAAATTGAAGTTTTAACTCCAATTGATTTAGGACTAGACTATTCTCTTTTTGTCTGCAGCCATTCTTTGGTTAATTTGAGTACATGCTGTGTCCTACACTTAATGTCGTCTTCCTCCTCTCTTGAACTGTCAATATCTAACTCCTCATTATCCAGGAGCCTTTTGAAACTGGGTTCAACTAAGTCTGAACCATCATCTGTCACCCCTTCTGTGTTAAACTGCAATCTCATGGACTTGATTAGAGATATGCAGAGTCTACTATGACCTCTCTTCATAAATTGGGACTCATTTGCATATTCTTCCCAGAAATCCTCTAGATGGGGAACTAGAAACATATGAGATCTAAGGCCTAGATTCCCACTACCAAAGTTTTTATTATCAAAGCCTTTTCTCTCCGTGTAATACTTGAAATCAAAATGACTAAGGTCACTCCCAATGCTTATTGCATCTTCAATAGTTAAGCATGAAAATTTACCTAGCTGTAATGGGAAAATTTTCTCCCATCCTTCTTTGGGAAGAAAACATTTAAGCATAGTAGCAAGCTACCTACAGACTTATGCAAGGATAAAAAAATCAAAGGCATACCTAGGTAATTTTGTAGGGGAATCTTCAAAACCACCAATTTTAATATAAGAGAACCTAGTGAACTGAATGTAAAAACTCCCAAATCTTGTGACAAATTGTTGAGCTTCTAAACTCATTCTTCTAGCTAAATCCCCAGTCATCTCAAAACAAATTTTAACCATAAAAGTATCATGTACCCTCCTGTGGTTCTGAATTACATTGTCTTTACGAATAATGGGGAAATACTCAAAAACACACATTCCATCTATCCAAGGCTCATGAATCATCCCATCCCATTTCCTACTACGGGCTAGAAATTACATCAGATAAGAAGACATGAACAAGCTACATCCAGTGAGTTTGGAATTTTTTAGTTGTTCTCTCATAGAGTCTGCAATTAATGTGGCCCAATCCAACTTATGTTTTCCTTCTAAAACAATTTGAACATAACAAAACAACCAATCTGAGAAGAAGAACGCCTCAAGTGACCCTCTGACTCTATGCAACATCACCATCACATCACTAATATACGAGTGCACATGACTTCTATTAAGATTTTTGGGAAAACAAGAACCTCCCCTCTGGGCATTTAAGAACCAATTCTTGGCTATTGAGGTACGATTTGCATCTGCATTTGGTTTGAACTTAACAAGGGACTACACATGACAGAAAGTGGAAAAAGTTTTCTCTTCAATTTGGAAAGTTGAAGCAACAATTCATCTGTTTACAGCCATCAAGACCTCATCATTTCTCTTGAGAATTTATTCAGTTTGTTGGTCATAGTTGTGGATACACTCATGGACAAGTTCAGGACAGACTACTGTAGGAGGAAAACAAGCAGCTATGCACAACCCACTACTCAAAATTTCAAGAGAAGGGACATTCTCTTCTACAGACCCAGTGAGCCTATCGACAATTCCTTCTACATCATATCCTTCTAAATCTGTGTCTGTCACAATGGTATTTTCACATACCAGACTAGACGCACTTCCAAACAAATGGAATGGAGACTTCATACTTGCAAGAACAGATTGATAATTGTCATGGAAGCTTCCGTAAATTTCACAAGCTCTTAAATGTAAACACTATAGGAATTGTAGCCTGACTTACCTTAATCATTGTAGAAAACTCTACAACTGGAGCTCCCAAAAACCCTTACCTTCAATCTTCACACATACAGACAGTGACAACATTTCAAAAATAATGAATGCTAAGAAGGGTTTTAAATAAGAAATACCACATATTTGACAATTAATTGCCCATCATTAAGGCAATAAAAGATAGGAGAATGAAGTGATCATTCACACATGCAATCATTTAATGCCACTTGCGCAAACTTTTATGCTGCACAAATTCCTCATAAATTTGACAGCTCAGACACGCTTAACCACTGCCAATAGCTTTCTTCATTAAAATCCTTTTCTAGGTAGGGCCCACAACTGAGTGACGACGGT
Source organism: Thuja plicata (assembly GCA_018584345.1). Lineage (NCBI taxonomy): Eukaryota > Viridiplantae > Streptophyta > Pinopsida > Cupressales > Cupressaceae > Thuja > Thuja plicata. The sequence continues at coordinate 2,480,471 of MU224645.1, forward strand.
AGTCCCTTTCTTTTTCCAGGTGTCACTTTTAAAAGTCATTGAACACTGATGAACTAAGTTCAAGGGTGTTCTTATGTGTTAACCACTGTTCAAGTTTGTTCCTATTTTAATCTCCCACCTTCATCCTTAAACTGAATATCTCATGCTTAGTCGTTGATTCCCAACTTCGATCAATTAAAAATTTTGCACACTGCGATCATGAGACCCCTTTTTAGTGATGATTTTATTCACCTGCTATCCCTTCATAAAAATTATGAACGAGCTTGAACACTCTTGAACACTCATGAACTAAATTCAAGGTTGTTCAAGTATGTTCAAACCTGTTCAAACCTATTCAAGAAACATGTTAGCAAATGATTTTTCTAATTCTACAAACACAAATGGACCACAGGGTTGACACTTTCACTGAGAATTTGAACATGAGGACTTAAGCAGCTTTGAGATTCACAAAAATAACATGGCAACTCTAGAAATCAAATAAAAGGACAAAGACTAAAACTTGGACTAACACTAAGTTAATAGGATCATGATCACTTTCTTGATTGTCCAAAAAAATTTGCTAAGGACTTGCATTATATGTCTCCTCCTCTCTGTGAGATGTGTTTGTGAGAAGTAATTGCTTCTCAACACTTGTTGACTCTGTCGATAGATCTAGGAGATGTCTCCATTTGGTCTCTGTCATTGAATCTAGTTCTATAAACTTGCTCTCTAGTACTTTGTAAGCCCTCATTTTGGCTACAAATTTACTTGAGTGTTTGTTTAGTACTTCTTGTATTTCTTCAAATTTGGATTCAGGAGGCATCAGTCTTACAAGAACTCTTTCTCTTGCTTCTCTTTCTATTTTCAAGGCATATGACAACTTTTGGTATACCTTTTTACCTAGCTCTTCAGGTATTTGATTTACAAATTCAACAGGGGCATACTTGTTTTTAATCATTGATTTTATGACTGCTTCCTATATTTTATTCTGATCCTCTGGATTCAATGTATCCCACTACCTGATCTTTTTATCAGTCATTATGTCATGGGTAGCAATTGATTTGGCAGCTTCATCTACCATTTGGTTTCTAAAGTTCTTCTTTACTACATCTGGTTCATCATCTTTTGTGTCATCTAGGTTAGCTTGTGTCCTGAAAAACCTTTTTCTCTTCTTTGGTGGTGTGGTTTTGACGAGTTGTTGTCTTGTTCTTTTTGTTGGCTACTTCCTTATATAGTTCCTTACTTGACCTTTCTTAAGTGGTGTGGTATCGGTAGCAGCAGTTTGAATTTGTGTTCTTTTCTTCTTTGCAGGAGGTGTATCAGATTCAGTAGCCTCTGTATCTGATTTCTTTTCTTCTTGTTCCTCACCGATGTTTCCATGTTCATCAGTTTCCTCCTGTTGATCCTTCTCTTCTTCTGAGACCGATAGAATCTTCTTGAGATTCTTAACCATTTTATCTTTCTTGTTTATAGTCTTCTTGACTTCTAGGCCATGTTTTATCTTAGATTTGGCCTCTTTATATGTTCCAAACCTTGGTTGTTTCTTATCAATGGGCTCATTGAGAAGTCCCTTAATTGCACTTGTAGCTAGATCAATATTGATCTCATAGTCTAATGGTGATAACCAACCTGTTCTTGGTACAACCGGTTTGATATGTGTGAAGTCTGTGTCTGCCATGAAACATATCTCATATTTGTGTTTTTCAACTAGTTTCTCAGGAATCCTAGTTCTTTCCATGATCTTTTCCTTGAACTCAGGGAAGTATGCAGACATGACAAACTCAAAGTTGTCTCCTAGTCACTTAATCAGTTCACTAATCTTTTGGGCTACCGGTTTGGTAGAGTCCCATACAAATTTTCCTACTGAAGGAAAGTATTCTTGAAAATAGAAAAATATACACATGATAAGTGATCCAAACTTACATGTGTTGCTTTTTGCAGACCTGATTTTGTTCATATTTTCATCAAGTTGTTTCAATAGGATCTCACACAGATCCATCTGAATTCCTTTTGTTACAATCTTGTAAGCTATGCTTACTGCTGTTGCAGAAATGTTGTTCATTCTACTAGCCTAAAAAATTTTGTAACCAATAACACATACACCAAATTTTAACTCTTTGTCAGTGATTGTGTTTACTTTGAGACCTTTGTTGTCTCCTTCTACATTGGTGAGTTTTGTAACTTCTTTCATGGATGGATGTTTGTGTGCCCTAGGCTTGTCATTTATCGGAAAACCAGTGACAGCATGAAGAACATCCTTTGTTATTTTCTTGGGTTGGTCTAGCCATAGTTTTTTGTCATGCATCCTGCTTAAGACTATCCTAATCCATTCTATCTTGAATTCCCTTGGGAAATGTAGGGCATTTTTTAACCCTTTGACCTCCAAGTGTTTGTGTTCTTCTTTCAATTTTCCTTCGACATCACATAGCTTCTTAAAAGCTTCATCCATTTCTAGATCACCTATCTCTACAATTTTTCACTGAATGTAAGACCTAACATCTTCTATGAGCAAAACCCTAAATGGAATTTTTGAAAATGCATCATTTTCATCGTGTTTCAATGAAATCTCTAGACAGATCTTGTATTTAGGTTCTACGCATGCGTTGTTATTGATTAGTTTCACCACATTCTTCTTTTCATTCTTCAACTTAGCAGTTCTTGATGTAGTCGCCATTGTTTTCCAAGTACTTAGGGTTTTCTTGAAATTAGGGATTTTCTTGACAAAATAGTAACAAAATTCTTTCAGTGTCTTTGGTACTTACTTTGATTCGCAATGGTGATGAGGAATTTGTTCTCTGTGTGCTGAATCAATCTGTAGACACTTCTTCTTTCTGCTCTTTAATCGCTTTGATGTCGCTCTGCTTTCTCTTTGAATCACCAGAGAAAAATGAAGTTGTCCCGTCGACTATTTATAGACCTTTTTGACTTAAGTCTTTGCAATAAATGCTCAACAACTCATCACGATGAGAAGACGGGTTTCGTCAGGAGGATGTTTCCAATCATCATCGGTGAAGATATGATACTTAGGGTAGTTGTTTTACCACTTTGGTTTTACTAATGGATATCGGTGTTCTTTCATGACTGCTTCTAAACTTTGCCCTTTTTACCAACAGTCATCGGGTAATATTGGCATTTTACAAGATTTTACTTAGAGGATTGACAATTCCCGGTAAGCATAAACACCTTATTATTGTGTTCACCGATGATTTTGGTAAGTATTTACCGACGGTGTTGCATTCTTAGATTAGTAACAAGTAAAGTAGTATGCATCTTTGGTTCATGCAGATTTTGTTTATTTATTAATTTATATAATGGAATTGATGCAAAATATAACTTGGTATAGTGCAGTTCCATACTTACTTGTTCAGCTCAAGTGGGGTTAGTGGTGTCACTAGATCCATTGGATGGGGTGTCACCATTTGCATTACTTGGTCCAGCTTCATCATTGCTTGAAGATTTTATCCACATTTTGTCTCTTGCCCTCTAGATATCTTCAATGGTATTACCATTGGGATATGTGCTTGTTTCTGTCAATCTGTCTTTGCAATCTTTCTTGAGATGGCCAACTTTATGACATTGTAAGCATGCCATTCTAGGGTTTGACTAGCTTCTAGACCTTTTGGTTCATTCTCTCATGCAGTTTGTAGTGATGTGACCATATCTACCACATGTTGTATAGTTTTTCCAAGTGTTGTAATCCCATATATATTGATTACCAATTCTTTTTGGCTGATAAGGAACTTCTTTACCTTTTGGATTCCATGCTTGCCTTTTCTTTTTCCAGCATTCTTCAGATGTGTGCCCATTAATCTTTCATGTAGGACAATATTTTTCCATGTAGGTTTCCTTCTTTGGCTTTTCTATCTTGCTCTTGCATTCATAAGTCTTATGTCCTTTCTTGTTACATTTATAACAGAATCCTATGAATGAAGATGTAGATGTAGATTTAGGAGTACCTAATTTCATTTTACCTTTGCATGTATTTGATGTGTGCCCTGTCTTTCCACAATGCTTGCATGTTGGCTTTCTTGGTCTTGGATTTTTGTAGACATTCTTTGGATTTGATGATTCTCCATTTTCAGTAAAGCCTATACCAATGTTGTTAATGACTCTTCATTGTCCCTCAAGAAAGTCATCCATTCTTTTATTGCTTTCTTCAGCCTTTCTAATAATCTCATTGTGTTGTTGTTGAATTCTAACCTCATGCTTTAGCTTTTCATTTTCTTCTCTTAGTTCATTGATAATCGGTATTCTCTCAATGAGTTCCACATTTATTTTATTTGCTTCTTGACTCATAAGGATAATCTGATTTGTGAGATCATGGTGATGCTCAGCATGTCTTTGAATTTCCATTTCATTTTCCTGTAGTTTCTCTGAAATCTTCCTTCTATCATCAATAGCAAGTGTTCTTTCTGTTTCAGCTTGTCTGGCAGAACTCATCACATCAATCATTCTTACCATCTGGGTTTCTTGAATGATTTGTAGCATCTTTATTTGCTCTGTCAGATGTAGGTTGATCTCCTTTAGATTTGTGATGTTCTTTTCTGATGTATCTGATACATTACTTGCATTTGATCCTGAAGATATAAATAAGTCTGGAATCTCTTCTTCTTAATAGTCTATTTCATTGTTCCTAGTATCCATACCTTTTCTTTCATCCAACAGCTCTCTCATCTTGATTCTTGCTTCTTTATATTGTTCATAGAACATTTGTATCTCAAGCTTTTTGTTCTTAATATTCTTATCAAGTTTGTACTTCTCCATTGTAAGATCTTTGCTCTTAAGCCTTTAAGCTTTTCAAGGAGATACTCATCTCTTATACCAATTGTTTTAATTAATGGGAATTAGTACTGAGAGGGGAGGGGTGAATCCGTACCTCTAAAACTTTTAGCACCTTACACAATTTATCATTAGTAATCATTCAATTTTGATTTACCAACCATTACTGTTATTCTTTCTTATGCATCTAATGTTCGTTCACAATCTTTAATAGTTTTCAATCATTCATAGAAACATTCATGAAATTGAAAAACACATAACACAAGATATGGTATCGTAGAAAACTCATGTTAGGAAGTAAAAACTGCGGTGGGGATGGTACCCACAAAACTTCACTATCTACATAATGGAAGGGAGTTAGTTAAGGCTTACAATTTGATCACTTCTGATGATCTACCTTGTTAAGAGTATTAAGGTGGAGACCTGTTAAGAGATTTAGCAACACTGATTTAAGTGTGCACTCAGTAATGAGATTTACAATAGGACTGTTAAGCCCACCTTTCTTGAAAGGATTTCATTAGTGTACTTCACTTCTTAGAATGAGTACAAATGTTGACTTGACTGTATGCAATCTACCATTGTTGATTTACAGATCCATTAAAGCCTTTACAATAATAATATCACCTTAAGTGATTGATGAATACCTTTTCTCTACTTTTCAGTAGCCTATGTTCTATTCTTGAAAACTGATTTGATTCTGTTTGTGTTCTTGTACATGAATTCTTTGTCTGGTCTTTAGTTGCTCTTGGTGGCTACTATCTTCATTGAAAAATGTGCAATAATTCTTTGATCTACCTTCCCTTTCTTATCTGATCCATTATGATATTAAAGGGAAGAGAAAAGAAACTTCTTCTAAACCTATCATTCTTCCTTACACAACATTTTCTCATGACCACCGTAAACAATCACCTCCTGCAGAAGCTTTACAAGATATGTACACTACAGGATACAATATGGTAGCTAAACAAGGTTATAAGAGTTTAGGGCTTGATGTTAATGAACATGGTATTAAATATCTCATTCATCTATCCCCTAAACAAGATAGGCATGGTCTAGGCTTTCCACTATCTCAATTTAGGGTGGTTGATTTTGATCGTCGCCCTCCTCTTGATGTTATTCTTCCAACACCTTCCTTAGATCACCCTGATACCCCTTAAGATGTAGCTAAGAAGGTGTATGCTCAATTAGTGAATTATAAGAAAGAAATATTTAAACCTATGCTGAAAGATGCTCTCTCCATGTACAAATGTCCTTTTCACTATAGTAATACACATTTACTTGCTGATTGTGTGTATTTCAAGATGTATGTTAGAGAAAGAGTTGCTTTAGGAATTATATCTCACTCTCGTGCGGTATTAAAATTTCTTCATAATTTCCATCTGGGGAATACCCCTCATTCTTTTATAATATAGATCTTTCCCCCTCTTGTCCTTTAACTGGTGGGAAAGAGGTATTTCTTCCATTCTTCTAGGATCCATTATGCTCTCAGCATGTATTTTGTTTTGTGCATAATTGGTTATTCTTTCTATATTTTATCCCTATAGTTTTGTATTATGATATGGTACATCCTTCCTTTTCTCATAATCATCCATAGCTCTCTTGTAGTATTCATGATATCTTTTCTAAGATATTTTCTTTGCAAATATATCTCTTTGTTACAAAATTTCTTGATTTGATTGATGTATCCCTTGCTTTCATCCCTAGGGGGCAAGGTTTTTCTTCTTTCTCTTTCTCTAAGGATCTACTTTCATTAGCTTAGTGGAATTTTTTTATTTTGCAACATTATTTACTTATGAAGACTTATGTTTTGGCTATGGATACCCTCTTATATGAGAGGTGATTGTCCTAGGTCATCACCTCTTCTTTATTTTGCAAATTATGTTCTTTATAAACTCTTTCCTTTGCTTTGGTTTAGAGTTTTCTTCCTTCTTTCCAAGATTCCTCTTCCTCTTGATCGTAGGGGGCTTGATGATTGAGTCTTTGATCCCTCTTTGATTTTCTTTGCAAGATGATATTTTATCCAAAGCATTCCTCTACGATGGGGGTCTTGTTGATAAGATCTTCTCCTCTTTGAGGATCCTTTTTTCCTAAGTGACATATCCTTTTCACGAATATCTATTCTCTTAGATGTAAGGATCAATACTCTTTGCTAATACTATAGTGTACATTGTTGCTAACATGATATCTCCTTACTTTGTGAAGTAGGTATCCTCCTTTCTCTTCCTTATCTTGTCTATTAGGTATCCATGATAAGGAGGGGGGCATATATAGGGTCACCCTTATACTATAGTGTACATTTTACAACATGCTAAATCCTCGAAAGGTAACGCACATAAGTTGCTAAATCTTGAAGAGACACACATTTTTATTTTTATTTTTGCTAAATCCTCAGAAGGTAATGCACATAAGTAGCTAAATCCTAAAGAGATACACATTTTCAATTTCAAATATGCTAAATCCTTGGAAGGTAACGCGAATAAGTTGCTAAATCCTGAAGAGACATGCATTTTATATTCCATAGTGATACAAGAATGTGGATCTATGGGTATCCCAAAAGCCATCAGAAGACAAATTACAATTACAAAGAACGGTTTATGGGTAAACATGTTGGGCTCACCCTCCTTGGTGATTCATGGTAAGGTGGGCATCTTACTGGGTGAGGTAATCACTCTCTCTTTTCTCTCTTTCGCTTTCATGCTAGTAGGATTAGATCATGAAGCTATGTTATTTATAGTTTTGCTCTTGTGTTTCTTATGTAGTCAATTATGCTTTTATGATATCTTTACAAATATGATATTAACAAAGGAAGCATTTCTTTCCAAGGTTTCCTTTGTTAATTGATTTGAGTTTGTTTTTGTACTAACCCCTCTTTTTGTATCTTTTTAGTTTTATCTTTGTTTTCTCTTTGCTTTCGTACCCTTGTGTGTGTATGTTGAGTTAGAATCCTTGGCTTGGGGGCTCATGTCCTTGACTAAGTGATGTTCTACCTCGTTGCAATCCACTGGAGTCTATCTTTGATTTCCATACTCCTGCTAAAGTGGGGGCTTAATGTATCATCTTAAAATGGAAACACTTCCATGTTAAGACAGTTTAACCCTCCTTAGGGGGTGTTTTGAGCCATCATCATGTTTTCCTCTCATTTCTGCTCCTTCTGCATCTTTTATGTTTGTTTAGGACCCTGATTGGGCCTCTCTAGGCACTATTTACCCCACCTAGCACATTTTCTACAGGTCCTAACCCCCTAGGTCAAGGTCAAACTCGACCCTGACCTAGGTTAGGGTTGACCTCAACCTCGACCTAGGTCCCCTTTTTCAATTGGAAAGTTTTTTGGCTGCCAGGGTGTTAACCCTGATTTTTTATTCATATCCTTGTTTGATTATTTCCTAAAAAGTCAGGAGTTTACGGTCTCATTTCATTAAATACCTTTTGGTCTAAGTTTACATTTTGCCTCTGTCGGCTGAACTTGAATCTTGAACTTGTCTAGTGCAAGGTCGCCCTACGGTGTGTTTTTCCTTTCTTCACTTTTATGTGAAAATGAGCGGTGCGGTTTGCAATTTCCCATATTCCATTGAACTATGAATCTTGAACTTGTCTAGTTCAAGGTTCAAAGTTCAATTGCGGGCTTCATCTTGCATTAAATATTTGTGGGTTTTATCTTTTTGTCGCTCATGTATTTTTTTTAACACACCAAAGGGAATTCGTGTCTTGTCACCCGGTTGAAATCTTTCTTTTACAGTAGTCTTTTTCAATGTTCTTAATTCAATCGAAGCTTGCATTTTGGAAAAGTGAAAAGATGGCGATGACGTGACTGAAAAGACAGCTATCATAAAATAGATATGCTCATGCATGCAGTGGATACAATCATTATTGGATGTGATGCTTATGTGTCATTCCAATCAGTCAAAAGTACAATATTAAATGATCGTATCAAGCCAAATTTCTTGTCGCAGTTAATTAAAGCCCACTTCATCATTAAATGCAAATCTTGCACATTTTCTTGAAAATCATTCATAAATAAGAGTTCATGTTGTCACTCTTATAGTGAATTTTTTTTGAAGCAATCAAGTTGGCGAAGCAAGCGGAAGGTATACTCTGATCCTGTGAAGCTTAGGGTGTGCATAATCTACAGGTAAGTGTTTTTCTCCCCCAGAGCCCCTGTTCAAAATTGAAGGCATTTGAAATTTTGTTATTGAAAGGCTTTGCTTTTCTCTTCTGCATTCTCAGTCTGTATTTAATTTCTTTCTTGAGAATTATGAAGTCTCCGCTCCCAAATTTTGGACGAATCTCTCCCTTGGTTTGTTCGTTACCCGAGTGTGAGGATACAATGATAAAGAAGGGTGCCTTAGAAGAGATTCACAGTAAGGTTAAAAGCCCCATTCCTGGTTCTATAATTGAGAAGGTGATTTTAAGTGGTCTAGCTGATGCAGCAGCATTTCCCTTGGTGGCTCCTTGTCCAGAGCTGGTGTTAGAATGTGTCAGGAGATATGATAGAGAGGAGAGATGTATCAAGAAAATTGATGGAATCCCTTTTACTTTTATAAACTGAGATGTCATCCTTATAGCGATGGGCATTCCTGAAAAAGATCCCTATGAAGGATGGACAATTGCTTCTTCTTATTCTATTTTCTCCACAAAGAAAAAAATTTATAGGAATGAAATCGCTAAACAATGGTTATCAAAAGCAAAAAGAGGAGGGTCAAGACTGCCTAAACCCCTCACAATAGATCATTTTAAGCCTGAAGTAGCAGAGTTAGTTATTTTTCTGAATAAGATAAAGGGTAATCATCATGCCTATCACTTGTGGGATTGGATGTACTTCCTTATTCAGATAACCTTGGGAGGAGAAAAGTATATTGATTGGGCGGATTGCATTGCTGATGAACTTCATCATCAACTGGCAAATTATTCTGAAAAAGCTAGTGGTTTTTATATGTCTTCCTATTTATTTTATGTGCTGGCCTGTACTAGAAAATAGGATGGTCTATATCATGAATTTCCTATTCCCAATATGAAGGTTTATGATTATTATATTCATCTACAGAAGGATTTTTATGTTGATGGCTATATGAAAGTTAATGGCATTTTTTTGGGAAGGTTGATTTTCGAGCTATAGGGGAACATTTAGCAAAGAATGTCAGAGGAGGCTAAGAATTTTGTTAACACCTTTGGGAGTTTCTTCATATAGTTTAGAAGATTTACTTACCTAAGGATTAGCAGGTTTGAAGGGAAACCATTCAAATTTCCAAGGTATGCCCTAGACCTGCATGTTATAGCAGAGGTTGGTCGCCAGTTGGCTCATGTGCATAAAAATATAAAAGAGAGAAAGGGAAGGGCTAAATCCAATTTTCCTATTCAGCTAGGTATTTATACTTGTAAGAATTATTCTGATGCCCTTAACTTAGAACAAGAATTGAAAAAATTGAAGCTGCAAACTTTCGAGGCCAGGAGGGATTTTGATATCTGGACATATGATGCTCAAAATTTTTGTTTGCCTTCTGAATTTCGTCATGTTCCTCAATTGGAAGACTTATATAATAATTGTGCAGATGATTTTGAGGTTAGAAGGAGGTCATGGTGAATATTTACTTTGAATCAAATAGTCGAGTTGGAAACAGGCATTAATGCCACAGGAATTGGAGGAAAAAGATGAAGAGATACTTGATAAACACTATGTGGAGAAAATTCAGGGGCTGCCACTTCCTAGGATTGACTAGAATATGGAAGAAAGAGAGAGTATCCCCATTAAGACTCTCATTGTAATGAAAAGAACTAAAAAATGGGTTGCCAGCAAAAAGCCACCTCTCTACAGAAAACACAACACTAGAGGATCAGTTCTTAATGCTCATGTTGAAAAGTCTATCCTAATTTCTAATGAAGATGTTTCTGTTGCAGGTAAATCTAAATCTAAAAATAAAAAATCTGTTGGACCTAAGGTCAAGAAATAGAAGTCTCCTCATCTAGTTTCATCTCCAAGAACTTCCAGAAGTAGGACTATCAAGAAAGAGGTTGAGGCAATCGAAGAAAAGGAGGTGATTGACCTAGAAGGAATGGATACTTTGGTGGGAGATGTAAACTCACAGTACTCTATTTTAGAAGAAGTTGTTCTAGGAAAGGATGTTCAGAAGGAAGTGAAAGATTCTGCAAGGTCGTCACCTGCCACCCCGACCCAAGCAATGACAGACTCTCAACAGACGCCAGATCCCACTTTAAAATGGCTGGAGACATCTATCAGCAGGAAAAGAAATGTCCTACCAATAACGTTGTCGATTGAAGATATGGTGAGTAAATGTTTGGGTTCTTCAGTGAAACTAAAAAGGATCATGTTGGAAATACAATAATGGGAAAGCAAGATACTGAGAGGGGGGGTGAATCAGATCTTTAAAATAAAACACTTAAAACAAGTTGATCCACATTCATATATAAATGAATCTAATGTAATCTTAGATAGCATCCACACCATGAAACAAATAACACATAACACAATAATTTGGTAACCCAGAAACCCAAATAGGTA
>MU224645.1:2503777-2514707 GCA_018584345.1 Thuja plicata
GTGTTCCTGATTCTTCTTCTGCAGCTGTTTCTGGTACTGCATTTCAGTGTTCCTGTCACCTCTCCCAGTTCAGCATTATGGGGGGGGTTCACCTGTTGGTTCTATTGCTTCTTGGTTCGATTGATCAGCTCTTGAGACACTTGTCTTCTCTACCTGATCATGCACTTCAGTGGGGGTTCCAGCAGTACCTTCTGACAGAGTTTTCAGACATGCTTCAGAGATGCTTCTTGCTCTCTTCTTGTTCCTTTCTCTGGGACACCCTTTTCTCTAGATTGAAGGTTTTCTTCATCTAGTCTGTTTTGTTTTGGGTACCTGATCAGGCCTAGTTGCTGGGACCCATCTTTCCTGCTTTCTGCAGTAGTTTCCTAGGTTTGGCTTCTCCCTAAGCTTATCTTAAGGGGGGGTGTTAGAGTAATAGTCTATCAGGGTTACTAATTTAAATCATTATGATCTAATTAGTAACTTCCCTATTCACTCTAGTTTGCTTCAGCTAACCTTAGGCAGTTTCTATTTTTGTTAGAGTTTCCCTTTCAGGGTTTCGGTATTCCTTTATAAGGAATCACCTCTTTGTATTTCGTAAGGAGATCATTTTGTAATCATTATTGTGTTAATAGAAGATTATTTCTGTCACAATAGATTTGCAGTCTCTGGCCTATCGGCCGCCATAGCTCTCTGGATCCTTCTCTCTTCTGTCTGCTTCTTCTTCTTTGTAACTGTCTTGCATGCAGGTGTTCTTGGGTAGATTGATGTTCATCAATTGTAACAGCCTTGAATCTCTCTGGAATTCAAGCACCTCCCCTTCAGAAAATTTATCCACCCTCAGTCATGGCTCAACCTTGGGGTAATGTCGTTGGACCTCTTAATCTAGCTGGAAATCATTCCCTACCTAAAGGAGCTAGAGAATTGTTACCTAAATTTTATGGTGATGGGAAAGTTTTTGTTGAAGATCATCTTAATGCATTCAATACAGCCTATGGAATTTTGGTTGTTCAACATGAAGACATTGTTGTCAGATTGTTTTTTCAAACTCTTGTTGAATCAGTAGCTAACTGGTTTTATCATCTACCCAATGGTCAAATCACAAATTGGGCTAATATGAAGTCTAATTTTGAAGCACGCTTTAAAATTATATCTGATGAACATGATCTTCTTGCCCAGTTGACTCAGTTAAATAAAGAAATACACGAACCCATGAGGCAGTTTGTGGCAAAGTTTAATAAGATCATTCACAGAATCCCTACCCCAAAAAGACCAACTTCCAAAAATACAAAGGATTTCTTTATGAATGATATTCCACCAGATATCAGTTTCCATTTAAGATGAGAAAGAGTAGCTGATTTAGAGGCTGCTTAGACCATGGATGTTGAATTGGAAGAAGATTTGATCACGGCTGGCAAGTGGAGGAAGGATGTCCAGCAGCCAAGTTCTCAGAGTACCACTTCCTCTGATTCCCTGCTACAAAGATTGATGAATGATGTAACCACTATGAAGAGCCAATTTCCCAAAGGAAATATGAATCCCCCCTCATTTTATAAAGATATTCCTAGAGGAAACCCCAATCAAGAAAGTCCTAGTCACAAATATTTAGGACAATCACAAAATGAACAAAGAACAGTAGAGGTTTCTCCTAAAAGAGCAAATATGTGTACCTTTCACCTCATTGATGAGCATGATGGCTTAACTTGTCCTGAAATGGTCAGATCAATGTAGATGCATATCAATAAAGAATTAGTTGAGGATTCTTCCAAACATGCAAAAGTTCCTTCGTTACCTAGCGACTCCGGAAATTATTATATGGAATACGAGTCAGACTCAGAAAGAGGAGGCAGTATTTTGGTAACTCTAGAAGATCCCACATGTTTGATCCTGACCAAAAATCAACGCAGCTCTCAAGCTAATGATTCTCCTTCAACTTCTCAATGCTGGGACAAAGATAAAGGTAAGGATTTTTCTCCAAGAAATTCTTTTTCCAAAAATACAAATGCTAAAGAAGCTGAAGTTTTTCAAGACTCTACACCTAATTCTTCTTTTGACATTGTAAATTTCTGTAAAACCTCAAAAATCCAAGTGTCGCTAGTAGAGTATCTCAGGATGAATCCCAAAGAACTCGATAGATTGGTTAATTATGTGAAGTCAGGTCAGTCTTCTTCAAGTCCTACAACTATTGAGTCAACACATGTTGTTTTACCAGAAGAAATCCAACCCACCTTGGTTACCCAGTCCTTTGTCGATACAAATTCTTTTGTTTCTCAGAAACTAGAGCCTTTTTATCTTTCTCTGTTCATCCATGGTTTTAAATTAAATAATTGCATTATTGACTCTGGAGCATCTGATAACGTAATGTCTGCTTCAGTTGCAAAGTCCCTAGACCTTCCCCTAACAGCCACTTTTGGGAAGTGTTACTCAATGGATTCCAAATTAGTTCCTCTGGTAGGGCAGATTAAGGATGCTCAAGTGGCCCTAGCTGCTCACCCTAGTAAAAAGGTCAAGCTAACCATCTTGGTAGCAGATATTCCCACTAGTTATGGAATGTTGCTTAGCAGAACCTTTTGTAGAGACCTTAGGGGTGAGATCAAATTGGATTGGTCACAAGCGACAATCCCTGTTGGTAACCAAAATATTGTCTTAAAGCCCGAAGGGAAATCCAAATACACTATTTTCCCATCTAAAGACCCCAAATCCCAGATTTTATACCATGAATGTGAATTTGGAAATTATATGATGTCATTTGAAGTGCCCCCAGGGGTGATAGACAGTGAAGAGCTAGATTCTTTGTGGTCTCTGGAGTTTGATGGAAGTTGCGCTTCAGTTGGCTCTAGAGCAGGGGTTGTTCTGATATCGCCTCAAGGAGATATTTTTCCTTATTCTTTCAAGTTAGAGTTCGGTAATACCAATAATACCGTCCAATACGAAGCTCTTCTACTTGGTATTGAAGAAGCTAAAAAGAAAGGAATTAAGGCACTGAAAGCCAAAGGTGATGCAAAATTGATAGTGAGACAGGTAAGAGGAAGGTACTCAGTTAAAAATGAGAGTTTGAATCATTACAGAAACCATGTGTGGGATGAGATAGAAGGATTTGAGGCCTTTTCTATTGAAGCTATCCTTAGGAACCTTAATAGCAGGGCTGATTCTTTGGCAGTTTCAGCATCTTTTTTGCTTCCCCATCCAGACTTCAAAGAAACAATTTATAAGATTGAGCTGGTTTACAGGCCTAAGGTTCCTGATAATGCATATCACTAGTAGGTTTTCCAAGATGACAAGCAGATTGATAAATTTCTGCAAATGGTAGAAGTTTTTAGCACCACCTACTTTGAAGGATCTCAGTCAACCTGTGAAGAATTTTTTCCTGATCCAGGTAAAGTTGTTGAGGAAGGGATCATTCAATTAAAAGGAAACCACATTCCTAAAGGCTTGGTTTCTCTTGAGAATCTGTTTGACAGATCTGATGGAGTCAAGCATAAGCCTAATTCTCATGAACTTCCTGATGAAGGCGACTCAGAAAAATTGAATTTGGGAGATGAATAAAACCCTAAGTTTGTAAACTTGGGAAAATGTTGTACGTCTGATGAAAGAAGAAGATTTGTTGACTTGTTGAAAGAATATAAGGATGTCTTCGCTTGGTCTTACCAGGATTTGAAGAATTTCAAAGGAGGTAAATTTTATCATCACATTCCTTTAAAGCCGAGAGCCACACCATTTAAATAGAAGTTGAGGAGTTATAACCCTAAAGTTCTGAAACAATTAAGAAATAAGTTGAGAAGATGTTGCAGGCCTGAATAATATATCCTATTCATCATTCCACCTAGATCGCCAACATAATGCCTGTGAGGAAAAAGAATGGAAAGATAAGGATTTGCGTGGATTTTAGAAATTTGAACCAGAGCAGTTTAAAGGATAATTATGGTCTCCCTGTGATGGATCATATATTGCAAATAGTGGTTGGCTCGGAAATGATGTCCATGTTGGACGGGTTTTCTGGTTACAACCAGATTAAAGTAGCTGATGAAGATCAACATAAAACAACATTTACCACCCCATGGGGTACATATGCCTACAATCACATGTCATTTGGGTTAATCAATGTGGGTGCTACATTCCAGCGAGTAATGGATTCTTCATTCAGCCATCTAATAAAAAAGGTGATTGTCATATACTTGGATGATTTGACAGTGTTTTCTAAAAAGTGAAAAAAACATCTGAAGGATCTGAGAGCTATTTTGCAAAGATGCAAAGAGCATGGGATCTAATTAAACCCTAATAAGTCAATCTTTTGTATTACATAAGGGAAGTTGTTGGGTCACATAGTCTCAAAAGATGGAATCAAGATAGATCTTGAGAGGGTAAAAGCCATTCAGCAAATAGTTTTGCCTTCTAATCGGACAGGGGTTAAGTCATTCTTTGGCCAGACCAATTTTCTTAGGAGATTCGTTCCAGACTTTGCTAAAACAACTAAACATATGGTGAGCCTCTTAAGTGAAAATAATCCTTTCAAATGGATTTTGAAAGAAATTCAAGCTTTTGATGATGTGAAAAAGGCCATAGCATCTACCCCAATGTTGATTAATCCTCATTATAAAAAAGACTTCATTATCTATTGTTACTCCTCAGAGCATACCCTATCTGGGATCTTATTGAAGAAGAATGAAAAAGGAGAAGAAGTGCCAACTGCTTTCATGAGCATACCGTTGAAAAAGCACGAGCTAAATTATCCCATGATAGAGAAACAAGCGTATGTAGTATTAAAAGTTGTCAAATACTTCAGATTTTATATCTTACACTCACATTCTACTGTATATGTACCTTCTTCCGTAGTTAAAGATGTTCTGACTCAACAGGATATAGGCATGAATAACAGAGCCACCTAGGTAGCAAGGATTCAAGAATTTGATTTGAATATCCGACCAACTAAGTTAGTTTGAGAGCAGGGTTTATGCAAATTAATGGCTCACAGTGTACCTGAAGAAGATCTTCCTCTCACTTTGTTTGTTAGTCTACGAGACTCATGGTTTTCAGAAGTCACTTTTTACCTAACTTATGGAGACTACTCAGAACACCTGAGCCCTAAGGAGAAAAGAAACCTCAGACTCAAAGCTGCAAAGTATGTTATCGTGGATGACATTCTATACAAAAAAGGACTTGATGGATCTTTTCTGAGGTGTGTTGACAAAGAGCAACAGGAGAAGTTGCTTATGAAATTTCATAGTGAGGCCTGTGGTGGTCACCTCTCATCTACTGTGACTGCTTTCAAAATTTTAAGAAGTTACTATTATTGGCTGGGGATGTTTGCAGATGCATACAAATGGGTGGCTAGTTGTGAAAAGTGTAAGTTGTTCCGCGGTAAACCAAAATTGGCGGCCTTTCCTCTGAGGCCAGTGGTTATTGATGAGCCCTTCAAGCAATGGGGGTTAGATTTCATTGGTCCAATCAATCCTTGTTCCGGTGTTGGACACACACACATCCTGACTACCATGGATTATTTCACAAAATGGGTCGAGGTGGTTCCTGTCAGGATGACAACATCAGAGGTAGTGTGTATTTTCTTAAAAATTATATCTTGGTCCGGTTTGGTATCCCTCAAAAACTAGTCACAAATAATTCTACTAATTTTTCCTCTTTATAAATAAATTTGTTCTATTATGATAATGGTATCCATCTCTCACATGCCTCTGATTATTACCCACAAGGGAATGGTCAGGCGGAATTGAGCAATAAAAGATTGATATCAATTATGGAAAAATTGGTGAATGATAATGCCAGGGACTGGCATAAGAGATTGTATGAAGCTCTCTGGGAAGATCACACATCTCCTAAAAGGGTGATCAGAATGACTCCATTCAATTTGGTATACGGTGTTGAGGCTCAATTATCTTTGCCATTAGAGTTAGCAGTAGCGAAACTGTAGAAAGTAATTGAGGGACAAATTTTCCAGGATGGTCTAGAAAAAAGAATTATGTATCTAAACAAGATCCAAGAAGAGAGAGAGGAAATGGTTGATCGTATAGCCCTGCATCAGGCTAGGGTGAATAAATTTTTTGATAGGCGGGGTAGGCCAAGAAATTTCATGGAAGGAGACCAAGTTCTACTCTAGGATAAAAGAAGAGAGCCTAGGGGTGTTCACAACAAATTTAAATCATTGTGGAAGGGGTCGTTTATTATCAATAAATCCATGGGAAGTAACTCATTTGTTCTCGAGCGTGAAGATGGCTCTATTCTACCATTGACCTTTAATGGTCAAGATTTGAAACTATATAAAATTTAATTAGGTTTGCTTTGCCCCATTGTATATTTTCCATCTTTTGGCTTTCTTTCCTTGTTGTGTGTTTCTTTCTTTTCTTTCCTGCTTGTTGTTTTGTCTCATTTTTGTTTTGGAGTCTTTTTTCTGGTTGACTCCCTGGTCTATGAAACCAAAGATACTAAGTTCATCCTATGTCCTCAAGAGTCCTTGTCCCCATTCGGAGCCATTGTTACCCCTGATTTTTTATTCATATCCTTGTTTGATTATTTCCTAAAAAGTCAGGAGTTTACGGTCTCATTTCATTAAGTACCTTTCGGTCTAAGTTTACATTTCACCTCTGTCGGTTGAACTTGAATCTTGAACTTTTCTAGTTCAAGGTTCAAAGTTCAAGGTAGCCCTGTGGTGTGTTTTGCCTTTCTTCGCTTTTATGTGAAAATGAGCGGTGTGGTTTGCAATTTCCCATCTTCTGTTGAACTATGAATCTTAAACTTGTCTAGTTCAAGGTTCAAAGTTCAATTGCGGGCTTCATCTTGCATTAAATGTTGTCGGGTTTTATCTTTTTGTCGCTCACATGTTTTTTTTTAACACACCAAAGGGAAGTCGTGTCTTGTCGCCCAGTTAAACTCTTTCTTTTGTAGTAGTCTTTTTCAATGTTCTTAATTCAACCGGAGCTTGCGTGTTGGAAAAGTGAAAATATGACGATGACGTGACTGAAAAGACAGCTGGCGTAAAAAAGATATGCCCGTGCATGCAGCGGATACAATCATTATTGGATGTGATGCTTATGTGTCATTTTGATCATTCAAAAGTACAATATTAAATGATCGTATCAAGCCAAATTTCTTGTCGCATTTAATTAAAGCCCACTTCATCATTAAATGCAAATCTTGCATATTTTCTTGAAAATCATTCATAAATAAGAATTCATGTTGTCACTCTCATAGTGAAGTTTTTCTGAAGCAATCAAGTTGGTGAAGCAAGAAGAAGGTATACTCTGATCCTGTGAAGCTTAGGGTGTGCATAATCTATAGGTTAGTGTTTTTCTCCCCCAGAGCCATTGTTCAAAATTGAAGGCATTTGAAAGTTTGTTATTGAAAGGCTCTATTTTTCTCTTCTGCAATCTCAGTCTGTATTTAATTTCTTTCTTGAGAATTATGAAGTCTCCGCTCCCAAATTTTGGACGAACCTCTCCCTTGGTTTGTTCGTTACCCGAGTGTGAGGATACAATGATAAAGAAGGGTGCCTTAGAAGAGATTCGCAGTAAGGTTAAAAGCCCCATTCCTGGTTCTATAATTGAGAAGGTGATTTTAAGTGGTCTAGCTGATGCAGCAGTTTTTCCCTTGGTGGCTCCTTGTCCAGAGCTGGTGTTAGAATGTGTCAAGAGATATGATAGGGAGGAGAGATGTATCAAGAAAATTGATGGAAGCCCTCTTACTTTTATAAACCGAGATGTCATCCTTACGGTGATGGGCATTCCTGAAAAAGATCCCTATGAAGGATGGACAATTGCTTCTTCTTATTTTTTTTTCTCCACAAAGAAACAGATTTATAGGAATAAAGTCACTAAACAATGGTTATCAGAAGCAAAAAGAGGAGGGTCAAGACTGCCTAAACCCCTCATAATAGATCATTTTAAGGCTGAAGTAGCAGAGTTAGTTATTCTGCTGAATAGGATAAAGGGTAATAGTCATGCCTGTCACTGGAAATATTGGGTGTACTTCCTTATTTAGATAAACTTGGGAGGAGAAAAGTATATTGATTGGGAGGATTGCATTGTTGATGAACTTCATCATTAACTGGCAAATTATACTGAAAAAGCTAGTGGTTTTTATATGTCTTCCTATTTATTTCATGTGCTGGCCTGTACTAGAAAATGGGATGGTCTGTATCATGAATTGCTTGTTCCCAATATGAAGGTTTATGATTATTATATTCATCTACAGAAGGATTTTTATGTTGATGGCTATATGAAAGTTAATAGCATTTTTTGGGAAGGTTGATTTTTGAGCTACAGGGGAACATTGAGCAAAGAATGTCGGAGGAGGATAAGAATTTTGTTAACACCTTTGGGAGTTTCTTAATATAGTTCAAAAGATTTAATTACCTAAGGATTGGCGGGTTCGAAGGGAAACCATTCAAATTGCCAAGGTATGCCCTAGACCTGCATGTTATAGCAGAGGTTGGCTCATGTGCATAAAAATCTAAAAGAGAGAAAGAGAAGGGTTAAATCCAGTTTTCATATTCAGCTGGGTATTTATACTTGTAATAATTCTTCTGATGCCCTTAACTTAGAACAAGAATTGAACAAATTGAAGCTGCAAAATTTCAAGGCCAGGAGGGATTTTGATATCAGGACATATGTTGCTTGACATTTTTGTTTGCCTTCTGAATTCCATCACGTTCCTCAGTTGGAAGACTTCTGGGATAATTGTGCAGATGATTTTGAGGTTAAAAGGAGGTCATGGTGTAGATTTACTTTGAATCAAATAGTCGAGTTGGAAACAAGCATTGATGCCACAGGAATTGAAGAGGAAAAAGATGAAGAGATACTTGATAAAAACTATGTGGAGAAAATTCAGGGGCTACCACTTCCTGGGATTGATTGGAATATGGAAGAAAGAGAGAGTATCCCCAT
Source organism: Thuja plicata (assembly GCA_018584345.1). Taxonomy (NCBI): domain Eukaryota; kingdom Viridiplantae; phylum Streptophyta; class Pinopsida; order Cupressales; family Cupressaceae; genus Thuja; species Thuja plicata. The sequence continues at coordinate 2,512,648 of MU224645.1, forward strand.
TAAGACTCTCAGTGTAATGAAAAGAACTAGAAAATGGGTTGCCAGCAAAAAGTCACCTCTCTACAGAAAATACAACACTAGAGGATCAGTTCTTAATGCTCGTGTTAAAAAGTCTATCCTAATTTCTAATGAAGATGTTTTTATTGCAAGTAAATCTAAATCTAAAAATAAAAAAGTTGTTGGACCTAAGGTCAAGAAACAAAAGTATCCTCATCCAGTTTCATCTCCAAGGACTTCCAGAAGCATGGCTATCAAGAAAGAGGTTGAGGAAATCAAAGAAAAGGAGGTGATTGACCTAGAAGGAATGGATACTTTGGTGGGAGACGTAAACTCACAGTACTCTGTTTTAGAAGAATTTGTTCCAAGAAAGGATGATCAGAAGGAAGTGAAGGATTATGCAAGGTCGTCACCTGCCACCCTGACCTAGGCAATGACAAACTCTCAACAAACGCCAGATCCCACTTTAAAATGGCTAGAGACATCTATCAGCAAGAAAAGAAATGTCCTACTAATAACGTTGCCGATTGAAGATATGGTGAGTAAATATTTGGGTTCTTCAGCAAAACCAAAAAGGATCAAACTAGAATCCAGAGTGGACATTGATGAAAAAATAGGGCACTGGTTTGCTGAGCGTGCAATTCCCAGGAATGATAAAGAGCTTTCTGAAGCTACTGCGGAGGACTTCAAAATTGAAAAAATAGATCTTGGGTATGCAACCAGAGTAGCTGATGTCAAGCATCTGGAAAAGTCAACAAAAAAGATCATTCATAGGTCTTTTAAAGATGAGAAGGACAAACATGAGATGAAAGAAATGATCAAGAGGATGGTTGAATTCATTCAATAATTTTTAGATCCTAGCCCTCTCCCTTTGACGGTAGCTCCACAGTCATTTGACCCATGATCACCGGATGTGAGGAAAACCCTAGACCAGATTCAAAAGAATAAGCTAATTGCAGACACATACATCAAGTGGATCCAGGCCATGATGTAGAAAGGGAGTAAGTATATCAATCAATTGGTTAAGACTCACGAGGTAGTCAATTCAATTATGAATGAAATTCTGGTAGAGCTATCAGAATGGGAAAAAGAGAAAAAGAAGTGGCTAAAGATAATGAATCAACTATATGAAATAGAGAAGTATGGGGTGAATAAATTCCTAGCTGAGAAGTTAGTGCCAGGTTTGGATGAAGACACTCTGTATATATCCATCAAAAGCATTGAGTGGAGAAACTCTATTATCAAATCTGGTCATGATAGGACCACCTATCTGTTAAGTGAATCGAAGGGATTAATGGATGCTATGCAAAAGGATTTAAAGTGTCTCAACATTTCCCTCAATAAAGAAGATGCTCAAGTTGTTAAGGGAACAAAAGAATTGATGCTAGAATTTGAACATGAGGTTACTACCATAAGAGACACTAAAGATGTCACTCTAGTTGATTTCATAGCCCTTGCTAACATGGAATCTATGCTGGTAGGATGCCCAGATCATCTTGAGGCGCATATGCAAAAAATTGCCTATGTCTGTAAAGACAAGAAGTTCCTGAAGCAGAGGGTAATTCACATTGCCTTACCACAACAAACCACAATCATCAGTATTACAGAGGCGCACAAGGAATGGAGGAGCTCTCGCATTGTAGACACTTCTCAGGATCAATTTGAGGGATCCAGCTCAACCACCACCCCGTGATCCTGCTTCGCAGATCACGGAGTAGTGGTAGTTTTTATTAGTTATGCTTTCTTTAAGTTTGGGTGGTTCCGTAAAATAGTTATACTGAATCCCGTAGATAGTATCTCGAGATGTTAGTTTTTATTCTCTAAGACTGGAGGCTATTTATATAGCCAGGTTAATTTGTATAGGATGATAGTAATTTTGGTTAAATAAAGGCAAGACTTGATAGTTTTTAGGATTTTTCAGTTAGTTTATTTTTCAAAGAAGAAACTTGAAAGTATGTTTTGATATGAATGGATCAAAAACTTATGATATATATAAATTTGTTGGTTTATGATAGCATATTGATCTCTGTTGGGATATTTCCTGAATATCTAGAATCTATTTT
>MU224645.1:2523048-2549941 GCA_018584345.1 Thuja plicata
TTGTCATGTACATATCCTACCCACAAGTGAGATTTGAACTTGTGACCTCTCTTTTAAGAGTACAAGTTCTCCACCACTTAGATGTTTGAAAACACTCAACAAAATTGTCAAAAGTGACTGAACTTGGATTCAAATGGTATTGGCATAATGATTATACAATAGAAGATGCACAACAAGGAAAAACGAGACACACAAATGAAAAGTGTGATGATTATACATGTATTCAATGAGGAGGATCCAATGAAGTGAAATCCACTTCAGTTTTGTAATTTTCTTCTCACAGTGACGCTCCATAAAACTTGGCCATGTGTACTTGTAGGATACTTACAATGTTATAGATAAATACAAGAGATCAAATAGCCATGACTACTATCCACAAATATATGTCTTAGCTCATTTCTTCCATATTATTTATTTTCCCATCCAAGTGGCCTTTTAATGCTTCCTTTTTGGAATGCCACCATCAATCTCCGGCTTCTAATTGCCTCTAATATGACATTCCTTGTCATCTTTCCAAAAAATCAAAGGACCCTGCCAACATTCTGTAGCTAAAGTTTGAAAACAGAACAATCAATACAAAAAAATGAGAAATTCTACAAGCAAGACCTGCTCGATTGTCCGTCTTTAGCGCCGCTAGATTTAGAAAAACCGACAGAAGAAACCCCATTTTAGGCAACAATACATTATGAATAGTAGTCATAACGATGCCATTAGTAATTGTAGTAGTGCCTAAAAGCTTATTGAGCATATAAATTCAAAAATTTTGAGAGGCGGGAGTGGATCCAAGGCTAGGGTTTCAGGGGTTGATTCTACAAGCTCTAAGGCTGAAGACGAGACGGATGGGGATGGAGATGGCATTGAGAGGTCTCTGCTCTTGGTCATTTTTGGCCTTGTTCCCTGGTTTTTTCAGCGTTCAGAGTTTTTGTGTTTGGCGGCACATGCGCCCTCTTTCTTTTGGGCTCCCTTTGGTGCATTTGGTGACTATGTGTATGGTTGAGGGCATGTCTGTTTTCTTAGATGTGTATTATGCATTTTTTCTAGGTTGTGGGAGTTGAGATTTTTTCCTAGTCTTTGGTGATAGGAATTCATCCCCACTCTGCTCGAGGATGTGGATTTTTTGAGTTTTCACCAAAGATGGATGGTCTTTTCTGTGCACGATTTCTCCGCTTGGTGGCCGCAATTTCTTCTGGTGGTTTTGGATTTGTTTCCTCGCAGGCTCCTTTGGATGGATCCTTTCCTACAATCTGGAATTTTTTCTGCCACTTTGCTTTGCCCTCTAGCTTTGTGCTGGCGTGGTTTGGAGCTTGGTGGTTGTTTGATTGGATGGCAGGGGTTTTGTTTATCTTGCTTCTACCTTGCCTTTTTGGGCTCCTGTGTGGGGAGTCTTTTTTTACTTTTTGTTTCCCTCCCCGTTTCTTCTTCGGGGTTGCGTCTTTGATTTTTGGCTTTTTTGAAGGTGCTTTGCCATTTGAAAATTATGCTTATCATTGCAATTAATAAAAAAATTCCAAATATAGAAATAAATCCAAATATAGTAGAGAAGGAAGGGAAATAAAATATAGAATTAGGAACATGTCTTGTGGTAACAAAAACACAAGCATTCCTTATAAAAAACAGAGAGCGAATAACAAATAACAAATATAGAAAATAGAATACCTACCCGATGTTGCAAGATGCCAACAAGAGGCATCCCATCGAGGAAGTGAGCATTATTGGTTTTAACTTCTAGTCCACATGTAATACATCGTGCGCAGGCAGAGACGGTGGACGTACGAGAATGATAGCATAATTCTTTGGGGTCCCCAAATGTTGGCTTTGATATTGACGGTAATTGTAGCTTAAAACTTTAGGTTAAATATTGACTGGGCATTTGACCTCATAAACCTCTTTAGCGCATCACGGGAAGGACGTTGTTAGAGGTGATTTGTGTGTTTTACACGGGCGTAGGTAAAAGAGGGCCATAGTTTGTGAATAGGTGGATTTAGGTGGAGGAGAGTGGCAGTCGCTACAGTTGGGCGGGACAAAGGAACAGACGCCATTAAAGGTTAGAGGAAGTTTAGGTGGTCAATTGGCGTAGCGCAGAGAGTAATGTGACCGATTGGGAAGGGGAAGGGGAAAGGGTAGGATGAGACACTTTTGTAGTTGTTGAGGACCAGTCGTGGGTTACAGTTAGGATTTCCCATCCCCAGCTCAAATGGAAGACGGATCGGGCCCAACATCTGCCCCTCCTCTGCGTTTTGTAGGCCGCATTGATCTTGTCCATCTTCTAAGCTAAGCAACCCAATGCCTCTCCATTTATCCCCATTATTCAGCCTGGGTTCAATCTGTTTTGTGCGTGTGCAATGGCGTCCAAGGGGAATAACATCAGTAAGTACAGGAAGACATCGCCCCTGATTCCCAAGTCGCCCACATCGCCGGCGTCTTCGATAGCGTCGTCGTATTTGTCGAGCAGCATGGGCTTTGGCTCCATGTCCAAGTCGGCCGGACGGAGCACGCCCACAACGCTAGGGAGTGCGCAGAACTTGCCTTCATTTGCCATTCAGAGCAAGTCCCTTCAGCCGTATGCTTATGTCGATAGCCTCGCCTCGACAGATTTTCAGAAGTCCAAGGAGAACGTTACCGTTACTGTCAGATTTCGTCCTCTCAAGTAATTTATTCTTCTTCACAGTTTTCTTATTAATGCCTGGCTTAAGTATCGAGCGGGATTTGCAGGAAGATCATAGCTGATATCAACGACCTTTGTACTCTGTGAAGTGGCCTTCTTTGACATTCCTGTGTCGCCCGCCTTTCCTCGCTCTGTCATTTTCCTACTCCAAAGATCTGATTGTTCAATCTTCCTTTCGCAATTTCTTCATCTGCTCTAGATTTTATTTTCACGACCGAGACATTTAATTTTGCAAAGATCGTCGGTAGATTTGATTTTGCAAAGATTTGATTTCAAGGATTTGAGGAAAGCAGTTTTTTTTAGCATCGGACAGATTTGGGGGTGCAGCTGTCCGGTTTCAAAGCGTCTGACAGGGATTCGTGAAGCTCACGCAATATAGCCTACCGGCTAATTATACTAAATGCATGAAAATTAAGCTAAATGGATGCAAAGGTGAGTGTAAATGATGCTAAAATGGCTACAATAGATTATGGGCTCTTAAAGGAAAATAGGCATAATGATGTTTCTTAATATAAGAATGGATGAATTATGAAGGAAAATAGAGGGATTAAATAGGATTTTGGTGCAAGGTGAGGAGCCTCCAAAATGCAACACTTGTCATCATTCAAGAGTGTGACAAGTGGAGGGGATGCTACGTGTCCATTTTGGAAAGATGGCACTAAAAATGAAGGTTATTATCTTATTTAATAAAAATAGGAATGTGCACACGTGGTTAGAATAAGGGTGGTTTGATAGGAGGTTAAAGGGATAAGGTTGGTTTGAACCTTTGGATAGTTGGAGGGTTAGTTAGTGGGTTGAGAGTTAAATGGAGGTTAAAGAGATAAGGTTGGTTGGGATTAAGGGTTAATTAGTGGGTTAGGTTGGAGAGTTTTCTTAAAAGGTGATTAAAGTTAGGATACATGTGACAAAAATGAATTAATTATTTAAATTTATTAATTTTTGGAGCAAAGAGGAAAAGGACAAAGTGAATTGAATAAAAATAAATTTTTTATTTTATTTTATTTAATAGAGGAATAAAAATGGAATTAATTAATTGAGTGGGTTATGGTTTACCACTAATTGATTAATAAAGAGTATAACTTAATTAATTAGATTAATTTAGCTAAGGGATCACATTAATTAATTAAATAACACATAATTATTTAATTAATAAACGTAACTAGTCCAACTAAATTTAATTAATGCAATTAATCAATTTTAGATGTCTACATTTTGCCCCTCTTTACAGTGGTGCTAAAATAACATTAGTGCAAAGAATAACAAGACATAGGTGACGCGAAAGTAATGTAGCAATAAAATGCCCTAGGCAAACTAGAAAATCAAATAGTAGATCTAAGTTGATGGATCTAAGCCGAAAAAGGGAGGAGGAACTAGTGATGCCCCCTTGAGAAGGTGCACGGGAAATGGAGGCCTGAGCTGCATCTCAAAAGAATTATGCCCCAATGGGTAGGAAGAAGGGCATAAAATACAATCTAATGGCAAAAGACACATGAACATGTGCACACCCCTAATCACAATTGATTAGGGAAAAGAACAAGAGAGGGATCAATGATGGATGAACGCAAGCAAAATAATAACGAAATGGTCATGAAGCTTGAGAATCCTTGAAATGGATTGTCATGTAGTGAGCACTAATTTTGATTTAGCAACATCAATGACTAGCCAAGGTATGAAGAGCCATAGTTGTGTCGTAGATAGTGCATAGGACTGACACAACAAATAGAAAAGGTTAGACCAACATCATACAAGAGCCACAAAGGAATTTGGTGGAAAAAATTATTGGAAGAACCACAAGCAAGTGATATACCCCAATGCATCATGTGACCCCAGGGACCACATGTAGAAGTGCAAGGGACAAATCTAGACCACACATGAAAGAAAAGAAAAACCAAAATCATGCCCTAGGTTTGGTCATTCACAACACACCATTGTATTAAATATTGTAGCGACTTTGAGGAGACCAAACAAGAGAGCTTCAAGAAAGATAATGAAAATGAAAAATAACCAATGTCAACATGAATGTACCAAATATATTTTGCCAAAATTGGATGACATACAAATGAGGATTTGATTTATCTAATGTGAGGAAGGATGCATCTTGCGCAAACTATTGGTGAGATGATGAGCGACGGACTAAAGACAAAAGCCACCTGGGGTGGACAATCAAGTCAAAGATGTTTGAAGATGATCGTTGAAGTACCAATTGAAAGGACATGATTTTGATGACACACAACTAACTAATGCAAGAGATGGGATCTAAGGATGAGTATGTACAAATGAGCCTAGATAAAGACACAAGATTGATGTAATAAATAAGTTAGGATTTGCAAGATATATACGGGTTGGGGAGGATGAAAGAAGGATGGTGGAGTTATATCGGTTTAATCAATGTGATGTTGGATGTTTTGATTAGATATGATTACTTGATATGCAGATAGGAGTTGAAAAGCCTAATGGATATAGCGATAGGATGGTCACTTGAGATGATGCTCCCAAGCAAAAGGATGGTCAAGATAAGTCAAACCTCTGGCTTGAGGTGATAAGGCCATAATGACGAATTGACTGACTCTAGACACGATATAGTCAAAGAGAAAGTACTAGGATGATGATTGTTGAGGATGTAGGCTATGGAAAACACTGTGATATGAGATCAAGAATGGATGAGGGATCAAATTTGATTTGATTGGATGATTGGAATAGGTTGATTTGACTAGATGTGATTGGATGATGGGGTATGGACACAAAGATTAGGGAGGATACATCCTGATGATGAGGATTAGATTGTTATCAAGGCTTGTAGAAAGGTTGGGAAAAAGGCCAAGGATTTGATGGGATGACTGAATTTAGATTTGGATTGATGAAATGGATTATAGTCTAGAGCTAGGTACCAATGATAAGGGAATAATATGGAAAAATGGATGGAAAGGATGATAAGGATGTGAAGACATATTGATTATGAGACCTAGATTGGGAGATGGGAGGATTATGGGACAAGGATTGGGAGATGGAAGAATTATGGAGGAAAGGATGGAGGAATTGGGAGATGAAAGGATGATGAATGCATGAATAAATGGATAATAGGTGTGATAGGGTCTCCAAGGACTACGTCACAAAGAAAAAAAATGCCCCACTTTATATATGGCATGTATGTTGAGGCACGAGAAGGAATATGGTGGGATGGATGATAAAGAGACAAAAGGATGAAGGATTAGGGATGGAAGATAGGAGGATGGGTGAATGAGGGCTAGGAAGGTATGTAGAAGGTCTATATGGATGGGAGGAAGCATGGGCGGAAATATAGGTGCATGAAAAGTTTGATGGGGAAATGGATGCCAAGAGATGCCCAACTAAATGACGACCTTTTTCTTTTTCCTTTTTGTTTTTTTTCATCAAGATCCAAAGGGGGATGGACAAAGTGGAATGGATAGAATGTGATGGATAAGATAGGTAGATGGGATGGAGGAGTCAATGAGAGAAATGGTGGAGGAAATAATAAGTAGATAGCTAGAGGAAATTGCCCCCAAGTGTGGAGAACAATGGGATGGAGGGAATTACGGATGACACGTGTTTGCCTGGTTTTCATCATGATACTTGTTCAAGGCGCCTATTTGCCAAGTTTTCACCATTGAATGGATTTTTCTGTTTACTCTTTTTGTATTTTATTTTTTTTGCTTTTTTTGGTATTTTCTAGCTTTTGGGAGGACTTTTATGGAAGGAGATGGATAAGAGTGGGATGTGGATAAATAGATTAGAAAGATATGCCAAAAAGGAATATGTAGGAAGGACTCAAGCATCAAGTTCTATATTGAGGTGATATGAGCCCATTTGTAGTGATCATTGGAGGTTGGTACAACCTTATAAGGATGGAGGAATTATGCAAAGGTAGTGATTAGGTGGTTTTGATGGGAGATATATGTAGGATAAGGGATATAGTGGTGGTAAGTGTATGGAGAGAATGACGGATGGTTGTTGGGATGAGAGGATGTTGTTAGGATCAACATTGGCACATGTTGTAGGGGGTGTGGAATGAGGGGAGGAGAAACAAATGGAAGATGTGGGCATGATGGAGGAGTAATGATATGAAATTTTGGTACATAAGGACCCAAAATAGATGTAGGAGATGGAGGAGGGGGATTGTTATCTTGTGGATTAGCAACTTTGGATGCAAGTAGGGATATTTCTTTTGGATAAATTGCTTCTTTTTCCTTTGGGATCCACACAATTTTAGTTTTTTTTCTTTTGCTTCAGTGGGACTTTGTAGCCTTTGGAAGTCAATACATTTTTTAATTAGTTTTGCATTATCATGGCACGTCTTCTTGAGGGGAGTTGTTGATCTCTATATCATTGTGGATTTATAGCTTTATGCATTTTTGAATTGGCATCCAAAAATTTTCTAGTAGCATTAGAAGAGGTGTGAGAAGATGTATGGGATGGAGGAAATATGAGCGGAACACTAGGTGTAGCATAATGGATAGGATGTATGGGTATGTACCTTTATTGATCCTAATTAGGAATGTAAAGAGTGTAGTGCTCATAATGGGTATTGGAAGTATGGGATTTATGTATGAGGGGATGAGTGGGATAAGATGGAGGATGAGATTTTGGGATATAAGGACCCAAAATAGATTAAGAGGATGAAGGAGAATATGGAAGGTTGCTTTGCATTGATATGATGGACGAGGGGGAAAAGAGGCAAATGATTTGGAGGAATTATGGGACAATGTTATGGGGGATTTGAAAGTACGCTTGCATTTTTTAAAGGTTGTACCAACATTTTGAGATTATGTGCCTTGGGATATGTAACCAAGACCATGTAACTGTAGATTTTATTTGACTTGGATGGACTCCAAGGTACCTTGTTCATGTAGGCCTACACCTTTACCTTGATGGTTCATTTTCTTGAGCATTTGACTTAAGGTGGGATACATCGCTTAGGGAATAAGATACGAGTCCATTATTAGGTGGAAGAGGACGAGTGCCAAATAGGAGATATTGTTCTTCTGCAAGACAATCACCACACATGAATGTAAGAAAACCAAGAGGATAGAGTGAAGATGGTGGGATGAGTTGGATGGGAGTGGAGGAGCCATGAATTGGTTGGATGGGATGAGAGGATCTTGATTTCAATGGGGGAATGATAAAAAGTCTAGAGATAGAGTATGTGATATGGTAGGATCTTGACGTGGGTTAATAGATAGCTCAACATGCTCTAGGACAAGCTCTTGGTGTAATGGTATGCTTATGGATTATGTAATGGAGGATGTGTAAATAAAATCTTCAGAGGGGGTCAATGGAATGGTATGAAGGTTGTCAACGGGAGTAGAAGGTAGGAGGATTGATTCATGAGGTTCATTGGATGGAGTTTGAATAATGCTAGGAGAAGATGGGAAGGAGGGTTCGGTAGTGTCAATGGATGTGATGAATGTCACAACATCCAGAGATGGAAGAGGAATGATAGGTATGGAAGGTGGAAGGGAAATAACAAGCATGGGGGTGAAAGAAATACATCACAAGTGGTCTCACATGATGGGGTGGGATGACATGACTCATCAACTTTAGGATATGAAGTTTGTGAGGGCTTTTATGTGATTTGTCGTTGGAGGATGTTGAGAATGAGACACTCGTGTATTTGAGATTAAAGTGGAAGACAAGAAGATGGATGAGTAGATTTAGATGAAGGACTATGGATAGGTGGGGGAATAGAAGTATGAATTGGATGATTCAGATTAGATGGGGGATTAGGATTGGATGGATGAATTGGATGAGCGAGGGAATTACTGTTAGGTAGAGGTTTGAGGTAGGAGAAAGTGGATGGACAATTGAGGTTGGAAGAAATGGATAGTTAAGGGTTAAGATAGGATGGGGTGGAAGGTGGAGGATGAATAGTAGGGGGATTACAATAATGGATTGGATGACTAGGATTAATTGGGGGATTGGGATTATGGATTGGAAAAGGCGTTGGGGAATAAATGAATGATGGATTTGGATTTGGGACAAACGTGATAGGTTTGTTATGTGAAGATGGATGTTGGGATATGACCGTGGGAGAATATGGAAAAATGGACATTTCTTGAAGTGGATATGAGGGTGTGATGTAAGAGGGAGGTGTAGATGGGTGACATGATGGATTTCCCTTGTAAAAGGTAGATAAGGATTATCGTTGATATCAATGGTAGCAATTGCATGGAAGCATTAAGTAGTAGTTGGAAGGAAGGATTAGATTTTGGAAGGAACTAGGAGCAAGCTTGCTGGCAATAATTGTATCAATGTTTTCAACGTACATGCCATGATCAACAATAATCTCATCATCATTGGGGATGATGGGGTAAGATGGAGTGAAGGGAAAATGTGGATGAACAAACTCATCAAAATAATATTGTGACATGACGATTAGTTGATGAGTCAAGTAGGAATGAAGAATAAAGATAGAGGATGGACTAAAGCTTGGAATAGGGTGAACGATGATTAGGAAGAGAACTAACTTAGAAGATTGTGGGATGAAAAGGAAGGTGATGAAATTGATTCATTTAGGTATGAATATGGAGGGAAAAAAAGACCTGATGGGGGACGATAATGACAATGCAAACTTAGATCTATGGTGATGACAATGGGGACAATGCAATTGTAGAATGGAAAAATGGATGATAATGAAGCCTCAATTTTGGAAATCTAGAATGGATGAAAGGACTGATCATACAGACACAAACCTATTAGCACAAACTTGTTGGGTTGTCAGCGCAAACTTGTGGGTTGTCAGCACAAACCCACTAGTTTTACAAATCCATTCATGTTGGTTATCAAATTTGAGGGTAACTGACTATGCATAATGCAATCCTACAGTTTGTGACAACAAACCTGCTAGATGACAGGATGACAAAGTATAACTCTAGCAAAGTGCATATGTGCCACTTCTCAGAGCAAACCTGTTGGGTTTGGAAGCACAATCCCACGTGAATGAAGTTGGCAGTGACTATGCTAAGTATGTCAACTTTATCTCTATGACATGGGTCTTCCCGCTGGTTGAGGATGCAATCCCACTGGTTCAGGATGCAATCCTAATTTTTCTAGACTTTGTGACAGTTTGAATTTTTTGGCAAAAGATTTTGTATACTCTCACACAAATCACAAGTAATGACTCAAAATATTCCAAAAACACCACAACTTAGGCTAGAAATGACAATACTTAGTGAATCCCCTTCCAATAAAATAACACATTCAAGTTGGACAGATAGATACTTAGAGGCACTAGCTCCCCCTTGCACAACACACACACTTCTCGAACACACCAAGCATCAAATTCTTAAAGATCCATGGTCTAAATGATTTTTCTATCTCAAAATGAGGGACACATGAGGGGTATCTTTGGAGTGCATGTATCACAATCCTCATGTTATCTTGTAGACGGATTTTTGGTTGCTAAAAACATGTGGTTCGTAGTAAAATGTCATCTAGTTCAGGGGGTGCAGTGATAATCTTCGTTAAGAGGTTTTCCAACCCTTAGAACAATAGCTTTACGCATTGCAAGGATACTTGGGGAAAACTAGCATGCACCACACATCCCATTGATTGAGACTTTAGTCCCAATCACACATTTATATAACGATTTGGAAGAGCTTGACCTTAGCCTGTTATCGCTTGGGTCGTTCCCTCTCACCCAACCTTATGGGATTCTCAAGAGGCAAGCCCTCTAAAAGATAAAACAACATTCTCTTACACCCAAGATCTATGAAGGTGAGGGAAGGGGATACACTCGTTTTATCTTTGGATCTATTCTAAACAGAATGTGCACTAGCACCAAAAACATATAAAACACTTGTTCTTTATAATGCCAAATCACAATTCCTATCTAAAGAAGACACACAAAGAAAAATGCATGTCGTATTTCAAGCCCAAAAGACTTTGTGTGATTATTTTTTGATAGCAACCCCTCTTTGGTGGAACCTACAAGCAAATCTTTAGAAGTTTGAGCAATAGGGGCCTTCTAGATATGAAATTAACAAAATAAAGCTAGGAAAATGCTAGAAAATAGAGATGAGTCAATCACGCCCTTTAACATTGCAAACCCGCCAATTCCAAAACAACATGCAAACCCGCCATTTTCAACAACAATCCCGACCTTTCTTAAAATTTGATAAAATGACAAAACAAAACAAAAAAACAAAAAAAATCACTAATAATTATTTCTAATTGTGCATTCTCATCATTTATGCAAGCATTCCCACCCTTTTGTGAAAGTGAATTAAACAATTAAAATAGGGAGCTAAAAATACAGTAAATTGTTTCACCAGCGCAAACTCATCGTTTGGCATTGCAAAGTCGTCATTTGTGAACGCAAACCCGCTGGTTATCAATGCAAAACCTGTCATGTTTTCAGCGCAAACCTTTTGGGTTGTCAATTCAAACCCACCGATTGTCTAGATTTTGACCTAGAGCTGAATTGACTTCCGCCAAAGTGGAAATCTACCTACTACTACACAAAATATTACGTAAAAATGACAAACAAAATATTAGTTGTTAGTTGATCCGTGAGGTGGGTCACATCGGTCATGCCAAAAATGTAATAAAATATGAGTAAATAAAGACTAAATTAATTTAAGCTACACAATGAAAGCAAACACTCAAGATTGGACTCTGAAAGAAACCTAATAAAGAAAACAAGCAAATAAGAATAATGCAAACTCCAAGCCTTCTCTGGTGAGGATATGTCCTTTGGTTTGGTAGTTTGATATGTGTGCTCACAAGATCAGCCTTAAAGAGTGTTCAATGAGATCCATGATCATGCAAATGATGATGAGAATGATACAATTAAGAATGAATCTATGAATTTAATACTATGAGATAAATGGATTTATACTAAATGCATGAAAATTAAGCTAAATGGATGCAAAGGTGAGTATAAATGATGCTAAAATGACCACAATGGATTATTAACTCTAACGACAAATTGGCATTATGATGTTGTTTAATATGAGAGTCGATCAATTATGAAGGAAAATGGAGGGATTAAATAGGATTTTGGTGCAAAGTGAGGGGGCTCCAAAATGTAACACTTGTCATCATAAATGACAAGTGGCATTCAAGAGTGTGACAAGTGTAGGGGATGCTAGGTGTCCATTTTGGAGAGATGCCACAAAAATGGAGGTTATTATCCTATTTAATAAAAATAGGAATGTGCACACATAAGGGGGTGGTTAGGATAAGGTTGGTTTGAACCTTAGGTTAGTTGGAGGGTTGGTTAGTGGGTTGAGAGTTAGATGGAGGTTAAAGGGATAAGGTTGGTTGGGATCAAGGGTTAGTTAGTGGGTTAGGTTGGGAAGTTTGGTTACTGGGTGGTTGAAGTTAAAGAGGCATGTGACAAAAATGAATTAGTAATTCATTTTTGGAGCAAAGAGGAAAATGACAAATTGAGTTAAATAAAAAGAAATTATTTAATTTGTTTTATTTAAGAGGAATAAAAGGGGAATTAATTAATTGATTGGTTATGGTTTATCACTAATTAATTAATAAAGAGTTAGCTAAATTAATTAGATTAATTTAGCTAAGACATAATATTAATTAATTAAATAACACAATTATTTAATTAATAAATGTAACTAAGCTACCTAAATACAATTAATATAATTAATCAAATTTAGGTGTCTATAGTAATACAAAGCCACAAAAAATACCCTAATAGTAAGGGCCAATTTGCATTAACCTCCATCCTACAAAGCTCAAGCTTGATTATTTTTCAAATTTGAGAACCTTGCAAATTTGAAGCTTTGATACCATAGTAAAGTCACCAATGGTAAAACTAAAAGAATATTCCTCAACGAAGCAACTGCCCAATTATAGGCACAATGGATTAAATTAATATTAGACATATATCACCACAATGGATTAAATTAATATTAGACATATATCACCACAATGTACATATGATGTCTTGCTTATATATGCAAGGTTATATATATGCAAGGTTGATAGATAAAATTAGATAAGATTGTGACATATGTGTTAATCCTATACAATGAGAGAACTAACATAATAAATATCAAAAGACCTAGACCTCAAGTATCAAATACCAAAAGATAAGATTTAATTAGCAACTCAAATTTTTAAAATGATTCTTAAAAACTAAACAAACTTACCCTGTGAATAGAACCTACTAGTGTACTAGATAGGTACTCCAAATCTTGTCAATTAATCACTTTGGCCTTGAAAGTTTGATCTACATTGTGCATTTCAACCTTCAAGGTTCAATTTACATTTCACAAAACATGTAATTCTAAAAGCCCGTGTTTAGTTTTGTCGCGGTCTCATTTTAAACTTCTAAACGCCAAAATAAATATGAATCTAATTTTTTTTAGTCCAAGAAGCATTTAAGACCATACCAAAGTGCATTCTTAAGTTGAAATATGATTAACATGAAATTTGGATCTCAAATTCCATATCGCATTCTACACCATGCAAAATACCCAAACAAATTCAAGCAGTGGTCTGCTAGCAAATTGTACATTTCACAAAAAAAATGTCATTCGACAAAGCCAATTTTGTGTTTGTCATGGTCTCATCTCAAACTCTCAAACTTTCGAGGCCGAAAAAACATGATTCTATTTTTTTTGAAATCCAAGAAGCATATGAGACCATGCAAAAGTGCATTCTTAGGTTGAATTTTGATTACCATGAAATTTGGATCTCGAATTCATATCGCAATTAAAACTATGCTAAATGCCCAAACAACTTCAAGCGATGGGCTCCTTGCAAATTATACATTTCATAAAATATCGTAATTATAAAAGGTCAAGTTTTAATTTGTCATGGTCTCCTGTCAAACTTGAGGCCAAGACCATGCAAAAGTGCATTATTAGGTTGAATTTTGATTACCCTAAAATTTGGATCTCGAATTCCATATGGCATTCTACACTATGCAAAATGTCCAAACAACTTCATACAATAGGCCCCTTGCAAATTATACATTGCACAAAACAAGTAATTCTAAAAGGTAAAATTCGAGTTTGTCATGGTCTCATCTCAAACTTCCGAGGCCAAAAAAAATACATGAATCTAAATTTTTTTTAGTCCAAGAAGCATCTAAGACCATGCAAAAATGTCCAAACAACGTCAAGCGATGGGCCCCTTGCAAATTATACTCTGCACTTCAACTAGTGTAGAAAACTCAAGTTTAATAATATTATGCCACATTTTAGCAAACAACAAAGCATAATTCTATTAATTTTAGTGTTTGTGCAAAATGACTTAAACCAAACACTTGAGCACCCAAGAGATATTAGTCAAATAAGAACCCTTTAAAATGGGGATGGCTCCCAATGATAAGATAAAACATAAACATACAATGTAGCATAATAACCATGAAAGCATGAAGAGTAGATGATATCAAGAGTTTCCATTTCAACACATGATATATACACAACATAAAATAGATGATGACTAAATAAACTATGACGAGAAACATAATCAAGAGATTCCATTTCAACACATGATTTATACACAACATAAAATGATAAATTGAAAGAATGCAAATGATGCCTTGATCCCAAATAGATGGCTAAAACTTCAATTATGGCTTTCAAACAAATTGAGCCGATAAGTAACGAAAATCCTTGCCACATTTCTTAATAAATGGCAAGAAAGTCAAGCATACCACAACCAATTGTGGACTCCATGTTCTCAAAACATATCCAGAATCCAACTAGCCCTCCCAATCTTGTTGAACCCTCAAGCCCACCTCTCTGAGTTGAGAGACAAGGTTTGAGCAATCATACCCAATATATATTTATGAGGATTGATGCTAGTGGTCCTACGCTGAAGAAAATATGATTAAAACCAATAAAATAAACCAAGAAAATTAATGATTTTGACACGATGAGACCACCAGGAGAGGGCAAGAGCCAGCAATCACCATACAAAGACAGACCAAGTGTAACAACCGCTAATTCGTATAGTAGTTGCTGGATTTATCTCTATAAATACTATTGAGTGTGAAATCTATAAATACTATTGAGTGTGAAACGATTCATTAATACGTGGTAACAAAATAACCGATTGGATTTTGCTACATTGCCGAGATTTTTCACATACAAGAAAATCAAAATGAAGACGATCATATATCACTCACCACTGGGTAATATATTCATCCAAAAAGTCTTTGAATAAAAAGTGTTATGAACGGTTAGAAATGGGAATAAAATAGATGGCTTATGGGTTTTGAGCACTTAGCATATGATTTATCACCCAGAAACAAAAACATGCTAAGACCAAGCTACAGCAGCCTACCACTATCCAGATTGCACTGTGCATTATATTTTAGTCGCTTAAATTGGAATTCATACTTTTAACTAATATTGGAGTTTGTCACATCAAATATACCTTAAGAAATACAATTAAAGAAGACTATTTGCTATGCTATGTCAAACCTCAAGCTCAGAGGAAATTATCCTTTGAAATTATGCTAGCGAATTTCCCTTAAATGGCTTACAAGAATAATCATTACAAACTCAAGAATTCGGACTTAAAAGCCACAAACTAACAGTTTTTTTTTGCAGTCAGGCAATTCCTGAATTTATCATTTCACCTGCTCATTGAAAGCGTCCTCTTTTTAAGATTTGTTTTTTTATGCCATTCATTTAACCATCTCAGAATGGCATTTCCCATAAACTAAACTCTTCATTTCATAGAACAAATACAGGATAAAAATATGAATGCCAATGTGAAAAGAAGCTAAAAGTGCTTTAGCACTTCCAACAAATAGTCCATCGACCTAAAAACATGAAGACCTTAACACTATACAAAAGGAAACAATTATGAAATCTCCATTCGACAAGATATATCAGGACTACTATAGGACACATCAACCGAAATGCGTAAATGCACATCTGCACGTAAGAGGTAAAAATAATAAAATAAAATTATCACCAACATAGCATGTTATTTTATTACCCGCTGTTGTAAAATTCAGGTCAGGAATGATGGGGAATGCATTCTAGATAAATACAATACAATCCAGCCTGTTGAACAAATGGTATTTTAAAGCCTTTCATGAATTTAAACTTTAAACCCAACAAGATTCATTCATACCAAATAATCTAAGATGACGATAAGCAAAGTTCAGCATTATCACAACAAACCACTATCCATCCAAAACATATAGCTAGAAGAATGTTCGCAATAGCAGGAATCTTGAATATATGCAGAAGCAAGCTCTCAAGATTTGTACTTACTGGACAATGAATATTTGAGATTACAATCTAAATCTTATTTGAAAACCCAGACTTCTTACGTTATATGCAGCAATTTTTTGTTCATTACATAGCCTGTAGGCTGTACAGTATCTCACTCAACAAATATGGCTTTAATAACCATGTTTATAAAAACACTAATTGTATGTCTCCATTAGACATATTTGCATGCACAAGTACAAGCAGGCAGACTCAGGGCGCAAATTTTAAACAAGGGAATATATTGAGGCAAAGCAATTTGTACTTCTTGGTTTTATAAGTATCGAGCCAGACTTGCTATTTTAGTGTACTGATACAAGTAAATTGTGCTGTTCCTCGCAGCTTGGCCCATGCACTTATTGGTTAAAAATTCAAATCCAAAGATGAACAATGGCACTGGAGCCAAAATTTATACAAGAATGCAAGCTACCTAATTTGATTGAAATATTATGTTCCTGTCAACTACACTAATACACTTATTGACTGAAATCCAAATATAAAGAGGAAACCAAAATTTATACATAAGCATATAAACTTCCCAACAATACATCATAAGACCAAATGCGCTTATGTTAGCAATGCTTACTCACAGGGGCTAGTCACATAAACACGCAGATTATTTGCAACCTTGAGAGCTAAGGATATAGACCACATATCCATCACCAAGAGGAAAACAATGACACTAGAATAACCGCCTCCTGAAAGTCCTGGTTGTTGCTTGATATGTGCGCATGAGCAGTCCAACACCTATTCCAACGCCAAGGCACATTCCTAACCCAATTCCCACACCAACTCTGACACCTGCATTGAACCATGAAAGCTCCCCTTCCTCGCCTTCAATATATCCACCAGGATAAAAGGTACCAAGATTTGGCTCAATCTTTTCATCCAAGTCTTCATACTCCCTGCTCTCCATCATCTGTCAAAAAGACAACAAAAACAAATAAGTGTTGATTAATTCTAGAGCAATCTGGAAAAGAAAATGAAAAACAGCCCTTCCAATTGTCTTTCCAAAATAAATGTCAATCTATAAGGAAAATTTAAGTTTGCACTGGAGCTAGCAAAACAAGAATGCATGGGTGTTAGTGAAAAGGCAGTTGAAGACAGACAGATTAAAGTAGGTTTAGAAACATCCAGGCAAAATATTAACATGATGTAGATAGTCCTGTAAGACCAAAACAATAATGGAGGGCATTACAGCACAGCTCCAGACGAACTTAAGTGAACATTAATGAGATCGCAGTTTGTATAAGCGGTCACGATTTAAAACGTCATCACTACAAGTCCGAGTGTTTGCATCAGAGCTCGCAGTTTGTTTTGTGTTGTGCTCTTGGAAATGCTGTCTGCAGAAGCAGTGGAAGCCATTCAAAATGCTACCACGAGAAATTTGATAGGTGCAGGCTTAAAAGTCTGTGTTTTGGGGCTTCTCTTTCAGTATTTTTTATCTATGTTTATTTTTCAATTTAGATTTTTTTGGTCTTTTATAAATATTTTAATATTTGCATTTTAAATTTTAATAATAGAATTTGTAAATATTATAATTTATTTTATTTAGTTTAATTTTTTATGAAAATTCTAAAATTTTAATATTAGTTTATTTTATTGCTTCTTATACATTTATTTTAACATTAGAATTTAAGAAATTGAATTTAATAATTTGAAATATTTAGTTTAGATTTTGAATTATAAAGTATATAAAATTCAACCAATTGAAATATTCAAATTAATTTAACAAATATAATAGTGTTTTCTTCTAAAAGTTACAAATTTAAAAATTTAAATCAAAATTTAAACTTATTAATATATTATATTTATTATGAGTTAATGATTTTTCAAATTCACTTGAATGAAATATTATTTTAATTTTTTATAAGGTGAATTTACTCGCAAATTGTTTTCCAATTTTTTTCTTCTTACCGAACTTAATCCAAATTTTATCAGTGCTGAACTTGAACTCGAATTCAAACCTTTTGACATTGGACATAATGATAATGAACATGAACCTGAACCTTGAGGTTTAAGTTAATTTCGCCATTTAATAAATAGCAGCTTGAATACAACATTTATTAGCAAGACAGTACCCTCATGAAAGAGAACTCCTACTAAGGCAACCAAAATTTGAAACATCCCATAATATGCTAATTGACATATCATCATTATAATATCACTATCATCAGCATCTAAAACAGTAAACCTATAAGCTTTGGCATATCAAAACTAAAATATCTGGAATACATTGAGTAATTTTATAAATACAATAATTACTGTCAAGGGTGGCTAAAGACTTACAAAGACAAAGTGTGAAACATAATAAGGGTAAGACAGATTGATATGTGACAGCAATCATTTTGTGTAAAGCTGAGTGCCTGCTTAATCTCTTGAGTTTTAACAAATAAGTATTTAACTCGTTTGGGAAGCAATAATATCCATGGACAACCAAAAACGCCCAATGAAACTGTCAGAAATATTGTGCACACAAGAATTCTCTGAGAAAGTAGAGAAATAGAACAACCCTGGTAAAGAGGCACAAATAGAAAAGCACTGAATAATGTGAAAGATTGTCACAATGTTATTGCAACAGTCATAAATCACCAGTTTGATGCCTCCTTATAATCATCTAAATTCCCCAAAATCACTAAAACGTGTTATAGTAGGATTTTTTTGGTCAATATGCTTTATCACAACATAATTTTACTGCCAACTTTCAGAGGTGAAAACCCCAGTGGAAGGCAAAACAGAAGTTACGTGACAGTCTGACACAACAGGAGGCTGGGGAGATTGCAGAAAAAGTGGATGCTTGCTTCTGTCACAGTGAGGTAGACATAAAGTTCAAGAAGGTAAACTCACCAGGAAGGAGCAAATGCTTGCTGAAAAAAGAGTGGTTATTCCTGATTTCCAAGAGATGAGGTACAGTGTCGAGCTTACTCTTAATGACAGGGTAGAGATAAAACCTATCCCGGTAACAATGGGTAAAAAGGGAGAATTACAAACATTCTTACGTCTGTTGACTTGCTGTTTGTTGCTAAGATACTTATTTTCCCAAAAAGATGCTCTGATTTCTAGACAATTTCACTGTGCTAATGGCCCTACACCTATACAACTTTCTTCATAAATCCCAATGTTGGTACTTGAAGATGATCCATTGATCTGGATATAGTTTAATGGAATTTCATTTCATTGTTCAAGGAGTTGAGTCGAAAACAGCCCCATTTCACCTTGTACAACTGTGCCTCCTAAAGATATTTATTTTCCCACAAATGAATCAAGATCTGATGAGCCTGATGAGCCAATTTGACTAGATGACAATGATATCCAATTCCTGACAAGCCAAATGGTACATCTTCAATTTCCTTTTCTCTAGAAAAAAGCAGAAAATAATGTCGATACCAAAGTTGTAATAGATCATAAAGGAATGAAAATCTTAAGTTTAGATAAATAATTGCCAATAAGAACAAATTAGACCCCACCCCCACCCACAACTACTTCGGGTCCAACTGAGATTATGTTAAGTAAGAAAATGGTAAATATAAGCTTTCCTAGTTTTAAATACCAGATCCAATAACTCATTTAACATTATTTTAAGAAGGAAAAAGACATCTGCATCCAACATTCATCCACATCAACCAAAGCTTTACTTTGAATAACGCAGTGTTGCCAGAGAATTTATTTCGCAAGTTTAGGAACCATCTTCCAGAGAAACCATTTGGAAGACTTGGAAACTTCTCCCGCATCCTAATCCATATTTAATTGGAAATCCAGCGGACAACACACTAAAATGCAGACAGTTTGTGTCATAAAAGCAAAGAGCCAAATCAAGAAAATGAGCACAATGAATACATATGACATTCAAATGCAAATGAAGCTTTGTCTAAGACGAGAACAATTTTCGAGGAAGGCAGCCATCTCGAAGAAGAGATGTGAAGCTACAAGCCTACAACACTGAATTTGGGTACAACACTTTAATAAGGAAATGAAAATTCTAAACATTGAAAATGAAAACATTGAAAACTCATAAATCATGTGCAAGCAAACACCACAATAAGTTGAAGGGATTTATCAGGACATGAAGCTCATAAATACATAGTTTCAGTATTCCAGAGAGGGTATTTTTTTTTACATTTGTTGTTTTAAGAATCAAAGTTTTCGAGCCCTTACAAAGCAGTTTTTGTGAGATGAACATTTTCCAGCCAAAATGCATACAAAAGCAGCAAAAGCAACCATTTTGGTTGGTCTAAGCATAACTCAAGTTTTACACCACATACATGGTTTCAAATTCCATCATTTTTAAAAAAATTGCACCCTAAATAACACATCCTCTAATGCCACCCCAACTAGAGGGTTTCAGAGGATTTTGATCCTAATCCACCTGGATGCAATATGCATCATCTCGCATATCCCATCTGAGAGAAACTTGGCAAGGTCAAAAAAATAAATAAACAAAAACAATCCTAATTAAATTTGAAGTACTGAAGCAACAATGATATATACCATACTAGACTTTTTATGTACTAAATTCAATCATACATAGTTGACTTAAATTTTAATATAGCAGTCCACTAAATATTAGTCTTAGACTCTTATGTTAATGACATAGTCACTAGCCCGTTGGACCAGGTGAGGGTTATGATTTATAATACATCCAACAATTCCACGACTAGTGGATTTGACACATCATTCAACATAGGCGGGATGTTACAATCACACAATCGCACATTTGCAACCACAATTATATTTGCATAGCCTTGGACAGTAGCTCCCATAAGTAACGAATTAATTCGAAATGGAATCTAATTTGGTGGTTGTAGAAGGAAGAATGCCAACAAACTCATAAAACTTCAAAAACTTGCTATTTGTTTTCTCTCTCAGACAGACTACCTCTGCAAACGGGAAAACCAGTCCACTTACAATTGTCATTCAATCTTCTAAGACGGACAAAATCACCTCTAGAAGAGCAGAGAAGGTGGTTGGAGACTATAGTCACTTGTATCTTAATTATGTTAAGACAACAGGGCATACACATGAACTAGCCATATGTCAGGATGTAGATCCTAAGGATGCCACCAAAGTTTATTGGAAGGCAGATCTAGGCCTTCACCAAGGAGGAGTATAGATTGCTTAGAATGCTTTTGATGATTGATCACCCAGATCACCAAGAACATCCTCTGAGTGACACTACTATCACCATGTATGATGTTGACATTGTTGGGCCTTGACATGACTTCAGAGCACATGGAAGCTAAGACAACTAGTATAAGTGGGTTTTAATTGATTTGCTTGCCAGTGTTAGAAGTTACTTTTGTGCCTGGTTCCTGCTTTTTCGATCAAAGGTTTGTTCAAATAGCTGATATTGAGAAAGTGAAAATCGCACGCATGCATGATGTTCAGTATCTACATGCTTCAATTAGTTCACGTGACATACTAATTTCACAAATTCAGCTGAGTTCAAGAGGTGAATAAATGGGCTTTCACATCAAAAACGTTAGTTCAAATCCTCACGAATTGAGTGATACGGGGCATATGCAACTGAGGAGGTCACATGCAAGCCCCAGGTGAATTTGACAGAGTATATTCCCCTCGGTCAAGGCATCTGACCCAAAAAGTATGCTTCTGCCATAATTTAAAAGGGAAGCTCTACCAAAAGCTAAAAACATAAACTAACATCCATAAGAAATGCCAACGTACACAAACAAAACATAAAACAGCAGTGCTTATACGAACCAGAGTAGTCAAGTGGGAAAAATAACAGCAAACCCCAATACCAAAATCAAAACGTTAATAAAATTTGCCTTACTCATTGTATGCCAAAAAAGACTGATAATGAAAATCACTGCTTCTAAATCTCGATAGAAAAGTAAACATCAGACCAATATAGCTAGCATACCTGATGTGAATTGTCACTGAGAACTATGCTCTTAACCTGTGTCTCCTCATCCTCGGGAATAGCATCTAAGGTTCCTCCTCGCCTACGCCGGGGAACAAGTTGCAAAGTCTTGGTCAAGATTAGCGGTGATCCAGAGCAGCATCCTGCCACATAAACCTCCAAAGTTGGAGAAGTATGGCCTGCAAAATCAAGCTGTGGAAAAAATTTATGAGATACAAATATTTTACAACTACAAAATGTTTAGCTTTACAATAGACAAGGGATGGCAAATATTTCCAGTTCAAAAACATGTTAACCAGATTTATTCTGAGAAGAATCTACTATTAGCAAATCTCTGTTTCAGTTATTTTTATCATTTAGTTAAAAATATCAATATGTATTATAGGCTAAGAAAGGAAATGCATTGATTTTGTGTTACCATGTGTAATCTAATTCTAATAAACTTGTCAAAAAGTTTCAAGTAAAACCATTGCATTTACTGTTAATATGTGTATCATTGCAATCGTAATAACTAAGATACGTATCTTTGCAATTGTAATAACTAAGATACATATTTTTGCAATTGTAATAACTAATTCTGGATTTAATGTGACTAATTCTGGATTTAATGTGAAACCTCCGTGATTTTTTTTGTATCTTTGCAATTGTAATAACTAAGATACGTATCTTTGCAATTGTAATAACTAATTCTGGATTTAATGTGAAACCCCCGTGATTTTTTTTACAACCCAGGTGGAGAATTTGATATATTTGAAAACTATAGATTAAAAACTGAGGAAAGAGATACCTTCAACACCTATTAATATTGTGTGAATTTTATATAAAGACTTTGCAATTCCTGACTTTGACAATTGGCCCAATTGACAAATCTCATTATTAAATTTGGTGGCTGGTCTGGCTGAAAAACATAGAATTTAATTGTGATATTTCTATCTGGATTCAACTGTGTAGTTTTTGGGTCAACATCATAGACCCATGTTTCATGAGTAGTGGTTCAAATGAACCCATCTCTCATGAGAATGAATGGGACATTTTGCACACATTGCATCTAGGTAATGCTCACAAAGGTGAAGCATTGGGCCTTCCAAGGAGGTCATGCATCCCAGTACTACTCCAACTCAAGCACACTTAACCGTGAGGTAGCAGGCTAAGTGGGCTTATTTATTCAATAAAACATAAATGAAATGATTGGAATCATAGAAAATATGGGCACTTTATATTAAATTCCATTGATAAATAGCAGATATTTTCCACAAGAAATTGTTTTATTGCTATCATAATTTAACTGTGTAGTTTTTGAGTCAAACTCATTGACTCATGTTTCATGAGTAGTGGTTCACAAGAACCCATCTCTCATGAGAATGAATGGAACATTTAGCACTCATTGCATCTAGGTGATGCATTGGGTCTTCCAAGGAGGTCACAAGTCCCATTACTACTCCAACTCAAGCAAACTTAACCATGGGGTTACAAGTTAAGTGGGCTTAAACTTGGAATAAATATACTTGAAACCCTTTTCTGATAAACAAAAAATACATTGTGATGAAACAGAATAAGTTACACAGGTCAAATGGGATGCACATATTTTATTGATTTTGTAGAACATGCCCGATGTGACTCTGGTTGTGCGACAACCTTTCTAACTTTTTGGTATGTTACTCTCAAACCTCATGCAGTACTAACATAATAATAATATACTTGAAACACTTTTCTGGTTAACAGAAAATACGATGTGATGAAACAGAATAGTTTCACATGTCAAATGGGATGCGCATAAATGGTAAATAATAGCACTCATAGTGGAGAGCCGTACTCAAATCCCTAAGATACACGTTACATGCTTGAGTTTATCAACATTATAACGTTTAATTTCATATCACATCCAATTCTGGATATGGCACACCCAGTGAACATGGCCTCGATAGGTGGGATGTCAATGCATGAGACTTTGCAAAATGCTACATCCAAATTTTGGATGTCACACACCCAATGGACGAGGCTCCATATAGTGCCAGACCCAATTCTCATGTAGCATTCACAATAGACGAGTCTCCGTAAAGTTGAATGTGGCATACCCAACAGTTGAGGCTCCTTAAAGTGCCACATTCAACTTTGGGTGTAGCACCACGGGAAAGAAAAGGCTATGTAAAGTACCACATTGAATTCTGGATGTGGCACAACCAACGGACTAGGCTCCATAAAGTGCATCATCCAATTGTGGATGTGACGTACCCAATGGACGACGCTCTGTGCGGTACTACATCCGAATTATAGGTATGGCATACCCAACTATCAACTGACAAGGCTTGATGGTGCAAATCATGGTAAATTTGACAAAAAAGATAAAACCGGTTACAATATCTAATCCGCAAAGGGCATGGTGCAAAGGCAATTAACCAATAAATTGAAAACTTCGGGTTTTTCTTTTCAATTTTGCAAATTAGCAAGGAACCTAATACTTGAAAGAAATACAAAAAATCAGCATAAGAAAATTAAGGGAAAAAAAAACCTTGTCAGGCTGCTGTTGCTGCTTCGATGCCCCCGGACGCATGGCGGTGCAGCAGTCCATGCTCCAGACCCCATCCTTAGCCCCCTTGTGAAGGGTACCGCAAAGTAGCAAGAAATCTCCATTATAAACCTCGAAATGCAAAGTCCCAGCGGTTCGAACGTTATCCGTGCTGACGTAAGTGGCCTCAGCGGAGTCCTTGTCGAGCCTATCCCTGCGGAGACTAACGCAGGCAAAACCCTCCGATGGCGAAACCCTGGCCCCGTTAATCTCAAGCATCGCTCCTGCGCCTCTATGCGCATGTCGTAGCAACAGCGCCTGCGGCATCGCTCCCTCCGTCCACCTAACTCTCACGTAGAATAGCCGAACCTCCAGCCATCCCTGCGTCGCACCCATTTTTTTCTGCCCTAATTCTTCGTACCAGTCCATACCCAATTTCTCATAAGATCGGATCAACTGGATCTAACGAAACCCTAGGGCTCAAAGCGGTCGTACTTCTGGTGCATCTCTGTCACACAACATCCAGGTTTCACAGACAGAAATTGTCTGGGCAGGCAGGATTCAGGACTGAGATTTCCAAACAATTTTTACTAATTCCGGCCTACTGTTAGGAAATAAAAGCGAGAATACTTGGAAAGAAAACGAATCCCTGGGAAAGGGGCTGTTTTGTTGGGTTGTGATGACAATGAATACTTGAATAGAGTTACACAGCAGCGTGAGACGTTGGCCACCAACCTAGGCTTTAAAGTTGACCACCGGAATCGAAACCTCGATCAGCCATGTAAAATTTGTGGCCGACTCCTGGAGCCATTTGTCACCCAAAAAAAAATCTCTTCCAGGAATGGTGTGCATAATTTCTCTTATAGATAGGAGATATTTTTAGTGGTAGGAAAAAGAATTTTGTCATCGCTTCAAAAAGAGATGATTTTGAGTTTTTAGTCGATAAGGTTTATGTCGTCCTTCCAGGTAAGGAAATAGAATTTTTTTTTTTTTTTTTTTTTTTTTTTCANGGTAGGAAAAAGAATTTTGTCATCGCTTCAAAAAGAGATGATTTTGAGTTTTTAGTCGATAAGGTTTATGTCGTCCTTCCAGGTAAGGAAATAGAATTTTTTTTTTTTTTTTTTTTTTTTTGACAAGGTTGTACTTAATATAAATGTATTTCTTGGAGGTATAGAATATTTATTTTTTTTAACAAGGTCGCAATGTTACTTAATATAAGGAAATAGAAATATTAATGCATTTCTTGGAGGTAATTTTTAGTGGTGTCTATTATTGAATGAATGAATGAAGGTTTTTAATGACATTTACAAGACTGATCAGTTTAAGGGACCACGGATCACAACCTTCGATTAACTCCAAATTATTTTCCATGTTTGATCTCCTGCCATGAATCTTGACCAGCATGCTAGCAGTTTGCCTGATCTTATCCTCCTCAAATAAATTGTGCATGTTGTCGGCCTTCAAGATGAACTCATACAGAGCCCGAATGTTTTCATATGCAATGCACTCAATGAGAAAGTGTCATTCAGTCTCAATCACATGTTTTTTGCAGAACCTGTAAATCCTTTCTTCTCATTCCTCTTTGGGCCTTTTCCATCTACATGGATCGCATCTAAGATGATGAGAACCCGTCATCAACTAGGCCACTAACACCCTAGCCTTCCCTTTAATAGTAGCCCCTAGGTAAGCTTTATCCCCATGTTCACGATCTAGGTTGAACACTTTGATATAATGCGCATTTTTCAACCCATATTATTAGTCCACATGGCAGTGTAAATTTTTCCCATGACAAACTTCTTTATTTCCACATTGGTATTAGGATAGTCTTGTAACTTAATGTGTAACGCCCCGTCAGGGAACCCAAGAGAGATTAACCTAGAACATGTCACTATGTGTGCTAAATAATTTTTTTTTTTTAAGTTAACATAAAGAAACATACAATCATGCGGAAGCGATTACCATTTATACACGTCTTACACTCACATAGATTACACAACTCAAGGGTCCCATGACATTGAATTACTTAAAGCAAAACACAACTAACAATATAACAAAAGATTTCATCTAATTAAACATATCAAATACAACTTACATAACCATAAATACAATCCTCATGGATAACCATGAACCCACCATGAACTCACATCCACTGCACATGTCGCAGGGTATGTAGTAATCACTCTAAACTACTTACTATTACAATTTCTAGATTAGGTATCACATGCGATACACTAATACAAGATTACAATAATGAAATTACATGATAAATGATGAACATAAAGAGCTCATTTGCAAGAAACCATCAAGCACCTGGTACAAGGACGTCGAATCTCAATGGGTAAAGAATCACTACCACCCATCTGTGTGGAACCACAAAGGTCCACCCCACCGTGCTGAGGAGATAACAACAGATCCCAATCGGATATCCAAAACCAACAAGGTATAACCACTAAGCAAGGGATCCGGATAGCTCTCTAATCCAGTGTACTAATCATCGTAAAAGGTAAGACTCACTAATCCAGAGGCAACTGACAACGTAGGAAATCTAGCATGTGTATAGGAAGGTGTCATCATGTAGGTCTACCCTTAAGTTCAGCCCAGATAATCACAACGGATTTCGGCAC
>MU224645.1:2550843-2570421 GCA_018584345.1 Thuja plicata
ATATTAATTTTAATTAATAACTGATATATTAAAATTACCATTAACAATTAATATATATTAAATTATAACTATTAATTAAAATGTGTTAATTAATTTATAAATTAAACCCAATTAATAGTTAAGTTAATTATTAATCTTCATATTAAATAAATTATATCATATATAAAAAAATTAATTAAATAAAAATCTAATTAAACTACATTAAAATAAATTATATTTTATTAACATGCAAAAAAAAACTTAAAACAAATAATTAAGGGACCATGGATCACAACCTTCAATTAACTCCAAATTATTTTCCATGTTTGATCTCCTGCTATGAATCTTGACTAGCGTGCTAGCAGTCTGCCTGATCTTATCCTCCTCAAATAAATTGTGCATGTTGTCGGCCTTCAGGATGAACTCATACAAAGCCCGGATGTTTTCATATGCAATGCACTCAATGAGAAAGTGTCATTCAGTCTCAATCACATGTTTTTTACAGAACCTGTAAATCTTTTATTCTCATTCCTCTTTGGGCCTTTTCCATCTACATGGATCGCATCTAAGATGATGAGAACCCATCATCAACTAGGCCGCTAACACCCTAGCGTTCCCTTTAATAGCAGCCCCTAGGTAAGCTTTATCCCCATGTTCATGATCTAGGTTGAACACTTTGATATAATGCGCCTTTTTTCAACCCATATTATTAGGATAGTCTTGTAACTTAATGTTTCACGTGTTCAACCACTTTATGTTTTGTTTCATCCAAGTTTTCTTCTTGCGAACCAAACCCTCTTCCATCGCAATTTTGGGCCATAGTTGGTTATCTATGTTTTCAAGTTTCTTTAAATAGCTTATTAACCGAGTTATTGTTGCCACCTCCAACGGGAAAATATCAGCTTCCGCTAATAGAATTATGTTGGTGATTAAGTGCTTCTAGATCCTCTCTAATTGTCTCCACCCACATTTTGTCATGTTGCCTCCCCAAACCTCACAGTTGTAAAGAACCACCGACGTGACCAACAAACCAAAAAGAGTTTTCTTGGTTTTCCAGCTTCATAGTTTAGCATTTCTACATCTATTTTGAAGCATGTAGGACACTTTCCATCCCCCTTGTATCATTTTCACTCTACAAGTCTCCCAACTGAGCCTATAATGGAAGTCAATCCCCAAATATTTATATTCTTTCACAATTTCTAAATGGTTGCCTTCGAAAAGAAAGGTAGCATGTTTTTCCTTTCTTTTCAAAGAAAAAATTATGATTTTTGTTTTGGTGGTGTTCACCTGCATCCCCACTTCCTAACAAACGCATTCCAAAGCCTCAAGATGATCTCTTAATGCCTGAGCCATTTTTGAGATCAAGATAAGAAGTCAGTGTATAAATGAAGCTTCACCACATACTCAATGAACTGGACCCCTTCACCATCTATTTTGTCTAACCAGGATTCTAATTTATCAATGTATAAGCCAAACAACATGGGGGATAATGGGAATCCTTGCTTCACATCAATGTCACTACCAAAACACTCAAACATTCCTTCATTAGTTCTTATTTTGGCTCTAACTCTCTCATAAAGTCTATGCACTGTTGCTCTATACACATCTGAAATGCCTAATTCTTCCATTCTTTTCCACAGCTTGTCTCTAGGTACTGTGTCAAAGGATTTCTTGAAGTGCACAAAACATCAATAAGCTTCTCCCCCTAATTGTCCCATATTTTCTCTATCAAATATCAAAGTGTGACACAGTGATCAATAGTAGAGTGTCTAGGTCTAAAACCAGCTTGCCCTTTTTCTCTTTTTCCTTCCCCTTATGCCCAACTATTGATTCTACGTTCCACCATGCTCCCAAATTTTTTTTTCTAAAAAGAGGATTGACAATAATAGTGCGATAATTCGATGGATTATTAACATCCTCACTCTTAAAGAGAGGAATAACCACACTAGTAGTCCACTCTGCCGAGAAACCATCCTGGAAGACACTGTTAAAGATTCCTTTTATGTGGGGGGCAAGGAGATCAACTCCCCACTTTAGAAATTCAGATTGAATCCCATCAATGTCACTTACCTTACCATTTGCTAACTTCTTTATTCACGGTTTGATATCTTTTATCAAGGAAAGCTTCATTGAAGTGTTCACAATGGGAGGAGAGTTTTTCTCATGAATCCACTCATAAAGTCCCTTTGCATATTCTAACCATTGAGCATCTGTAATACTATTTTCAGTTTGTTTTCTTCTTTGTTATAGTTCTTCCCATAAGTCTCTGGGATTGTGTTTGCCCAAATATATTAACTCCCTCTGTCTTTCATTTACATTCTCCTCTTTTTTTAGTTTGGATCAAGTTTGCATATTTCTTCTTGTCTTCTTTACTCAGATCTTTCCCTTTTATAGGTCTCTTGGCTGCCTTGCACTCTTCATCGTAACATGGATTAGTCGAAAAAGTATTTGCAGCCCTCTTTCAACTGCCACAACTTTTACATGCCTTTAACTCCTTGTGAATAATAGGAATCAATAAGCTACTATGCACATGTTCAAAATCCTTATTGACCCTTTTAGCAGTCAAGGTATTGTCTATCTCAAGAAATTGTTGTTTAAGAACAACATTGAATATGTCCCTGTTTTCCTAATTTATGAGTATTCTTCCATTGTTAACAACTGCCTTTTCCCTATGGAGGTCATGTTTTTTATGTAGATTACTTGGAACAACGTCCAACCTAATATAGAGAGGCATGTGATCTGACTTTATTTGTATATGACCTTCTCCATTGTCAAACTCTAACACTCTAGACGTAAGATTTTGAGAACAAATCATGTAATCCGCTACACTCTGTCCATTGTAGGTTTCGCAAGTGATATCCCCTCATGTCAGCCAACCTCTCATGTCGTTACAAATAACCATGCCAAAGAGACTACACAACCCCAATAATTCTGCCCTAAAATGTGAAACGCCACCATTGTTGTCCTGAGAGGCTCTTTTCTAAGAATGATCGCCACCTTCTTCTAACCATAAAAGGTCATTATCTCCTTTTTCAACATTTCTCAATTGTAAAGATTGATTGTTGTTAGTCCCTGCATTGCAATCCCCAACAAGCATAATTTCTCCAGAGTTACTGAATAAAGAGATATCTTTTTTTAACGAAGCAAAGAAGTCTTCATTGTTTAAGTTTCGCCTCTTGTAGAAC
The DNA here is from genome assembly GCA_018584345.1 of Thuja plicata. Classification (NCBI taxonomy): domain Eukaryota; kingdom Viridiplantae; phylum Streptophyta; class Pinopsida; order Cupressales; family Cupressaceae; genus Thuja; species Thuja plicata. The sequence goes on from MU224645.1 coordinate 2,554,008, forward strand.
TTAGAGTTTTTCGGAGCAAAGTAACAAGCAACCAATCTGAAAAAATGTCTCCTTTACCGTTATCTACAACCATATGTATTGTTTGTTTGGTTCTTATTTTTCAAATTTAACAAATCCATACCACTTCTCCTTTATAAACATTGTGACTCCACCATGCCCTTTACCTGTTTGATTACCTTTGTTCCAAACTGAAAATTTATTATAACCTTGAAAATCTGGGACTATGCAACCTTCATGCTCATGTGTTTCAACAAGGATAATAATATCCTTCATGTCTGCTATGGGCCCCAACCCAGGGCCTCTTCTCCATGGATAACCCCTATAGTTCCAGCTCACTACACTAAAGTGATCTTGTGGGGCCCCTATTCCCTATTTCTTATTCGAGAAATGCTCATTGATTTGAGCTTTCCCAATTTTCAACCATGCCCACTTTTCCTTGCTTCTTGTTGTCTTTACTTTGTCCCACTCCTTCCTTTGTTCCTCTTGCTGACCAAAAGTTAGATCTTCATCGAGATAAATTTGTGTTCCTCTAAGCAACCCTCTATTTCTAAGGATAATATCTTTATCCTCTAAATTTCTCAAGATAACTCTTACGTGCCTATCCCTTCCTCCATCCAACCTCTTACCTATCTTGCTTGATTTTTGAATGCCACATGTCCATTTCAGCTATTCTCTAAGAAAATCCCTTGCAAGAATGTCAGTCATTTCTCTTTCTCCAAAGTCTTTCAACCCTTTGATGATGATATTTGTATCCTTGCCCCGTTTGTCTTGTTCTTCCCTAATCTAAATTTTGATTTGTTATTCAATGATTCCCTTTTGTTTGTGTGATGACTCGTTTACCACTTGAGACCACGATTTGGCCTCTTCAATCCTTTCCTTTAATTAAGATTCTTTAAATTCTATGTCTGCCAAAGCTAATTGAATTTCGTTCAAATGAATGGTGTATGCTTATTTCATTATTTCTTTTCCTTTACTCCATGTTACTCTCAGTTGTTCCAATTCTTGTTTTAATACCTCAAGTTATTGTTTGATCTACATGTTCGAGATTTTCTCTTTAAGATTTTTGTTTTCCCTTTATATTTTGCTTGTGTATTCCATGGCTTCATATACTTTGTTCTCCTCTTCCTAGTTCCTTGTTTCTAGAGTTTCCACCCTTTTTTTAAGTCCATGAGCTCTTCCACGTATAACTCTGAAGACCACAATAGTGGTGTTTTAGTTGGACTATAAAAAATATTATTGTCTTATTTATCTTTGTTGTTATCCCCTTTGTTTGTTTCTGCTTGTTTCAAATTCGATTTGGGGTTCTTGTTGGTATCAGTCTGTTCTTGTAGTCCTTCTTTAAGTTTATTGTAGTGACATTTATGAGACTGGATAGTCTAAGGGATGAGGGAATAACATTTTAAATGATTTTCATATTCTTTTAAGTTGGTCCTATTTTCATCAAATAGATGGTGTATGTTGTCGACTTTTTTAAGTTGTTTTCATATTGGATACATATATCTTCATAAGTAGTGTATTCCGTAATAAAGTGACATTCTATCTCCACTACACCCTTTATTGCAGTTTATGCAAATTTTCTCTTTCCACGGTTCCTTGGGCCTCTTCCACCTACTTGTCTCACAATTGAAATGATGCAATCTTTGTCCTTAATTGCACAGCTAACAACCTTGCTTTTACTTGGAAAAATAGATGAATTGTGCTCTTACTTCTCCTCCTCCTCCTCCTCCTCTTCCTCCTCCTTCTTAAAGCCATTTTTCTATTATATTATTAATTCATTAAGGAAAAAAAAAAAAAAATTATAATTTATTTATTATTTAATTAATTTTTTATTATAAAATTAAAAATTTTAAACAATAATATTGTAGGTGTATACACATAAAAATGACCTGGAGAAATATTAATTAAATACAAGCTATTTAATTTACTTGCAAAGAAAATACTGATGTAAGAAAACAATCTGCAAAAAAGTTATTGGATATATATGCATTATAGCCTTCCATTTATAAACCACTAATCCAGAGTGGATATTGTTTATGTACTTATGTATTCAGGACTGAAGAAGTCCCAGGCTAAACTTGGGGTTTACTTTCCCCGTTCTTTTTCCCCCAGTGCCTACATTTGAACGGGGTGTAAAATGTAAAGATTTTTTTTAAAACTAATAAAATAATTCAAGGCTTCGGCCATTTACCAAGAAAAAACAAATACAAGTTATTTAATTAATTAAATCTTAATTCTTATACTTTATAAATGAATTCTTTAATTCTTTTATATAGTTTTTTCTCCTAATTTCTTCTTATCCTAAATTCATGTTTATTCATTTTCCACCTCAACTATCAACTTAGCATGTGGCTAAAAATCAATTATGTCAATTTATAATTGTTGATTTATCATCAACATCCAAAATTGGCCACATATCTCCTTCCAACCATATTGGCTACATGTCATAAAATTACCCGTGCAACCTCCACTTGGCCTCTTGGGGTGGATGAGTGATGCAGAGGGATTGGGTTAACTTAGTCTTTAATTGGCAAAAGGATCAAATTTGAGAGGTTAATGCACTAGTCCCACTAGCACTAGAAGCCACCCAAATGCTCCTAAACAATCAAATGCCTTCCCAAGGACCAAGGTTGAATTATTTAGGCTATTTAGATTAAATTGGAATGGATTCAAAGGGTTACAAATTTTACAACAACACCCAATACCCCAAACTCTTCAAACTGTCCAATTAGGCCTAGAGCCTCTACTAGTCTTGCAGTGACCTAAATGAGTTCTTTTATCCACACTTCTCCAAAACACCTTGAAAAAAATTACATTTCCAGACAACTTTTATCCCACTCTATAACATATCAAAATCTTCTATGGTGTTGTTTTGGACTAATCTTCCAAACCCCTGACTGTATCATGTTTTCAAGCATAAAAAGTGTTCATTTTACAAAGAAACCATACCATAGATTTAACCCCTGACCTCAAGACTTTCAACAGTCTTATAAAATGACTCCAAATATAATATTTATCACTTAATTAGACCTTATGGTCTCTGCGAACACAAAAGCCCCAATTTGGCTCCTAACAACCCTTAAATCTAGGGCTTCATCAATGTCTACTTTCTATTCACTATTACACCCAAAAAATGATGGATTCACCTTTATTTTGCCACCGCTTAGTGGATTCCAACATAAAATATCCCTCTTGTTAAGCCAGATTGCTTGTTGCTATACCTTAGCACCCATTTTCATCAACTTTCTCAAAATTGTCTCGGTGATCACCCACATTCCTTACTTAATTTGCACATTACCATGATATAAATGTATTACATATGTTAGGGAAGGTTCATTCCATGAGAATTAGACTATTATCATACATGGAATGAGCACATCTTCTCTAAACTACCAATTGTTATTAGAAAACAAAGAAATACAATGACTTGTCAGCACCAAATTGTGTAAAACTAGAACAAAATTGATCTCAGAACATTCACAAGTGTTTAAAATAGTGATATAAAGGTTCTTAATGCATTAGAAACAATCAAGGATCGATATGAAACCTTACAAATGCAAAGAAACCATAAGAAAAATGCAGAACTACAATATTTTTTATTGAATTCTTGAGTCTCATCTCGTACACCCCAGACATCCTATGTCGTGCAATGATTAATTTCAACCTTATAGATCTTCCTACCAATTATCCCATCGGTTTCCAATTGGTTAGGATTCATTACAAAGCCAAATGACTCTTAAACTTTCTTTCCCTCCAAAAGGACAACTAACCGTGAATATTTGAATATTTGAATTTTTAAATTAAGCAAAATTACTTTATTCTACTTTTAACCTATGACTATTATCATCCAAGGATTTCAAATGGTTTATTAAAATTTCATAAAACCTCTTAGACCCTCTAAACATAAAAATCCTATTACATCCATGTTTTTAGTCCTAAGGTCCTCATAAGGACCTTCATGACATATTACAAATTTATTACATTTATTGACCCTAAAGGCCATATTGGGCTTCAATACATCATAATTTATCTTGTTTGTCTTCAATCTCTTCATGTCACCTTCATGAATCCACGGTTTCCTCATATGTTCCTCTTCCCTCCTAAGTGCTCTTGCACCATATTCCCCAAAAAATGAAATAATTCTTGTCCCAAGAATTGAACAATGTCTTCTAATTATCAGTCTGATCATGCCTTATCACAAATCTTTGTTTAGGGATGAGATAGTCCCCAAGTGTCACTTTCTTTCTACCCTTCCAGCCTATATTCATAGTACACATTTTGTTAGAAGAAAAACAATGATTTGGATGTCCTTGTCTAGGACAGTGTTGTTTACATTGTGACTATACTCCTACCCTAATCTTCTTCATATGTTGCCCCTACAACTTCTCAAATCCTTCATCCTTTACCTTCCTAACAATAGGACAAATTCTAGTCCTCACTTGCACACATTGCAAGTCCCAAATCCCCTCATTACTAGGACTGTCGTTCCTCTTATACTGTTGCAACTTAGTATCCATCTTCCAACCAATATCTATCTTGTCTCCAAAATAGATTACAAAATGCTCCTTCAAAGAATCCCAAGGCAATGGTTGTAACTCATACCTCTTACCATCTTTATGCACCAAATAACTATTTGAATAAATATCATGAATGGTCCTCCTTACATATTTCCATGATTTCTCCAATATTACATGCCCACAAGTTATATCTATGACATCACATAAAACACTGTCTTTATATGCACCAATTGAAAAATCAATCCAAACCTGCTCCTTAACCAAAATATTTTGATCCTTACTAACCCAAGTTGCATGATATGGCTTAGGATGAGGAAATGTCTTCAAATTCAATTTGTTTACAACTTCATAAGTGACTAAGTTACTATGTGCACGAGAATCAATGATAAGTTTGCATACCTTACCCTTACTCAAGCAATTTGTTTTGAAGATACTCACTTGTGGTGCTGGTTGTGTTGGTTTTCCTTTTCCCATTAGAAGACATTCTCCTAATTCTAGATAATCCACTCTAGATTCATTCTTCTCTTATTGTTGTTGTATGAGATGTGCTCTCCTATCTTTGCCTTGATTTTATGCATTCCACTTACGATATTTGAATGATTGATTCCCTACTTCATTACAGTGAAAATACCTACCTGTGAAGACTCCACTTCCTCTTCCTCCTCCAAATCTTCCACCTATATAGCCTCCTCTTTGATTTGATGTGAAGTCTTTATCTTTATCCTTGTCATTATTGTTTTGTGCATCTGGATTTGTTCTTCCACCTCTTCCTCTCATGACTCCACCTCATCTATGATTGTTATTCTTTCTCTTCTACTTTTCTTCTTCTCTAACAACAAGTTGAAAACATTCCCCAAGGCTTCTTGGCACATTTAACCCTATCTCATCCTGAATTTTGTATCTTAGGCCATGTATCTAGCCACCTTCTCATCTTCATCTTCCACTCCTCCCCTAATTCTCAGGGTGTGAAATTGCTCATTATAGGACATAATATCCATGTCCTTTTGCTTCAAGTTATTCCTCCTCATCTTTATTTGAGTTTCCAAATCTGATGATAAAAATTGACTCTTTACCATAGTATTCATCCTATCCCAATTTGAGATTGTGTTTAATCCCCTTGCCATCCTTTCATTCTTAATGCTAGTCGACCATGTAAGGGTTGTTCCCCTTAACATTGCCTTGGACAACTTCACTTTATTTTCCTCTTCTACATCCTCTAATTCAAAGTAGATCTCTAGTGCTTCTACCCATCCAAGCACCTCTTCAGTATCCATCTTACCTTGGTAGATAGGAACATTGCTCCCACCAGTGCCTTGTATTGCTTTAATCAACCTCACAAATCTTCTCTCCTCGGGATCATCTTTTTCTCTATGACCCCCATTTGCTTGTCCTTAATTGTACTATTCTTCTCCCTCATTGTTCTCTTCATGAACCTATTCCCTCCCATGTTCTTGCCTTTTCTTCTTTAAGGCCTCTATCCTTGCTATCAATTGTAGTATATGTTGAGTAATAAGTTAATTCACTTATTAATTAAATCATTCTGATTTAATTATTAAAGTCACTTATTATCTCTAGTTCACTTAAGCTAAACTTTAGGCATATAATAATTAATTCTATTATTATTTATTATCATGCAACCTAGAGTTTCCCTTTTTAGGGTTTTGATCACCTTTTATAAGGTTTTATCTCTTTTTATTTGTTAATTAATTCTAATTGATCTTGAATCATCTTGTATTATGTATTATATTATTGAATCAAATGAGGATGTTTCCTCTTCCACAGATTTTTTGTTTCTGGCCTCCATAGCTTTTGCTTCTCTCTTTTTGTGATAGGTTTGCATGGAGGTGATTCTTGGGAGCTGTAGGGTTGATAGTTTTTCATCAACTCCAATATGGTATCAGAGCTCCATATCTTCATGCCTTTGTTCTCTTCGTGAGAGATTTGGCCTTGTTCTTCAGATCTGTGTTTTCACGAGGCTTTTTGTTTTGGTTTTTTTGTGGATATGGGGGGATTTTGTTTTTGGAGCACTTTGGGCTCAAACGAACCTCACAATTGCACTCGAAAGTCCCAAAAACCCCTATTTTCATATTAAGCATGTCCAATTTGGACACAGTTGCATTCAAAGGCAATTTTTTTTGCATGTACAACCTTTTTTCTGGGCGCATTTTTGAGGGGATGAAAAAGTGTGTATATATATATATATATATATATATATATATATATCTGCCAAATTTGGCCAAAAATTTAGTTGTCTCGCTAGATTTGGAGGCATCACCATATTTAGCAGAGGTTTCTTGGAGTTCTTGTCTTGGGGCCCTCTTCAGTTTTTTGCTCGTATCTTGAAAAAATGAAGGTGTTTTTGCCAAACAAGATATCGTTGGAAAGTTTGTTTTGAACATGATCTTATTTTATGGGTTTTATTTCCTGATTTTGTCCTCTTGCAACTATTTTTGCCAGTCAAAGTCAGGGTTCTTTTTTGCACTTCGGGAGCCATATCTTGCTCATTCAAACTCCATTTTTTGACTTTCGCATGTTGTTGGAAAGCTGGTTCAGTGCTCTATCTTATTTTATGGGTTTGACATCTAGAATCTGCTCTAGGTACATTTTATTTAGGTTTTTCTTTTTTTGCAATCTGGTGATTATCTTGGATGTTCCGGGTCCTGGGATCATTTTCCTTGCATGGGATGACTCCCTTTTAGCTATTATTCATGTTTATATAGATTTCTTGTCATTATTGAGCATTGTAGACATCTATTTCTATAGCTTTTCTTGTTTACAAAAGTACTCACACTACATTATAAAGTGTCACGGGGGGGTGGGGGGAGGGGTTGATTTACCTTTGCCAAGTGAGTATTACTTCCATGACATTAGCCTCATGATGTGTGTCAAGAGAGTGTTTCCTCCATGACACCATCCTTTATACGTGCTTGTACTTCTATGTTCCTGGTTCTTCATCATGTAGTTATTTTTGGCAATCTGGTTCAGTGTACCTATCATGCCTCTCCCTACTCAACATTATGGGGGTTACCTTCTATTGGTTCTAATACTTCCTTGGTTCGATGGAGTGATCTATGTATTCAGTATTTGTTCCTACGTACTAGGTGGATGTAGTGGCTGGGTACCTATGCATTTCAGTGAGATGGATCATTTACCATATGGACACTCTTTCATTCATGTTTTGGAGGAATCCTTCCATATTCAATTGATCATCTTTAGACTTTGTTTACAATCTTCTCTACTTGATCATGTTCTATTATAGTGGAGGTTCCAGTAGTTATTCTTCGACAATGTTTGCAGCTTCATGCTTCAATGACATTCCGCATGTTCTTCCTTTGTTCCTATCTGCTGGGACATGCTCTAGTTTGGAGGCTTCTTCATTCCTTCACTAATCTTCATATCTTTTCGGAGAGGGGTTTTTCCCACTGGGTTTTCTCCTTTTCTCCTCTTTACACAAATTTTTTTGTACTTGGATACCTGATCAGACCATGTTGTCAAGACCCATTTATTGCTTTCAGTAGTTGTTTATAGGGTTTTAGCTTCTCCCTAAGTTTATCTTAAGGGGGTGTTAGAGTAATAAGTTAATTCACTTATTAATTAAATAATTATGGTTTAATTATTAAAATCACTTATTATCTCTAGTTCACTTAAGCTAAACTTTAGGCATATAATAATTAATTATTATCATGCAACCTAGGTTTCTCCCTTTTTTAGGGTTTTGATCACCTTTTATAAGGTTTGATCTCTTAGTATTTTTTAATTAATTATGACTGATATTGAATTATCTTGTAATCTGTATTATATTATTGAATCAATTGAGGATGTTTCCTCTTCCACAGATCTGTTGTTTATGGCCTCCATAAATTTTGCTTAGATCCCTTGCTATGACAAGTTTGCATGCAGGTAATTCTTGGGAGATGTAGGGTTGATAGTTTTTAATCAACTCCAATAGTCTCTCTCCCTTCTCACCTATCTTTCTTCCCTCTCCTTTGTTGATTCCAATTCTCTCTTTTCTCTCTCTTCTCATTCTCAAGAGCCTCCTTCAATTCTTCTATCTCCCTAGCCATCTAGTTCTTAGGTGTCATGACTTCTAACTTCTTCTCTTACTCCCTCAAGGATCTACTAATGCACTCTGATACCACCTGATGCAGAGGGATTGGGTGAACTTACTATTTAATTGGCAAAAGAATCAAATTTGTGAGGTTAATGCAGTAGTCCCACTAGCACCAGAAGCCACCCAAATGCTCCTAAACAATCAGACGCCTTCCCAAGGACCAATGTTGAATTATTTAGGCTATTTAGATTGATTTCAAATGGATTCAAAGGGTTAGAAAGTTTAGAATAACACCCAACACCCCAAACTCTTCAAACTGTCCAATTAGGCCTAGAGCCTATACTAGCCCTGCAATGACCTAAATGAGTTCCTTTCTCCACACTTATCCAAAACAAACTGTAAAAAAATTACATTTCAAGACACCCTTTATCCCCCTCTATAACATATCAAAAGCTTCTATGGTGTTTTTTTGGACTAATCTTCCAAACCCCTAATTGTACACCATGTTTTCAAGCATAAAAAGTGTTTATTTTACAAAGCAAGCATACCATAAATTTAACCCCTGACCTCAAGATTTTCATAAGTCTTATAAAATGACTCCAAATAGAATTTTTATCACTTAAATAGACCCTATGGTCTCTTCAAACACAAAAGCCCCAATTTGGCTCCTAATAACCCTTAAATCTAGGGCTTCTTCAATGTCTACTTTCCAATCTCTATTCCAACCAAAAACTTATGGATTCACATTTAGTTTCCACCCCTTAGTGGATTACAACATAAAATATCCCTCTTGTTAAGTCATATTTCTGGTTGCTATACCTTAGCACCCATTTTCATCAACTTTCTCAAAACTATCTCGGTGATCACCCACATTCCTCACTTCATCTTCACATTACCATGTTATAAACTAATTATACATGTTAGGTAAGGGTCATTACATGAGAATAAGACCATTATAATTCATGGAATGACCACACCTTCTCTAAACTACCAACTGTTATTCAAAAACAAAGAAATACAGTGACTGTCAGCACCAAATTGTGTAAAACTAGAACAAAATTGATCTTAGAACATTCACAAGTATTTAAAATAGTGATATAAATGTTCTTAATGCATTAGAAACATTCAAGGATCAATATGAAACCTTACAAATGTAAAGAAGCCATAAACAAATGCAGAACTAGACAATATTTTTATTGAATTCTTGAGTCTCTACACCCAGGCATCCTATGTCACGTACAATGATCAATTTCAATCTTATAGATCTTTCTACCAACTGTCCCATTGGTTTCCAATCGGTTGGGATTCATTACAAAGCCAAATGACTCTTAAACTTACTTTCCCTCCAAAAGGACAACTAACCGTTAATATTTGAATATTTGAATTTTTAAATTAAACAAAATGACTTTATTCTACTTTTAACCTATGACTATTATCATCCAAGGATTTCAAATGGTTTATTAAAATTTACTAAAACCTCTTAGACCCTTTAAACATCAAACTCCTATTACATCCATGTTTTTAGTCCTAAGGTCCTTATGAGGACCTTCATGACATATTACAAATTTATTACATTTATTGACCCCAAAGGTCATAATGGGCTTCAATACATCATAATTTATATTGTTTGTCTTCATGTCACCTTCATGACTCCTTGGTGTCCTTGTATGTTCCTCTGCCCTCCTAAGTGCTCCTACACCAATGAGGGAACATTCACATTGTTTTCTTCTCCCTTTGCCATCTTAGTCATTCATCTCTCCAATTTGAATCAGAACCATCGATCCCTGCCACCTTAGGTCAAGCCTTGAAAAATATATAAATGGGTTGTCATTTTAGTGGATTTGGATATCTACACATAATATTAGTTTATTTTACTCATTTCTCATATAGATATTAACAATATACTCATTTTAGTATAATAGCTTCATATTTGCATCATTGTAGTTAATTTGCAACATCATACTAATAGATTAATCATGTTAAATCTTGCATATTATCTTAATCATTATATTATCATGGAAACATAATTCAATCACAATCATTGTAAATTTCTATCATATTAATCATGCATATTGTATATTCATACTCATTCTTTAGGTTGTCATCCTAATGGCCTAAGTGCATTTGAGAGTAATCATATTGACCAAATGGATCCTTAGAGATAGAGGATAACGAGACAAATTTGGAATCAATCTATTTTGATTTCATGTATTTCTTTAGATTAGATTGTATTTTGATATAATGTTTTGAATTGGTGTATTAGTGCTTAATTTGATTACCCTAATTTCTAGCATATATTTAATAGCACCCCGTGTAGGGCACCATTAAATGTATGCAGCGTGGGGAACCATTAAATGTATGCTAGAAACTAGGGTAATAAAGTTGAGCACTAACACACCAATGAAACATTATATCAAAAGACAATCTAATGTTTCATTCGTGTGTTAGTGCTTAACTTGATTACCCTAATTTCTAACATACATTAGGTAATAAATATTTGTAGATTATATTTGTGTATGTCTTTTTCATCAATGTTTCATATCAGATTTCACGATCTATCATCTTTTTATCTTTGAAAGAACTCTACCACCATGGTGATGGATCTAGAGTGTAATCCAAAATGTTGATGAAAAAAGCATACACACAATCTAATTCATAAGCAATTATTACCAATTTTATGGATTGTACAAATTTATGGTCTTTAATAATGTTGTAGTTTCAAATTAAATATGTTCCTTTTTTATATTTAAATTAGAATTTCAACTCTATCAATAATGTCTAGTTGTTTTTTCAATTCTATTAATAACTTATAATTTAAATCAGTTTTCTATTGGTTATTGCTATGAAATGAAATTCCTACTTTTTAATTTTAAATAAAAAATTCAACTCTATCAATAATGTGTGGTTAGCGTCACATCTTGTTCTTTTTGCTTGCATTATTAATACAATAAACTAGTTGAAGTTGGTTAATTATTTTATAATTACTGGATTATGGATAAATGTGTTTGAAATGAGATGTTACTCCCAAATGCATGATATTAAAATTGAAATGATGATGAAATATCATATTGTGGGTGCTTTGGCTATGGTTTTATGGACTAATCTATTAACGAGAATCTAAGTGTGAATTAGTGCATGAACATGTCGAATACAAGGATTTGGCTGAGGTAAAAGTGTCTTAGCCGCCTAAAAATGATCAACATGATGGAAACCCAATGCACACACACACACACTCACACAATTGCATACAATCTGCATGATTTAATATTACAATTTGTGTTGTTATGATGTATAGTTTAATTTGAACGTTATGTCTAAATGATGTTCTCAATATGCAATTTGTTTACATGATGTTTGTTTAAACATTTTGATAGGAAAAATAAAACCATCTTCCTTTTTTATGTCATTGTACTCATTAAATATGTACTCAATTTATTAAGAAAAAAATTTATATATTGTTTTCTCCAAATGCATATATCACACACACACACACACACACACAATTTTTATAAAATTGAATCTTGAAATTTTAGTTTTCAGATCAAAACTTATATTCAAGATAACTAAACTAATGTTCTCATGCCAAAGAGCCAAGAAAGGTGTAATAATTACTTAGAGTATAAAGTCAATGATAGTGATTTTGATAGGAGCTCCCGACATCTAACTCCCTTGTTCACATCACAAGTGAGAACTTTCTCAGAGCACTTTTCCACCTAATCATGAAGCATTTAGGCTTCCCTAGAATCCTTCTTGACATGAAGGATACTCGACCCTATAACGAGGTTTCTTAGCAACTCAAAATTGACAGGTGATGGAATTTGGTGCAACATATTCTATCTTACATTCTAAAGTGTTGATGTATCAAAATTATGATATGGGAGAGATTAAAGAACAAAATCCAATCTAGTAGGCACATACTAAATGATCTAAAAACAATCTTTAGCCAAAGCACCTTTTAAGCCAACTACCTAGCAGATAAGTTAAAGAAGAGACTCACTCTCTCTGGAAACTTACCCTTCTCTTGAACCCCATATTTGGGACTCGTCCAAAACACACACGTAATACACATGGAAAACACAATAATGCATATAAATTTGCAAAAATCATACATGATCTTACAAAAAAAACATAAATCCAAAGGAGTGCATCAATCTATGCAAACCCGCAAGTCTACACAACATGAATACATCATTTCATCTATTCTTGATAATCATGAATGAGCCTATTTACATTTTAAGTACACTTTAACATAAGACATGTACTAATTAAACATGCATTTAAGCTTATTAAAGCATTTATTTACATTAAAAGAACAAGTGCAAATATTTGCATACTATTTGATGACTTCCTTCATAAGAGAACTATTTTTACCATTCAACTCAAATCTATCATAAAATAATGCATATAAAAGTATAAATTGTACAAGAGTATGCATACTAGGGGTATTCACATTCATTCAAGTGCATACAAAGCATATAGGGAATTCAAGGAAGTACAAGATCAGTCAAGTGTGAACACGAGTGATAGTTTGACATATCAACAAGTCGATCAACAAGATTTGAATTCAATTTCACTAATAGCTATTCTATATGATGTCCAAATCTTTAAGTCAAGAATTTATATAGATCAATTAATCAAGAGAATATAATCAAATGACCACTCTTTTCCATCAACAAGGCAACTAAGACATTAATTAAGAATCTTTCAATGATATATAGGTCCGGTAATGATGACTATGGAGAAAAAAATAATATCTTCCCATTAAATTTCAAGGATAATAATAATGATTACTGCTACAATATTAATTATTGTAGAATAATTCTTTACTAATAAGTCAAAAAAATACTTCAGCAATGATGAAAATGGTTAGCCATCATTTAACTAATCCATTTTGTTTATTTAACAAAGATATGATATAGTTTAGATACAAACCAAAAACCACTTAAAAGGGTTCTATGGTTTGCATAAACATATTTATTATAACCTTGGTTACATGATATATCATCATCTTGTTAGATAATACAGTAATAAATAATCCTTTACTTAAAATTTCTATTTTGACAATTCCATAAACTTAATTTGCCACCCTAAAGGATAAGAATATTGAGTTTGTTATTATTACATAATAATTTTCTATTTCAAAGAGTTCTATGATATTTTTGAGACCCCAATAAATACACACATACATACATATATGTATATGTATATGTGCATGCACACGCGCGTGCACACACACACACATGCATATACATATATGTATGCATGTATGTACGTATTGTTATATTTTTTTATTTATTAAAATTCTTTTCCACTATTCGTTTTGATTTTTGATTTTTTTATTTTGATTAGTTTTTCTAGAACTTTTTTTTTTGCGATCAAACAGAGACTTTATATTGATGGTCAAATAAAAAATATTGATAAATATTCTTTTGTTCCTAGCTCTTGGATCTATTTTGCTCCATTTTTCCAAATGATTGAATCCAGTACCAACATGTATCGTTCTCTTGAGTAGAATATTTTCGTTCAAACCCTTAAAGACTAAAACAATATAGATCTATATCTTTCCCTCAAGACTAATCTAAGAATCAAGCAAGTTTAATCATCCAACAAAATGCCACATTTTAATTCAATTTAATTTATTTATACATGGGTGCTTGATCTTCAAATGAACATAACCAAATGAAGATAAACTCAAATCGAGCCAAATAAGGAATCTTATAATAAAAATCTATCATTCCTCGTTAAGCTATGGCAACAAAACACACAAATTTCACTTTTTGAACAAAACTCACTTTTGGACAAAATCGAGTCCAAAGAGGTCATCCTCCATTGATGAACCTCAAAAAGCTTAAAAATCCAAAATACCCAAAACAAAATATGAGAAAACCCATTGGTCTCTAGGCACCCAACAACACAAAAATGCATTCAAAATTCCCTTCACATAATCCAATTAAATTTTAGCAGCAAATTTAAAACATACAAATTATATACTCATTTAAATGTAAATCTTTAGAGAGAGAGAGAGAATGCTTAAAATTACACTACAATCCATTTGAAAAAAAATCAAAAGATGAAGAGAAGCCCCAACTCCTTTTTTTATGCATGAACCAATGAAGTTTTCCTTATTTCTCATTTTCGGATTCATGTCTGAACAATGGCATGAAGTAAGAGTAGCAATTTGGTCACTCTTCATATTTCAAAATAAGCGGGTGACCAATGGTCATTCACACTTAGAGACAAAGCAGTTTGCAAGAGACGACTCACATTCAACTACAAAGAAATTCTATGGCAATTTGATCAATTAGTTGTTCATAGTGTTGTCTCCAATGTGTTCTATTATACAAATCATCAGAAGTTCAGATTTTTTAGTCTCTATCTGTCTTGTCACAGAAATCAATTATTTTAATATACATGTTTCTGACATTATTTTGACAGGAAGTCTATGGAATTCTATTAGAGTTTGCAGACATGGTATGTGTGGGTATGGGTGTGAACCACCAGGTTAGTAGCACATATATAAAAATGAAACATTAATATCCAAGCAACAATATAATTTTATTTTCTATTTAAACACTTACATGTAAGTTAGTAGCGTAAAATAACTTGATTTTCTTATTTTAATGATGATAAAATATTAACATATGAATAATAATCCTTAATTAGCTGATAGGCTTTCCTTGTGGGGTTGCTTGCAACTGGAAATTGTCTCACACCTGAAAACAACTGCCAGTAAATGGTTTTGGGTGATGGTTTACAACCAAAAGAAAGATAAAAAGATAACTAATCTTTTCACACTCTATATGGTATTTATGATATTTTTCCATCCTATGCAACAGACAAACTATCCTTGCAAGCTGATAGAGATATCTCACATATGGCTCTCACAACATTTAGTTTTCATTTAATCTTTATGGTATGCAGGTGAATTATTGGTCGCACAGTGCATTCATATGGAAATGCTTTGTATCTTCTGGGAGAGTTTGGCGTGAATGATTATTGTGTGGGGTTACTATCAGGTTTGAGTGTTGCAGAGGTATGAAGAAGAAAGTACCTATGTCCTTCTCAATATTGTCAATCTAATTAAGGTCCCTTTCTCACATTTTCTCTTCATAAATATTTTGTTTCTTCACACCATAAAGGGGAAGCTATGACATAAATACAAGCTTCATGCAGAAGCTCCACGGGATAGGTGCTAGGAATTTCGTGGTAGTCGGGGTACCACCGCAAGGATGCAACCCATTTTAATTGACCATGTTGAATGGTAGTAAAGATGAATATGACTGCCTGGTTGATCAAACTTGACAAAAGTCCAGTCTATTGGAGTTGATGAAAACTATCAACCCACAACTCCCAAGAATCACCTGCATGCAAACTTGTCACAGAAAGAGAGAAGCAAAAAAGCTACGGAGGCCAAAAATCACAGATTGATGGAAGAGGAAACATCTTGTGCAAATAATGGAGAAAAAACTCTTAATGCAATAACATCCTCAATTAATTAATAACCATCAAATTTATTAATTTACAAAGAGGGAATCCTTATAAAAGGATACCGAAACCCTAAACGGGAAACCCTAAAGGGAAAAACTAGGTTGCATAATAATAATTAATAAAAAAATTAATTATTAAATGCCTAAAGTTTAGCTTAAGTAAAAGAGAGATAATAAGTGACTTAATAATTAAATCAATATGATTTAATTAATAAGTGGAATCACTTTATTACTATAACACCCCCCCTTAAGATAAACTTAGGGAGAAGCTAAAACCTAGAAACAACTACTAAAAGTAGGAAAATGGGTCCCGGCAACAAGGCCTGATGAGGTACCCAAGTACAAAAATCTCTGTAAAGCGG
>MU224645.1:2572116-2588888 GCA_018584345.1 Thuja plicata
GAGAGAAGCAAAAAAGCTATGGAGGCCAAAAATCACAGATTGATGGAAGAGGAAACATCTTGTGCAAATAATGGAGAAAAAACTCTTAATGCAATAACATCCTCAGTTAATTAATAACCATCGAATTTATTAATTTACAAAGAGGGAATCCTTATAAAAGGATACCGAAACCCTAAACGGGAAACCCTAAAGGGAAAAACTAGGTTGCATAATAATAATTAATAAAAGAATTAATTATTAAATGCCTAAAGTTTAGCTTAAGTAAAAGAGAGATAATAAGTGACTTAATAATTAAATCAATATGATTTAATTAATAAGTGGAATCACTTTATTACTCTAAAACAGTCTATAGCGGCTTCTCAGGCTCTTCGGGCCAATCCTGCTACTTTCTGTAGGTCAATTTCATTTAAGGAAAGCAATTGAATATGGACCTTGTTTGCCCTTGTTTGAATAGGGCCCCTATTTGTTCCTCCAGAACAATCATCTGTTTTCTCCCTTTTTCCAAATCAAGATATGATTTTGGCAGAACCCAAATGCTTCCCTTAAGTATATGCTTGAAATTTCCTCATCTTTGTTGGTGGTTGATCCAGCAACCAGAAGTCTTGTTTGTGGGTAATTTGCTTTTGCATCCCAAACATAATTTGGGTACATATTTATGTATTTATATGTGATCTATGTACAGATTCAGACCTCTCTTTCACTTGTATAGACTTTCAATCTTCAAGTGGGTGATCTTTTTCCAATGAATACAAAAATTCATCAATTCATTAGCAATGCAAAGTATAGCAGTCTAGTGATCCTATGCATCAGATTAGTGCATAGTGACAAACTCAATTTTTATCTGGTTTCTGTTTCTGATGTTTGATTAGATTTTTTTGTTCATCCTGTGATCAGAGCTTAGCATCAGCAAGATTGTTCTGATTGGTTTATTGACATGGTTTAAAAAAAAATAGTAAGCCTTAGCATTGCTGCACACATCTTTTCCTTTTATTTTGAAGCTTTGTACGCCCTATATTGGTTCTATGGCTTGGATGGTACATTAATTACCTGATTTTATTCCATTATCTGACAAGATTTTGCGCAACATTGCCAATACCAAGAGTACTTCCCTTATTAAATGAATGAAAAAATTAATTAGGTAGAAGTAATAATATTGTGATGGTAAAATTTTTAAATATTTAATCATTTAGTTTTGTGTTTATATTATTTAGGAGAGAGTCGTGATATCTTAATATATTCATAAATGATGTATTTATGTGTAAAATAGGTTCTTTTGTTCTATATAGAAAATGAAGTAGCAATGTAAGCTTCGAGCCATTCAAATTTTCAATTACAAAATAAGAGACTGTTTAACAACTCAATTGTGTACAAAATTCCCTTCTCTTTAAAATTATCAAAATTTGGCACCGACTTAAAAACTTTGACTTTCTAACATTTGATTTGAAGTACCATTGCAATTTGAAACCAATGCAAAAGAACTAACTAAAAGATAGCAAACTTGAAAAGGAAAAAACAAGATAGTGAATGCATACAAAAGATACTCACTTCTCTTTTGTACTTTGATAGACACTTGTGACCGATAGATCTTGCAAGGTTCTATGTTTTATATTGACTGATACAATCAACACTCGTCCACAGTTGTACTTGGACCCCACATAAAGGAACACAAAGTAATGGATTTTTTTAATTGGATAATTTCATCAATATGATTTTTTGTATTTTGTTTACACATTAATTACATATGTATTGTTGGGTTTCAAATATAAAGGAAGTGTCTTTTTCCATCTTAAATATATTTTGAGATTATTACTTTATCATAAACTTTATTTATAAGTGAAAAGAGTGAAAATTTTATATTAAATCTACATTCAATAATATAATAGGTAAATCACACATAATATATCTTAATAAATTATTACATAATATAAATACATTATAATATGAATATTTAATTTAATATTATAAAATACTTATATCAAGTTTGTAAATAATAATATATTATATTAATAATATTTTTTAATTAAATATATTCACTCATTCATATTATGTTTGTCAAAAAAATTATTAGTACATCAAGTGTTATATTTGTTCAAATAAGAAAAAAAATTGTTGACAAATTTAGTGATGGGGATATATATAATTGAATATTTTGAAAGATGATCGTAGTATTAAAATAAATTTTAAAAAAACAGTTCTTAATGAAGACTTCTAAATCAATATATGAAAAACTCACTTTCCATTAAAAAGGGTACTTTGAATGTTATCTATTATACTAGCACTTGCACCCAAAAGGAGGTGCAAGGATACGCTAATCAAGTCTTTGAGAAATTACAATTGAATGTGAATAGATAGAGTCATGAATACTTGAATGGATATGGATCCTTGAGTTACCAAAATGAAAGGGTAGTTGTACTTTTAGACCTCACCAAACCATTTTGGGGCTCAAAACTTGAAGGAGACCGACAATATTTTAAGGATCTCACTATAAATTCAAGACCTTTCTCCAATTAAAATCTAGGCCCAACATATGGAATACAAGGTGAGCCCATAGTATGGGGAAAGTTGACTCACCCTATACCGAGCATTTTGGTCTCAAATTTTAGTTGGGGTTCAATTTGGATATACAAATGATAAAAATGGACATGGAATCGAGGTGTGATATTGAAATAAATGCAAAAGGCCACCCATAATAAAATAGGGCCTATGTATGCAAGTGGTGATTGAATGGGTAAAATAATTAAAGGGGCACACCTACAATTAAGGGTCCTCATATAAACTAATTATACATGCTAATAAATTTTGGCAGTACATGTGAGAACATACAATATTTTGAAAGAACATAACAGACTCCAAGGAAGAATAGAGCCTAAAATGAGGAAATGAAATCAATGGGTTCTACTCCTAAGAAGGCTTTGAATTTGATTGATGAATGGATAAATAAGTGTAAAAGGTACCAGAAGAAGCTTGTTCAAAATCTCATCAAATATATGATCATATGCAATATATCTCTCAAGTCCTTCTTTCTTCAATAAAGATGATGACTTGAAAGACCAAGATGAGTGGAAGAATGAAATTACATAAATGTTACCTTAGACGTTGAATTTCATAAATGATGAAGAGAAGGTTGTGGATAATACAAGCATCTACCTTAATTAAAATATTTTTGTTAGAGCATGGAAAGAGGGATATGAATGCAAAAAATGTCACATATGAAAGCTAAGAATATATCGAGCATCTATTATAGTTGAATATGTTCATAGCGCAATCAGTATAAAGATGAATGTAGCTCAAGATTATGCTCCATAAAACATAGAACCTTGCAAGATCTATCGCTCACAAGTGTCTATCACAGTACAAAAGAGAAGTGAGCATCTTTTGTATTCATTCACTATCTTGGTTTTTCCTTTTCAAGTTTGCTAGCTTTTAGTTAGTTCTTTTGCATTGGTTTCAAATTGCAATGGTACTTCAAATCGAATGTCATAAATTCAAAGTTTTTAATTTGGTGCCAAAATTTGATAATTTTAAAGAGAAGGGAATTTTGTACACAATTGAGTTGTTAAACAGTCTCTTATTTTGTAATTGAAAATTTGAATGGCTCGAAGCTTACATTGCTACTTCATTTTCTATAAGAAGGAAATCAAGACCATAGGATAAGGTTTAGAATTTTGGTTTTGGGGTAGGGCAAGTTTTTCATAAATTTTTTACACTTCAATGGAAAATTAGTTGTATACTCAATGTTTTGAATATGTTTTCAATTGTTTATTGAATATAATAAAAAGACACCATTGAAGCTTTCTCTAAATTGTATTCCTTTTTTCATATGAATCGATATAGCATAACGTGTAGCATAGAAGGGAAGAAGAATGAAGTGGGCCAACATGACAGATGGCAGAAGATTGTAATCCCACGATCTCATACCAAGAAGATGACAAGGATCATAGGATAATGATAGAGTGACACGTAGCAAGGTGGGGTTGGATGGGAAGGCATCCAAAGAGAGGTAAAGAAAATATATATCCAATGACGACATTACTTTTTACATTCACATATAAGCATTATTAAAAAAAAAAAGATTTGCATGTGTCTTCATTAACTACAACAATAATGTGGTTTAAGAAGCCTCTTGTTTCTTAAGGAAATCTCACAAAGAGTTATCAAGTTTCTTTTACTTGCTAACCCAATATTATATGGTGCACATTCCAACTCCTTGTGTTAAATTTATGGGTGACACTCATAATGATAATGAACAGTAAATCTATAGTAAAAAAATAGAAATCTATTAATAAAAATCCTCCCATAACATCAATTACAGTAAGTGAATATATTTAATTAAAAAATATTATTAATATAATATATTATTATTTATAAACTTGATATAAGTATTTTTTTATATTAAATTAAATATTCATATTATAACGTGTTTATATTATGTAATAATTTATTAAGATATATTAAGTGTGATTTACCTATTATATTATTGAATGTAGATTTAATATAAAATTTTCACTCTTTTCACTTATAAATGAAGTTTATGATAAAGTAATAATCTCAAAATATATTTAAGAAGAACAAAGACACTTCCTTTATATTTGAAACCCAACAATACATATGTAATTAATGTCTAAACAAAATACAAATAATCATATTAATGAAATTATTCAATTAAAAAAATCATTACTTTGTGTTCCTTTATGTGGGGTCCAAGTACAACCATGGATTGAGTACAACTGTGGACGAGTGTTGATTGTATACATTCCAAATGAATAACAAGAGGGAGAAGGTTCCTTTCATGCATGAATTTCACATTCTCTATTAACATTCAATTGTAATTTCTCAAAGACTTAATTAGCTACTTTTTTTCCTACAAAACTCATGTTTGTTCTTGAAGATACTTCATACAAAAAAATATTTACAGAGGACATGGAATAAGTTTTGGTAAGTGCTTATCAAACTGCTAACATGAAGGATTTTAAGTCTACCCTTACTACTTCATATCAATCAATTGGTACAAAACATAAAGTTTTAGATTTTTATATAGCTTAGAAAATGTGGGATTATTCTCGCTTTACAATTGAAATATGAGGGATCAAATTATTACAAGCATTTAAATTCCAACTTTTCGAACAACATATAATTTTGAGAAAATGCATTATAAATATGATGGTTGACAATATTGTTGCTTGTACATAAATTTTTGGTTGCAAAAAACTGTAATCTCAATTCGTGCATTCTCTGAAAAGTGCAAAAGAAAGACAATGAAAATAGTTTTAGTATCCAAGATATGATATGTAAATGCTCTTAGGTATAATATGTAAATGCTTTTGGTAAATATATATATAATTTGTTAATGTACGCTCGTGTTGTTATTTTTTATTGGTTATTGAAGATGTGAATGTTGTGGAAAGGATGCCTACAAATTGGTACATGCTCATGGTTACATCTTTATAGATGGACATCATTTTTTGTTCCTTGTCAATTATAGCATTTTCTCTTATACAGGTTCACACTTGCTGATCAAGAAGAGGAACCAAAACATATTTATATTTAAAAATACATTTTTTTTTTGTGTTTCCATGCATTTCAATGCTACATTTAATTATGATGACTAACAAAAAATACAGTAGGACACTATTGTAATTTTACTTCATCCAAAATAGATGTTACTATGTACAAGACTTCCTTCTACAATGCTAAATGTTTGTAGATTGTCACTTTTATACACTTCCTTTTATTATTTGAATCTTCATTTATACTTTCAAATAAAAAACCTATTGGCGTATCCTTGCACCTCCTTTTGGGTGCAAGTGCTAGTTTATAATGTTTTTGAAATGACAATAACATCCTTATATACTAAGTTATTAATTATAAAAAAATTCATTCTCAATCATTCTAATCCGCATTAAAAGAAATGCTTAAAATAGTAAGTGAAATTTAGGGTTATGACAAAAGGCAAGTGCATGCATGACAAACTAGAGTTGGGTTTACAACACAAGGAATTGATACATTGTGAAGGCTCAAAATAGAGCAAAATTGAAGGAAAAACAACATGTTGAACAAAACTAAGTTGTATCAAAAAGAAACTCCTGAGAAGGATTGATAAAATGAGCAAGCCCAAAACTAGGGCACAATTTGCATTAAAAGTACAAGAATTTTGAGCATTCTTAAACACAATAATCTTAGCTTTTACTTGTAGTAGATTTCATGAATTTTTCACAACCAGACTCGTGGATATTAAGAAATGATTTTCAATGATACTCAAAGGTGACTTTTGGAACAAATTTATAAGCTACTCAAACACCCTTTCACCAATTTTGGAGGCAATAATAGAGTATTTTCATTGTAATTACATAATAATTTGGGATTTTTTTATTCTACATTCAAATGGGGATTTGTACAACCAATTCATGCTTCATAATTCTGGATTCCTACATAGGTTCATAGCTCATTATCTAGAAAATAGACATATAGTTGCTATTTTCCTTATATATCATAAAAACTATAACAATTTGGCATTTCTATTGATCTAATTTTTTAAATTAGTAGTATATAGAAATGCACATGTCTTCATGTATGTATGCGTATGTATATGTACACACACACACACACACACACACACACACACACACACAGAGTAATATGTAAATGAATGACAAGTATGATCCCTTCAAATCTCTTTCTCTAATGTTATAATGGTTGCAAGA
The DNA here is from genome assembly GCA_018584345.1 of Thuja plicata. NCBI lineage: Eukaryota > Viridiplantae > Streptophyta > Pinopsida > Cupressales > Cupressaceae > Thuja > Thuja plicata. Next base: position 2,578,818 of record MU224645.1, read on the forward strand.
ATCAATTTTGGTTTATGAACATAAAATCAATAAATTGGTCTTTCTTTTGAAATGATAGAATATAACCATATATACATATGTACATGTATATATACTTTTATATACCCATATATAAATTGGTCTTTTAAATTTGAATGCTTGATGTAGGCTATAGATATGATTGCTTGATTATCAAATTGGGGGAGTAAGCTTTCTTTTATAACTCTCTCTAACATTTCAGGTTTAGAATTTTGTAGCGAATCAACATGGGACTAAATTTATCACTCACACAAGTTAGCTTCTAGAGGGTTTGAATTTGGGCCCCAATTATTAGGACTAGGTCACCTTGGATGACCCAATTTGGGACTAAGTCACCCCAGGTGACCTAGTCCTCCTAACAAAAGCTAGGACCAAGACTTGAGGTTCAGAATGAAGTGACAAAGCCAAAATTTGAACCAGAGAAAATATGATCAAACATGATGAGGTATATGATAGGAATACTAAAGTGGGGCCTCGTGAGAAAGAAATTGTATGCAGATACAATTTACGATTCTACAGGGACCTAATAGTGGAAGTAGTTGGGTAATACATTTATTCACAACAAAATCCCTTTAAGTGAAACATAGGGGGAACAAACAATATGCAAGCATGCAAAGATGAGTCTTGGCTACAAGGCTTAAGAGGGTAACCATGTAAAAATATATATCACAATTAGAGATAACAAAAAAAACTAGTGGGAGAAAACTCCTCCCTTAAAGAGTGAAAAAATGCTCTCTACAAGATAGGACAAAACCTAATGTGAGGAAACATTACCCCCAATAAGAGAGAATGAAGTGAGAAGGCCAATTGACACTCGTAAATTACAATCCTCTATACTAAAGGTGGATGCTCAATATATAACTATAATGATTGCCAAACAACAAACCTCCTATTAGGAAGAAATAAAGAAAATGATGCTTGGATGATATCTTCCCATTCCTAAAAGGAATTTATCAGAGAAGAATGGTTTAAATATATGGAATTTTATCAAATATCACAATGTCAGGAGTCCTAATCTTAACTAAAGACGACAATGATGCAGAATAATGTGAAGATTAATGTAGGGCATATAGCAAGGATAATGAAGAGTCCTCCAAATGTAGCTCCAAAAATATGTCAAAATATGAAAAACACTTATGTAAAGAATTAGGTACAACTATAAATGATGTCAACATGAATGTCGAATGAATTTAAACTATAAACCTATGAGTATCTACAAAATTTCTCACTATGAAAGTATATAATTATCGATGACAGAGGATCCAAGTGTCCCTAAAAGCATAGAAAGAATGTAATGAACCTTCCTATGAGATTCCATCAAAGAGGAAATCAACATCCTTAATACTATCATCAACATTTTTCATGTGGAATTCAATAAAAAACATTTTATATACTATACGAAATCATAACAATGATCTACAAGAGATGAAAAATCTCTCTACACAACAAGTTTGAGCATTGTTGCCTAGAATTTTGTCAACTAAAAATTTAAAATTTTTGTGTCAATCCTGAGATTTAGTATCCAAAAAATCCCCGGGTTACTTATACATTACTAGTGATCCAAAAACTTTCCATTCTTAAATCCTTTCATGGCTATTTTTGGTACTGTTGTGGTTTTTCCATCGAGTTTATATTGGCTCAAGTTATAAATCTATAATAAATAATTAAAGTTATTTTTTGAAATAATTTTAATTGTTTTAATATTCCTTAATTTTCAACCTTCGAAACAAGCCCTCTACCAAAGAAAATAGTGAAAAACTCTTCAATTTATCCCTTCTCGTACAAAGTGATCAAGATATTTAAATTTCTAACTTAAAGAGTTGGAAATGCTAAAAAATGGAGCATTCACAACCAAACTAAGTTCAAGATGCTCAAATTTGAGCAATCAAAACCAAAATTGGTTTTGAGTGCTCAAAAATTGAGTACTCATAACCAATTAAGTTGTGACTACTCAAAAAGTGAGCACTTAAAACCATTTGATTAGAAATACTAAAAAAATGAGCATTATAACTATTTAGTTAGAAATTCTTGGAAAGATTAAATCTTGAACTTGTATGCTCGAAAAATTCAAAATCCTAACCCCTAAAAGTTAGAATTGCTCAAAATTCAAGCATTTCTAACCTATGAACCACAACTAGGCATTTTTAGAACTATTTCAAGAATTCATAACTCCCTCGGGATAGAAAGAAACACAAAAGGCTTAGTGTTTCTATTTCTCTTATTGGAGATCCCCAAGTTGTGGACATGGATGAGCCAAGTACAAGGGTAGATCACTCTTTGAGAAGCAAATTATGGAATGTTGTGAAGTAGGAAAAGTGAGGTCGATCAATTATTTTTTTATTTTTTATGAGAGAAATTATGTTAACAATACATTCAATGGAAGAAGCAGAAGTCCTCTGTGACTGGCTAGGCATTTTTCTTGATGGACAACTACAGTGCATAGGAAATTCTAGAGATCTTAAGGTAAGGTATGGAGGTTCATATATTATCACCATAGCCACATTTGCAGGCAAGGAGAACGAGGTGGAATGGTTTTTTAAAAAGGATTTAGAAGCTGTCAAGTGAACATAATCAGGAGAGAGAGGACTGAATTTAACAAATTTTTCCAAGTAGAAAAATATGTGCAACTTCTGTAATTATGGAGAAGAGACCAACTAGATGACAAAGTGTTTGAGATAAATGTGATCTCACGGTGCCAGATTGGAAGCATTGAAACAGGTGCAAACAAAGTCCACTAAGTCTCACCTATCTTTCATGAAGGTGTGAGGTGCTATAAAACTATGGAAAGGTCTAATGTTTATAGGAAATGTGTTGCTTTCATAAAAGAAAGAGTCGATATGGCAGCCTTGTTAACACGAGATGAAATCCTTAAGATAGTGGAAGCTCTCAATTTTATTGCTGCCAAATTGGAAATGAAGATTGATAAAGGTTTTTCCCTTTTCAATCTTTTCTGCAAAGTTTTAAAATAGCAAAATATCAAGAGTTTTGGTCAAAGTTGAAATAAAAAGGGATAAAAACATCATTAGTATGTTGGAAGGATCATATAGTGTAACACTGATTATGATAGTAAGAGGAAATTTGAGGAAGACATTTTTGCATTATTTATGAATTCATGGAATAATTAATGTTGCAACCATCAAAGATATCAAATATGGAGATTGAAAGAACCCTCTACTCAAGGATATTTCTATGACAGGTGTTGCAAGTAGACGACATAAGTGTTACATGTAGAGATAATTGTCATATTTTGTATATGAATCAGAAAGGATGGCATAGTATTGTAATCTTATAATGTGACTGACATTGAAAACATCAGACAATGAAGAAGATGACCCTTCAAACACTAATGGTGTATTTGTGTTTTCATAAAAGGCATGTATTATGATAGTACTTGAATGGAATCTATAATTAGGCTATGATACGAGTCTATGGTAAAACATAATTATGACCATTTTCATACTTATGGAGATGGTATTGAAGATGAGTACATGAAAATTGATCATTCTCCATGCAAACTTTTATGTCATTCAAAATAATTATTTGTGGAGAGAGAATGAGGCACGACAAATGTAGTTTGAAATCATGAAATCAAATTCAATTTGTTGGAGAATGAATATTTATGTATAACAATGATCAAGATGGTGAAGCATAATTGCAAGTGCTAATTAAGAAAAAAAAGACAAACAATGCTTAGTGTCAGGAAAAATTTCAAAGTTGTCAAAGATGAAGCAGACAAAGATGGAAAGCTATCTCACTGAAGTCAATAATTGGTCTCTCTTCTCAAAATATATTGGTCTCAAGATATAATTTTGTAAATAGTGACATTTATCACTTTTGGTAAAGGTTAAAATTTGGATTCTTTTTGTGCAAAAGTTGAGTGGTTTCTAACTTAACTCTTTTTGCATGAAAAGGAGTTGGTTATTAACCCAGGAAGTTAGTTACTAAAGAGAGCCTATAAATACAAGGCTACTTGTAATGTAACTAGGGAGACCTTTTGGAAAAGGGGAAATTATGGGGAAATTTTAAAACAAACTTTTGGGTTTACACTATGTACAGAAGGGTTTTTGATCTTGTATATTTTCAAAGAAATAATGAAGAATGTATTTAGTCGTATGTCATGAATGTGTTCATAAATTATTATTGCTAATTTTATGTATGTTAAATTGATAATCTCTTTATGTATTGATGGAATCCAATGGTCTTTCCAAACTATGTATTGATTTGACAAACTGTATTCATTTCTTGGTATCTCAATGTGAATGTCTTGGAATGACCTACCTTTTCATATGTTCTAATTTTTTATCCATATTTTTTCATCATTGCATTCTTTTCTTAAAAACCTTGTAATCATTTTCTTGTGGGAATCTCAAATGGTATTCGTATGTCTATTGTTGGGGTTTTTATTATCTTTTTACATTAGTTTTTCCATGTATCCATTTTGTACTTTCAGGTGAAAAGTATTAAAAATATCAAATACCCCCATCATATGAGGGAGCCACCCATATCAAACACAAACGAAGATTGCAATTTGATCATGATATGATTATAATCTCTAAAACTGTTGGCATGATGTCACTTCTCATAGGGCAAACAGGGTCAATTTTGAAGAAGCACTCACAGTGACAAATCTGTTTACCAACAAATTTTTGGTGACTTAGTTGGGGATTCGAAATGCCAGTGCACATTACTCCTCAAAAATTTCAAGGTATCTTCCCTAGAATGAAGGTTGGCGAATCTATTTGAAAGATTGAAATATTGGACCTGACATTATGGTTTGGTATAAAGGAAAAGTGGAAAGTGACAATGAAAGTGATGATGAAGATTAATCTTATCAAAAGAATGAGGTTCTTAATGAACCCATACAAGGTGAATTCTTGAAGATATTATACGGTGGCATGCAGTTCCTTTCTCACGAGATTCATCCTTTTTTGTTCTAAGTTTTGCAAAGAATTGAAGAAAGAGATGGGGTAGAAAGTCATTTTCTTTCTCATGATCAATAGTTTTCATCAAAGAGAAGTTATACGTGTGAAGATGAAGAATATTTAGTATCAATAATGAAAAATAGTATCATTTCTTCTCCCGCACTTGTTGATAAAAAAATGGAGATTCTCAATGATCTTGAATAAGTAAACTTCTTGAAGAGTTTATATGGTGTCTTGCAACTTGTTTAAGATAAGATTCATCCCTCCTTGCTTCAATCTTTGCAAAATATTGAAGAGAAAGATGGAAAAGGGAACCAATTTATTTATCAAGATAACTCACTTAAATCATCAATGAACAATAATGATGATGCTCCTTCGCTTAGGATTGCTGGTTAAAGAAACCAAGATTTTGATGATCCTAAACAAACTCAATTTTTGAGAAGCCTCTATGACAAGATGTAACTTGATCATGACAAAATCCACCCTTCATTTCTCACAAAGTTACAAAAGATTGAACAAGAAGATGAGAAGAATAATTATTATCTTAATGATGAACATTCCTGATGAAATGTTTTGCAATCCATTTTCAGAAAAATATTTGTCACAGTCTTCACGTGTCAAGGTAGATGAAGACATTTTCGGTCATAAAGATGCATGCCAAGAGAAAGATCTAAAGCAAGCAACAAATATAAGAAAATAATATTACACACAAAAATGTCACAAGTATTATGATGATCTCCATAGAAAATAAGAAATCTTCCATCAACATGAAAAAAGAACCTAGAAGAAGAAGTGTCAAATATTTTCACAACTTGTATGCAACCAGAGATTGAAGAGAATGATACAGAAAAGATGAATCTCATATAGTTTTTATTCCAAATTGGTGTATCAATGCTTCTTATGGTGACTTTCTCTATGGAGAAGATATTCCAATTTATCCATCAGTAATTATTGAAGAAGAAAACCAGTTTGATAGGACTAGAGTTATCACACCTAGTGGACCATCTTCTATTATGACTAATGTTAAGGCAACCAAAAGTACACCATTTAAAATATCTTCTTTTCCTTCATAAATGAAGACCTCTAATTTTGAATATATTGAAGGAATTTCAAATCAGCTTCAAGAGAATGAAGATGAATCATTGAGGTCCTATTCTTTGTCATACATGCAACTAGGATATGAAGCTTTCACATCCCATGAAGAACATAAATGGGAATAATTAGTGGGATAAGAGAGTGTAGATGACCTATTGATATCAATGAACAAGTTGAAGATAAAAGTTGTGAAGATATGTTAAAAAATGTCATTATCTCGATGAAAGTGTAATCTATGCCTACGTGGCAATCAAAGTTCAAAGCATTCTTACCATAAAGAGTAATGGAACCCCTGTCACAAATTAGACAAGGAGCGTCATCACTGGATCTCACAACACCACCATAATACCTTTCCAACTTCACATCCATTGTCAATTACCCATTCATCTTTCTTTTCAATTTGTGCAGCAAGAGCCCTTTCCACATTCATGCAACCAATCTCATTGGGATCAAATATTCTTCTTTAATAGCAATAAATACTTTACCATCTTCACATTTTTTTTCAAATTCATCATTAGTCATCCCTTCATCAACAACATGATAAAATTTCTTCTCATATCTAGGTTAGAATTTCCAAGGCTTATTTTTTGGAACTCTTTCAGGACACCTTGAAGAAAAATGACCAATCTTATTGCAAGAAACAAATTTAAGAGGTAACTTTCCTTCATACTTACCAACACCTTTAGGCAATCTCTTGGTAATAAGAGCTTTAATTTCTTCAATATTTCTTTCTTCTTCTTCAATCTCTTCCCATCCCTTTACATAACTAGAAGATATCTCTCCCAGATCATATCTTTTCTTATCCTTAGAAATGGTAGCTTTGAATGTAGACACAACTTTAGGAAGATCATTACCAATTTCACCCATCTCAAAAGAAGATAACTTACCAACTAGTGTAACTCTTGTTATATTTTTCACCATCCGGATTTCTTTAATAGCAGTTGTTAGATCATAATTTTCCAAATTATTTTATGTCTCCCATAGCTTGTGCTATCTCATTTTATCATGCATTTTCCTTAGTTTTTCTTATGTTACCATGTTGTTTCAACTACAATCATAGTTACTTCACTCTTTTGTCACATATAGGCTAGGATTTCATGAATATCAACCTAACAGACACCGAGAAAACCTTATTGACGTGCATCCATGGAAGTAAAAGTATTTTATATCTGACCAAAGGTGGCAAACTTTCAATATTTTACTCGACCTAGTCAGCGGTCGAATGGTCGAAGTAGTATCAAGTAAGCTATGAGTGGTTTGCTTAACAAACCAAATTAAATTAAGCAAATATCCAGTGAGATCAAGATCAACGACCCCCGTTATCCTGTGATGATGTCATCCTAACATAGCTATTGGCCGCAAGATAATGAGAAAGTGACACCCATCTCACCTTGGTGATCAACTTGATTAAAGATCGTGTTAATAATGAGCCCATCTTTTTGCACGTGTTGAATTTCAATAGAGATCATGTGCTCTGTCAGAGAAGCTATGTGAGGAATATATTATGTCATCATCCAAATAGAGGTTAAAAGGAAGAATAAATTGACAGTCATCATTATCCTATGGACAAAGTTGTAGGATGTATAATACAAGTGGGATGACGTGATCAAGACAAGTGTAAATTTTTAGTTTGGTTTGAGAGACAATTAAATAGTAAAGAGGATCAACGATTGTCATTATCTCGTGATCGAACTTGCACAATATTTATTTCATACAGGATAATGAGATCATGCCATGTGTCATGGACCTACAAGCGACTGAATAGTGAGATAAAGTGGATAACAGGTGGCAATGGATTATTGGTTAGATAAGGTGAAAATGATACATGTTATTATAATGTCAATAAAATGATTATTAAACAACGCACAACTAAAGTCTCCATATTTTGGAATGTGATTAAAATCAACGGATATCTTTTATTCCAACTGTAAAGGTGATCGTTGGTTAATAAAGCCATGCGATTGTTCGAACATTTATCTTCAGGAAGAGATCAACAGTCCTTGTGATCCCATGATCAAACCTATGAGGTCTTTATTTCAGGTGTGATCATGAGAGCTTGTCATGTATACTCAATGTTCAAAAGACGATTCATTAAGTTGCCATCGATGGCTATCATAATCCCATGATCAAAATAAAATGATCGTTATGCATGACGGGATCATGTGATGACAACATGTGTACTTTGCAACAAAAAATTAAAATATCAGGGTGGAAATGTCATCAAGGGTTTTTTATGAAGTGTCGAATGTCATATATTATATTTTAATAATGGCTAGGGTTTTATTTATCATTTTAATACATGATTAATGTATTCTATGTTATGTAGAATCTCAAAGGTGGTGAGGACTATGGATCTATTCACAGGAAGAAAAGATAATACCATTAGAGGCAAAAATGGATAATCATGCTCATATGTAGACTTCCCTGAAGGAGTGCTTATAGAGATGGAGAACAATACAAAGGATTATTCTTTTGCTTAAATAATCTTAGAATATTATCTCTGGATTATTATGTGTGATCGACTTGTTATGTAAAGTGATGTAATTGCCAGATTATGGTATAACATATTATTATGAAAAGGTGTGACCTTTCATCCAAACCGAATCCTCATCTATATGTAGGGTATCATTTTGAGAGGAAGAATCATAATCAAAAGTTCTGGATGCAATATATTCTGGTTTGTTTATTGGAGATACACAATGGGAGATGTACCCTGAAAATTTTGTACCCTGTTGGATTTCATTCATTCTTATATTAATATAATTTCACTTGTTCCTTAATCCTTGGTGATATTCACATTTTCTATTATTTTGACCAGTTCTATGTGATAATCTAATTAAATTAGATGCTTGATTGTGCAGTCTTATGAAATAATAGTTTGGATCTATTTCACTTTGATTATTAGTTTGAAGTATTGGTTGTTAAACTTGACTCTATCTTATTGGCCTTTCTTAATAAGTTAAAATCCATTAAGACTAACTGTAAAAACAAAGATCTAAATCATTATGCATACAAAAGATTTTGTTGTGATGATCTTGTTTAAGACAAGTTAGTAAAATTGTCTCACGGAGTTATACATAGGATCATCTTAAGTAAATTTATGATATTATAAGTGATATAAAGGCACTGGTCTTATTTTATTTTAAGCTGGGTAAATAAAGTATCTCCAGGGAGTTCTTAATTGAGAATTGTATTCATAATTCACATCTTTTATAACCTTTTAAAGGCATTCTTATATTCATCATACTTGTTTCACAGCATTCAATAGTTGTGATGTTTCATAATCATATCTGATTCAAGAAAGAAACTTGCCATCTTGAAGAGATCAATTCAATTTTATTATTATCTGCTATAAAAAGATTCCAACCAACAGATTTTGGTTGAGATATAGGTTCACCCACCTAGGTCTTGCAGAGCCTAAAGTATAGAGGAGTAGAACCATAATTGATCACTATTGTTCATTGACCAAGTCTAATTGAATATCCCATAATTGAGAGGGTAAGATCATAGGATTTCCAATCTGTTTAGTTGGGCACCAATAATAGCAACCTTCTGTCTGCAAGGAGGAAATGACCTAAGAACCTTAGAGAAAATCTATGTTTCTTCCAATATTTCAGGTCTCCAACTTTGTCTAGATCTCATGTAAAGTCTCTAATTCTATAGCATTTGTATACTCGGTATTAGACAAGGCCCTAAAAAAGGCTTCCTTAGCTTTGATATTATATTCAAACTTCTTCTTCTCATTATTAGTAACAATAGAAAGATCTGTTGGAGAATTGTAAGTTTTCTCAGTGATTTCCCAGTAGTATTCTCCAATGCATCTCAAGTGTGTCTTCATGTGTCCTTTCCATATTGAATAGTTAGTTCCTTCAAATGTAGATTTGTCCTTCTTAAAATTTGCCATCCCGGATCACCTCAAGCGAGTAATCTTACCAATGAGGAACTTGGCTCTAATACCAATTGATAGAAACAAGGCAACACATAATTGAGGGGGGGGGGGGGGTGAATCAATTGTGTCCAATAATTTCAAACTTTA
>MU224645.1:2634260-2655975 GCA_018584345.1 Thuja plicata
TTCAGATAATGTGATTCCTTAAGTGCATATTGCCAAAATAAGATGTTTGAAATTTGTTAGTGGACACCCAGAAGTGTATTCATCGTCAACCACCTATAGAGGAAAAAATAATGTGGATTGTTTGACATAATGTCAAAAGGATACATATTATACTTGGCACATAACACAATAGCATTTGAATGTTATATTGATCAAAATCAGTCCATTATTGATATCAAGTTTAGGCTGTTTTATTTGCTTTCCACAATGGAACAAAGAACCCATCAAACTATGGGTATGTGTAAATTGATTGATGGAATGTCAATAATGTCAATAGACACTTGTTCAGTGATTGAGAAAAGCCTCATGATGTGCCATCGACCTCCAATATCGCTCTAATTGGCAGTATGTAGAGTTCAACTTCGAATGGGAAATTCTGAATAAGTTACACCCTTATAAGATGAATGCCTCAAACATAAGGAAGATGCTGATGTGCAGAGGAATTTATTCCTAGACACTGAACTTTTACCAGTCTTCTGTATACATGGGCTGTGCATCTGATTGTGAGGAAACACCAGACAGTGCAGGAAGATGTGTGCATCGATGATGTCTAATTAAACCCAAAGAGTAACACCTACAGGAGCTCGTACATAAGAATAGGGAAAGGAAATATTAAATCAATCTCGAGGTCTCAGTAAACAAGTAGAAGAGTTAAGTCATGAGAAAATTTCTACAATCTAGAAGTGCCTAATGCGACCAGTGATAACAAAGAAAAGCACAAAATATCAAGCACGTGTTAGCAGCCGGTCCACATGTAGATGAAGAATACTTACCATTGCTGCTCCATAGTTTGTCATATAGACTGATGTCAATTCCCAAATATTCAAAACATGCTGAGAAGTAAGTATTCATGTGATGTACATGGTTAGAAGAGACTCAGATGTGGAATTTTTGAACTACGGTTACATCACTCAAGTCATGATTGAGCTCGGCCCTGTGTAAAAGGACTGTTTATTCACAATTGGAATTATATTGAATGGTCAGTGTTGACAATGCCGCGTGCCCTATTTCACGGATGGGAAACTCGATGATCATATGTAAACTGTTCGATAGAATTCCCGCAAGCAGAGCACAACATATGGAATTATAGATAAGAGAAGTAGAACTAGTAAAAGGTATCCAAACATGAAGTTTCCAAAGCTTTGTCAGGTTAGACTGGTCAATGACAATGAGAATTGGTTTTGCACATTGGAAATATTGGCATTTGAGAATGTGATCTAATCTATAATGCAATTTCAATATTAAAACATTACCATTTCCTGAGAATGCCCCAACACCGAATGTCAAGAAGGACTCGACATCTTCCCTGATGGACATAACCTTGTTTCATGCTCGGTTGTTGGATTCACAGAGGTCTGGGACTACATCAGTGGGAAACTTAAGAGCAATTTTCAATATCAGGCTGATAATGCCCTCATGATGCATGATAATGCAATTCTTTGTGTTGACATCAGTCATGATTCAAAGATATTGGTCTCAAGTTCACAGGGTAGGAAAATTGAGGAGGACGTGCTCGCAATTGAATCCCAAAATACATATGTGTGATGGCTTCGACAAAATGTTTCTTGGTGTTCGAAAATGTCACTTGCATGAAGCGGTATGTGTAGAGAACCAAAAATGACACGCTCTAGTTATAGTACCAATGCGCCAAATCAAAATAGAGAGACATTAACACATGTTGCAATGAGATCCAGATGGCACTATTCTATAGGAATAGATCCATTTTGAAAGATGTAGAGCGCCAAGTAACATGGACTCTCATAACAAAATATTACTAAGGCACTTACAAAGGGAGACTTTAATGTATTCGGGAAAGTAGATGTGGATAGACACGTCCTCAAGAATTAGTTATTATAACAGGAAAGAAACTGACCGAAAGGGGGAAAATAAATATGCTCACAAAAGAAGAAATGAGGTGCCAGTTTTCAGAGTTTTTGGCTGGGGGACTTTGAGCCACAGCAGAACAGAGGCTGTGAATATAGTGATAGGGGGTTCCGGATTCCACCTAACCCGAGAGAATTTGTGCCAGGGGAGGGATAGTTTAGGATATTTTTATTGTAATGCAGGGAAAATAGGGATAATGGAGGAAGTTTTAGTTTCTTTTCCAGGAAGTTTACGTTCAGAATCTTTGTTCTGTGAGGCTTTGATTGAGTGTTTGAAGAGAGGAGAAGAATGCTAATTAAATCTTTGTATTTAAATATTCTTTCTCTTCTGATTAAAATAGAACTTTGAGTCTTTTTAATTATCTTTAAATGCTGCTAAAGTTGCTCTGTTCGTAATCGTAGTTACTATAAAACCTTTGAGTATTATGTAACTGTGTTCCTGGAATTTGTAGCTTTCAGTCTGGTTGTTACTTCTTCTTGCTTCTTTTCTCTTCGTTCTGTAGATCCATTTTCAGCATCCGTAGCATAGTTATGAGCATATGTTTGATTTCCCTTCGTGCTTTCAGGTTAAAAGTATTATTGGTTATAGTTTAGTTAATTCATTTGAAATCATATATGGGGAGTTGTACCCAGATAATTCAGAGGGTGCTTACGCTCTTCAATAGCGAAGTGACCCAACTATTGGTGTTGGTTGTGTCTTCTTATTTGGGCATTTTGGGGTCAATTTGTAATCATTTTCTTTGAAGACAAATATGTGAACCAACAGATTTTTGGTGACTCTACTGGGGAAAGGAATCACAGTTTCAGTGTTTTTCTTTTCTCAAAAATTTGAAGTTACCTCCCCGAGGATGGAGGTTGGCGACTCTACGTTTTAAATCTGTTGAATCTTTGGTAGAAGAGTTCCAGTGTGTATTATGGCTGTGGCCACCATTCAGCCATGGGGGGCTCATATTGGACTGTTTTCCTTGGCTCAGTATTCAGCCCTACCTAAAGGATCCAGGGAATACCTTCCCATATTTTCTGGAGACAAATATCAAGATCCAAATGATCACATCAAAGCAGTCACTGTTGCATGCGCGGTTCTTGGTGTACAGGAAGAAAATATATTTGTTAGACTGTTTGTTCAAAGTCTTGTGGGAAATGCTGCAGAATGGTTTCAAAATCTACAAGAAGGATGCATCACCAATTGGGATGTTTTAAAGGTAAAATTTCTGAGACGATTTCAGCCTGTCATTGACACTTATCAATTGCTGATGAATCTTTTTCAAATCAAAATGAAAAGTGATGAGTCTATGAGGGATTTTATTGATAGATTCAACAGATGTGTGGGTAAAATTCCTCAAACTTGCCAGCCAAGTGAAAGTACTCAGTTATGTGTCTTCATAGCTGCAATGCAAACTGAAATAAGATTTCTATTAAAATGTCAAAAGGTGCAAAAATTGGAAGATGCACAGAGAGAGGCTGTTGAGTTAGATGATGCCATGATATTAAGTGGGCTGGAACATGCAGGAACTTTACAAACAGAAATTTGTCTTTATGAACAACAATGTTATCCAAAGACAATGTGTGTACAAAATAAGCCTTCCATGAAAGTAGCAAAGACAACATCACCTATCTCTCTCCATCAAGATTTTACGGTTCTCAATCATGAAGATTTTCAAAAACTCCTTGTGATTGAAGATGATTTCCCTAACATTGCAGGAAATTATCATTTTTATGTAGAATTTGATGACCCTTCTGAGAAGGTGAGTAATCCCACTACACAAGCAGAAAATTCAAATACGTCCCATGCTGAGCAAAATTTTGGCAATGAAAGAGTTGGTGAAAGTTTGTTTGAAAATCTTTCATTTTCAGAATATGATTCTTTTGCATTTGAAACATCTAATGTAATTTCAGCAAGTGGGCTTGACAAGGAAAATATAGAAAATCAAAATGATCAAGAAAAGTGCAATGGTGTTATAATAGAGAATTTTTATCATGAAGACATGCAAGCAGAATTTGAGTCTTTTCAATTTGATTACTTGCAAGATAACGATGGGTTACTGCAGCTTGAATCATTGGGAGGTTATGGTAACATGCAAGGTGACCCCTCATTTTCTGTCAAATTGCCACATGCATATTTTGAAATGGAGGCTTTTGAGTTTGATTATGAAGACGAGCTGCCTGAAAATTATCCTAAAATGGGATCATTCTATTTTGGAGATGATGAGAGCATTTCACTAGTGAGTCTACATTCAGATTGTTATAACAGAACTGTTGAGAATCACTTTCATAATTTAAAAGGATGCTCCATCAAAAATCTAATTTTTATCTCTGAGAATTATGTAGAAAATGTTGATATTCCTAACGCAAACTAGCTAATTAAACATGGTGTTGACACTTTGCTGTCGGAAGTGTATGATGCGAGGTGGTTGTTTGGGCCCGATATTATTTTTGAAGGTCTTCTGCAATTCATTGTTATTGGGACTTTTATCATGATGACTTCTTTCTTTCTTTTGGGAAGGATGCTCTTCACTTTTCAGCCACTCTTCCACACTTACTTCTCTCAACCGGTAAATGGTTTCACATGAGCAACTGGGTGTGTTCCTTAAGGTATGGGTTTCTTTCCCTATCCTTTGTATATAAAAGTTTTGTTGTGCCTAGTTTTAGTTTGCTTTTGTGGTGCTTAGTCTGGTCTGCTAGTCAAAATAAGGTGCAAGCTCCGTTCTTGCTGGTAGTTTCGGTGTTTGGCTGGTTGGTTTTGCCCTGCTACCCTCCGCCCCTCTGCAAGCAGCTCCCAGCCTTCTTTTCTTGCTGACTCTATCTGCCCAATGGTTTCTAGGCACTGTTCCATTCCCAGATATTGCTGGAGTTCTCTGCTTTTGTGCCAAAAATAGTCCCACAGTTAGAGCCCATGTTGGTACCCATATACACCCCGATTTTTAAACTTTCGGTGTGGGGTCTCGAACCTCTTTGAACTAAGTTCAAAGTAGTTCAAAGTGGTTCAATTTTTTGAAGCAGGTTTAAATGGTTT
The DNA here is from genome assembly GCA_018584345.1 of Thuja plicata. Lineage (NCBI taxonomy): Eukaryota > Viridiplantae > Streptophyta > Pinopsida > Cupressales > Cupressaceae > Thuja > Thuja plicata. The sequence goes on from MU224645.1 coordinate 2,639,196, forward strand.
ATTCTAATTCCTCTTAGTTCAATATGGCTTGGTGAATTCATTTTTATGGGATGTCTGATGATTTCATTTCAAAAAGTTCAGCAGTTACAAGAACAGAAGCTGCTGGTTCAAATATGTATGTCTGTCAGTGCAAGAGGTCAAATATTTCAAGGCGGATCATGTTAGTATCAATGAGGTTCCTATAGGTACAATCAGATTTTAAAAGGTTCAACATAATACAGTCGGTTGGTTCAAATAGTTTCAAATCAGTTCAGAATGGTTCAGTCCGCCCCATCATTGGTCCAAATTGTTTCAAGAAGCAGGATCAAAGACTCGAGTTCAAGATACCATTTCAAAAGCTCAAAGTGCAAAAGTTCAGATAATGTGATTCCTTAAGTTCACATTGCCAAAATAATATGTTTGAAATTTGTTAGTGGACACCCAGAAGTGTATTCATCGTCAACCACCTATAGAGGAAAACATAATGTGGATTGTTTGACAAAATGTCAAAAGGATACATATTATACTTGGCACATAACACAATAGAATTTGAATGTTATATTGATCAAAATCAGTCCATTATTGATATCAAGTTCGGGCTGTTTTATTTTCTTTCCACAATGGAACAAAGAACCCATCAAACTATGGGTATGTGTAAATTGATTGATGGAATGTCAATAATGTCAATAGACACTTGTTCAGTGATTGAGCAAAGCCTCGTGATGTGCCATCGACCTCCAGTATCGCTCTAATTGGTAGTATGTAGAGTTCAACTTCGAATGGGCAATTTTGAATAAGTTACAACCTTATAAGATGAATGCCTCAAACATAAGGAAGTTGCCGATGTGCAGAGGAATTTATTCCTAGACATTGAACTTTTACTAGTCTTCTGTATACATGGGCTGTGCATCTGATTGTGAGTAAACACCAGACAGTGCGGGAAGATGTGTGCATCGATGATGTCTAATTAAACCCAAAGAGTAACACCTACAGGAGCTCGTACATAAGAATAGGGAAAGGAAATATTAAATGAATCTCGAGGTCTTAGTAAACAAGTAGAAGAGTTAAGTCATGAGAAAATGTCTACAATCTAGAAGTGCCTAATGCGACCAGTGATAACAAAGAAAAGCACAAAATATCAAGCACGTGTTAGCAGTCAGTCCATATGTAGATGAAGAATACTTACCATTGCCGCTCCATAGTTTGTCATATAGACTGATGTCAATTCCCAAATCTTCAAAACATGCTGAGAAGTAAGTATTCATGTGATGCACATGGTCAGAAGAGACTCAGATGTGGAATTTTTGAACTATGGTTACATCACTCAAGTCATGATCGAGCTCTGCCCTGTGTAAAATGACTGTTTATTCACAATTGGAATTATATTGAATGGTCAGTGTTGACAATGCCGCATGCCCTATTTCACGGATGGGAAACTCGATGATCATATGTAAACTATTTGATAGAATTCCCACAAGTAGAGCATGACATATGGAATTATAGATAAGAGAAGTAGAACTAGTAAAAGGTATCCAAACATGAAGTTTCCAAAGCTTTGTCAGGTTAGACTGGTCGATGACAATGAGAATTGGTTTTGCACATCGGCAATATTGGCATTTGAGAATGTGATCTAATCTATAACGCAATTTCAATATTAAAACATTACCATTTCCTGAGAATTCCCCAACACCGAATGCCAAGAAGGACCCGACATCTTCCCTGATGGACATAACCTTGTTTCATGCTCGATTTTTGGATTCACAGAGCTCTGGGACTGCATCAGTGGGAAAATTAAGAGCAATTTTCCATATCAGGCTGATAATGCCCTCATGATGCATGATAATGCAGTTATTTGTGTTGACATCAGTCATGATTCAAAGATATTGGTCTCAGGTTCACAGGGTAGGAAAATTGAGGAGGACGTGCTCGCAATTGAATCCCAAAATACATATGTGTGATGACTTTGAAAAAATGTTTCTTGGTGTTCGAAAATGTCACTTGCATTAAGCGGTATGTGTAGAGAGCCAGAAATGACACGCTCTAGTTATAGCACCAATGCGCCAAATCAAAACAGAGAGACATTAACACATGTTGCAATGAGATCCAGATGGCACTATTCTATAGGAATAGATCCATTTTGAAAGATGTAGAGCGCCAAGTAACATGGAATCTCATAACAAAATATTACTAAGGCACTCACAAAGGGAGACTTTAATGTATTCAAGAAAGCAGATGTGGATAGACACGTCCTCAAGAATTAGTTATTATAACAGGAAAGAAACTGACCGAAAGGGGGAAAATAAATATGCTCACAAAAGAAGAAACGAGGTGCCAGTTTTCAGAGTTTTTGGCTGGGGGACTTTGAGCCACAACATAATAGAGGCTGTGAATACAGTGATAGGGGGTTCCGGATTCCACCTAACCCGAGAGAATTTGTGCCAGGGGAGGGATAGTTTAGGATATTTTTATTGTAATGCAGGGAAAATAGGGATAATGGAGGAAGTTTTAGTTTCTTTTCCAGGAAGTTTACGTTCAGAATCTTTGTTCTATGAGGATTTGATTGAGTGTTTGAAGAGAGGAGAAGAATGCTAATTAAATATTTGTATTTAAATATTCTTTCTCTTCTAATTAAAATAGAACTTTGAATCTTTTTAATTATCTTTAAATGCTGATCTGTTCATAATCACAGTTACTATAAAACCTTTGAGTATTATGTAACTGTGTTCCTGGAATTTGTAGCTTTCAGTCTGGTTGTTACGTCTTGCTTCTTTTCTCTTCGTTCTGTAGATCCATTTTCAGCATCCGTAGCATAGTTATGAGCAGATGTTTGATTTCCCTTCGTGATTTCGGGTTAAAAGTATTATTGGTTATAGTTTAGTTAATTCATTTGAAATCATATACGGGGAGTTGTACCTGAATAATTCAGAGGGCACTTACGCTCTTCAATAGCAAAGTGACCCAACTGTTGGTGCTGGTTGTGTCTTCTTATTTGGGCATTTTGGGGTCAATTTGTAATCATTTTCTTCGAAGACAAATTTGTGAACCAACAGTTTTCTTGTAAAACTATCTCTGAGGTTGAACATAAGATTGGAATGATCTTGACTCTATTGCCCATGGTAGAATAAGGCACTGGTCTAATAATTATTTGGATTATAGTTATTCAGTTCATTGTTTATAGTTTTGTGATATCTTATCTATCTGTTCATTTAAAATTACATAAACATTTACTAAACATTCTTTCAATTACTTAAAGTATTTCAGTTTACTGTTCATGATATATTGATTTCAGTTATATTTATTTCAAGTTCCTTTCCATACTTTGAGAGATGGAAGTTTGAGTTCCATACATAGGTTATCTGCTATAAAAATCCTGTTCAGGTGAAGGTTCACCCGCCTTGGTCCTTCAGAGCCAGAAGCGTAGGGGAAGAGGATCATAATCAATCATTCCCGTTAGGTTGCCAAAAATAATTGGATTTCCCATCATTGGATTGGCAAGTCCAAAGGAAATTCAATTTAGCATTTTTGGGCACCAACAAGTGTTTGTATCTTTCCTCCACATTTTGTTTCTCATCTTCCTGATGTCTTCAATGGTGTTTCCATTGGCAAAGGTGTTGGTTTCTGTCACTCGGTCTCTGCAGTCTTTTCTTAGATGACCAACTTTATGACAGTGTAGACATGCCATTCCGAGGTTAGTCTAGCTCCTAGACTTTCTTGTCCATTGTCTCATACAGTTTGCAGCTATGTGACCAAATATTCCACACGTATAGTTTTCCCATGTGTTGTAATCCCAAACATACGAGTTATTGACTCTTTTCGATTGATAAGCATTTTATTGATCTTTAGGCTTCCATGCTTTCTTTTTCTTCTTCCTTCATTCAAGAGATGTGTGCCCATGCATTTTGCAAGCAAGACAATATTTGTCCATGTAGACTTCCTTCTTTGGTTGTTTCACCTTAGATTTACATAAATATTCTTTATGTCCGTTCTTGTTACATATATAACAAATTACTATGAATGAAGATGTGGATTCAGGAATACCTTTCATTTTGCTCCTGCATACATTTGATGTGTGGCATGTCCTTCCACAGTGATTACATGTTAGTTTTCTTGGTCTTGGATTTGTGTAGACATTCTTTGGATAAGCTTGGTTTGGTGATTCTTCATTTTTGATATACCCTAGTCTAGTATTGTTGTTGAATCTTCTTTGTCCATCCAGAAAATCATCCATCCTTTTGGTGCTTTCTTCACCTCTCTTCATCATGTCATTATGTTGTTTCTAAATTCTCACTTCATGTTTTAGCTTTTCATTTTCTTCTCTTATCTCATCGATAGATTCTATTCTTTCAATGAATCCTGTATTCATTCTATTTGCCTCTTGACTCATAAGAATAATCTAATTTGTGATCTCATGATGATGTTTTGTAAGTCTTTGCATTTCTGACTCTTTCTCTTGTAGCTTTTCAGTAATCTTCCTCCTGTCATCAATAACTAGTGTTATTTTTTGCTCAGCTTGCCTAGCATTTTTCATGACATCAATTATTCTTACCATGTGTGTCTCTTGACCGATTTGCAGATATTTCACTTGTGTAGCCAGATGTTGATCTATTTCATTCAGACTTGTGATGCTTTCTTCATATGAGTCTGATGCTTTGATAGTTGTAGATCCTAAAGATTCAAATAGATCTGGTATCTCTTCTTCATGGTAGTTTGTTTCATTACAGCGAGATGCCATAATCTTTCTTTCATCTAGAAATTGTCTCATCTTTATTCTAGCTTCTTTATATTGTTCAAAGAAGACATGTGTCTCTAACTTTTGATTCTCAATACTCTTGTCAAGCCTGTACTTCTCCATTGTATGATATTTTCTCTTAAGTCTTTAAAATTTCCAAATAAGAGATCTAGCTTTGATACCAATTGTTGGAAATAATAGGAAGTATGCACTGAGAGGGGAGGGGTGAATCAGTACCTCTAAAACTTTTAGTTAATTAACCTTTAACCTTATGTAACCAAATCTTTGCTTTACCAATCATATCTGTTGTTCTTTCTTTATGCATGTGATATCAATTCATAATCTTAATTGTTTGTAGACATTCATATAAACATTCATGAAAGCAATAACACATAACACAAGATATGGTAATGCAGAAAACCCCAATTAGAAGGTAAAAACTGCGGTGGGGATGACACCGAAAAAAACTTCACTATCTACAGATTGGAAGGGGCTGGTTAAGGATTACAATTTGATCACTTCTGATGATTTACCCTTTTAGGAGTATTATGTGGAGACTGGTTAAGGTCTACTCTATTATGAGCTTTAGCAACACTGTTTAGTGTGCACTCGATTAAGGGATTTGCAATAGGATTGTTAAATCCACCTTTCTTGAAAGGATTTCTTCTATTTTCTATACTTGTTAGAATGTAGACAAAAATACTCATTGACCTGAGTGTATGTAATCTACAATTGAACTGAGTGTATGTAATCAAAAGCTTTTCAGAAATTTCAGATATTCAAGGTGATGGTAGAAAAAAAATCTAGAAAAAGATTAAAGTGCCTAAGATCAGACAAAGGTGGAGAATTTACATCTGGTGAGTTTTATGTATTTTTTGAAGAATATGGGATAAATAGATAGACTTCTTCTCCACGAACCCTACAAAAGAATGGTGTTGCAGAGAGAAGGAATATGACTATCCTAGACACAACTAGGACTATGATGATTGAAGGAAAACTTTTGCAGATCTACTGGAGATAAGCAGTGTGCACTGTAGTATATACTTTGAACCAAGTACAAATTAGGTAGGGAACCAGTAAGACTCCTTATGAACTATGATATGGTCATATTCCTATAGTGAAATACAATGAAATACTGTCATTGGTTCAATCTAGGTAGTGTGCAAAGATGGAGTTCTAACTCACTTTACCACCATCCATTCTATATAGCCTCTTGAGAACTATGAGTAGACTCCATGTACATATATTGTGCCGGAGCTTGGGCCATCAAATGCAAAGGAATGAATTTTAATTTCTTTCCCTAGGTGAGCCAGTGGTGAGCCCGACTAGGGAAGACCAAGTTGTAGAGAGCACAACTTGCAGAGGTGGATAGCTAGAGAAATGTTTTCTTTTGGAGATTGAATTAAGGATCCTTGAAAAGCATTGGTAAGAAGGAGAAGGTCGTACCAATCCAATTGATGGTATAATTCATTCCATATTGTTCAGGAGCCATTGAAGACCTTAAAAACCCCTAAAATAACTCATTTTGAGTTAGGGTACTGTACGGAAGGTGGTGACCCCAAGACCCCAAAAATACTTGAGGGGTTGGTAAATATTCCAATAATCCCAAGAAAAGTTTCAAGGTTCTTTTGGAAGGGTTAAGTGAAAATCCCTACTTTCTCGGAGTAGGAGACCTAATAGGGCTACTAGCCTATTAGGCTTGTTTTGTGAAATATTGAAGAAATCGACTACATGCGTGAACTAGGTGGGAATCCTAACACCCCTAGTTGAGTGAATTAACATAGTTCAAGGCACCTCCACACCTATACAAGATTAAATTATGCATATGGAGGTTGAAAGCCTTTAAGTTTGTGTAAAGGCAAGAGTTTGTAAAGCTAGAATGCACCAAGTGTAGACTTGGTTGAATGGATCTTTCTCGTTAGTTAGGTTGGATAGAGTAATAAGGGGATAAACATTGGTTGAGGGTAATACAAGTGCCAAGGAGTGTGGTGAAGACACCCTACAAGTCTCTTGTGAAGACTAGGAGCACGAATCAATGATTGATTCATCCAACCTCCCTAATAGATTGGTATCAGAGCCCCAAAAGATTTGGGATTGCATAGTGTATGTCAGATTGTGAGTCCAGTGGGTCCACAATCATGGTGACTAATGTGGAATTGACCAAGAAGGTTGATGATCAGGAAGTAGACAATAGGATATTGAGGGAAAGAATAGCCCAAAATAGAGCAAGAATTGAGTGAAGTGCAGACCAAGATTGATGAAGTCAATGATACGTTGGAAGGGAAAGAAGCTAAGGGTAAAGAGGTTGCAGAAGAGGATAAAGTCCCTGAACCTGACCCTGTGTTGCAAGAGGAACCTTTGTTGAAGGATTTGAAAGGCATGAGTAAAAAATATCTTGAAGGGATACCACTATTCAGTGGGAAGATGGAGGCAGATCTAGTCACGGGCTGGATAGAAGGCACGAAGAATTACTTTGAATGTGATGGAGTCATAGAAGCTCAGAAGGTAAAGGTGGAAAAGTCAAGACTTAGAGGCTCTGCATTGACATGGTGGAAGTTCATTCAGGAAGAAAGACAGAAAGAAGGCAAGAAACCAATTTCCACTTGGAAAGGAATGGTTGTCAAAGTGAAAGAGGCATACATGCCAGATGACTATGGAATCCAATAACACAAGAAGAGACCGAGCCTAAGATAGAAGGATCTTGATGTGAATTCGTACACTGAGTAATTTCAAAAGCTTTGTATGAGATCTAATGTGTTTGAAGATGAGAGCCTTAAGGTGGCTAGATACCTAAATGGCCTAAAATGGAGTATTCAAGAAGAGATGATTCTTCTAAGTCCAAAAATAGTACACCAATGTTATCAATTGGCTATAAATATTGAAGAGAAGAGTAGGAGGAAACAAGATCAAAATTCCAAGAGTAGAGGAAGAGGAAGAGACTAGAGAGGTCATAGAGGTGGATACCAAGGTAGAGGGACTGAACAAAGAAGCTAGAGAGAGTCTAAACTTGCAGAGCATGGAAGTGAAACAAATTATAGAGGAGGCTATAGAAGAGGTAGAGGGACTCAAGGGGGTTCTAATAGAGGAAGAGGTGCAGGTAGAAGTAACTCTTACTTTGCTAGCATGAAATGTTATAGTTGTGGACAAACGGGTCATCCTGCTTATAGGTGCCCAGAGAAATAAACCTCTTCAAATAATGACAAGAGAATAGAATATGCTCAAGAAGAAACATCAAGTGTCAAGTCACCAAACATTAGCCATATAGAATCATAGATGGGGAAAATCTCATGTTTATAAGAGTTCTAATCAGACAACCAGTCAAAGAGGAACCAAAGCAAAGGAGAGTCTTATTTAGGATAAGGTGCAAAATACTTGGTAAAGTGTGTAAGATTATTGTGGATTCTAGTTCCATAGATAACATAGTCTCAGAAGAGGTAGTGAAGAAGCTTAAATTGGAAAAGATACCCCATACTAATCCATACAAGATGACATGGTTGAATAAAGGGAAAAGTGTCCTTGTAAATGAACAAACATGGGTTGAGTTCTCCATTGGAGGATACAAAGACAAGTTGATTTTTGATGTGTTTCCTATGGATTCATGCCATCTCCTATTGGGAAGACCATGTAAATATGACAAAGGAGCCATCTATTATGGGAAAGAGAACACCATCTCATTCAAGAAGGATGGTAGAACATTCAAGATACAGTCACTATTAGATGGAGAAGAAACATAGTCAAAGACCCCTAGTGTCTTACTTAGCAGTGGGAAGGAGTTTCTTAATACTCTTCAACAAGAAGGAAGTGAAGGCTATGCTATAATTATGGTACCCAAGGAAGAAGAGAAGATTAATCAAGCACCTATACCAGAGGAAGTCCAAAACTTGCTTGGAAAGTTCAAAGACATAATCAGAGATGGAACACCAAAAACATTACCTCCTAAAAGGACTATCAACCATCAGATAGACTTTATACCAGGGGCTTCATTTCCCAAAAAAGTAGCCTAAAAGCTCACACCAGAGCAGAATCAAGAAGTAGCTAGAAAAGTGTAGGAGCTATTAGACCAAGGACTAATCAAGAAGAGAATTAGTCAATGGGTCATACCTGTGGTCTTGGCATCCAAGAAAGGTGGTAAGTGGAGACTTTTAACTGATTCTAGGCCTATCAATAGAATTAATATTAGATACAAATTCCATATACCTAGAATTTAAGATTTGATGGACTGTCTTAGAGGGGCCAAGTATTTTACTAAGTTGGATCTCAAAAGTGGATACCACCATATTAGAATAAAATATGGGGATGAATGGAAGATAAATTTTAAAACCACTGAAGGGTTTTATGAGTACAGAGTAATGCCATTTGGGATTTCCAATGCCCCTAGCACCTTCATGAGGCTCATGAATGAGGTGCTTAAGGATTACACTGGAAGAAATTTGGTGGTGTATCTAGATGATATACTCATCTTCATAAAAATAACAGAGGAACACTTGAAACACTTGGAGATTATACTCAAAAGGTTGCAAGAGGAGAAGTTGTCCATTAATCTAGAGAAGTGTGAGTTCTTCAAGCAAGAACTTGTGTATTTGGGGTTTGTAGTATCTCAAGGTTCATTGAATATGGACCCAAGCAAGGTGGAGGCTATCTTGAATTGTCCAAAACCAACCACAGGGACAGAGGTAAGGAGATTTCATGGGTTAGCTCAATTTTATAGAAAATTTATAAGGAATTTCTGTGGCATTTGTGCACCAGTGTTAGACACCATTAAGGGTGGGTTAAAGAATAAGTTCAAATGGACTCTTGAAGCATGAGATGCCTTTGAAAATTTGAAGCAACAAGTGGCTACCCAACCTATCCTTTTATTACCTAGTTTTGATATACTATTCACAATAGAGTGTGATGTAAGTGGAGTGGCAGTAGGAGGAGTGTTAAGCCAAGAGGATAGGCCTATAGCTTTCTTTAGTGAAAAGATCAATGAATCCAAGAAGAAGTACGCTAATTATAATTTGGATTTATATGCTCTAGTGCACTCACTTAGGAAATAGAGGCATTATCTCCTTCCTAAGGAGTTTGTGGTGTTCACAGACAATCAGGAACTAAGTTACATTAACACACAAGAGAAATGGAGTAATAGGCACTTGAAGTGGATGGAATATATATAATAATTTAGATTTACTATCAAGCACAAGAAAGGACAGTTGAATAAGGTGGCAGATGCACTGAGTAGGAGGATGTTGATAGTTCAAGAAGTTCAGCTTCAAAGTATTGGCATAGAGAGTTTCAAGGACCTCTATATAGATGATGAAGACTTTTCAGAAGCATGTAAGGTATGTTCTGATTTTGAAAACAATTTTCACAGTCAGTTTGTAGAATATACTCTTCAAAGTGGACTCTTGTTTAAGGGAAACCAGTTATGTGTCCCTAAGGGTTCAATGACAGAAAATCTCATTCAAGAGAAATAGAATGGTAGCCTAAGTAGGCATTTTGGCATCAACAAGACCATGGAGTTAGTACAAAGGTTTTATAATTGGCCCAAGTTGCCAAGAGATGTCAGAAGATATGTTGAAAAATGTGTGGTTTGCATGAAATCCAAAGGGGGAGCTAGCAATGCAGGTTTGTACCAACTTTTACCTATTCCCAATAGACCTTGGGAGTGCATTAGCATGGATTTTATTGTAGGTATCCCTAAGACCAAGACAAGGTTGGATAGTGTTAATGTGGTGGTAGATAGATTCAGTAAAATGAGTCATTTCATTCCTTGTAAGACCACCCATGATGATAGTTATATGTCTCATCTCTTCTTCAAAGAGATTGTGAGGATACATGGACTACCCCTAAGCGTTGTGTTAGATAGGGATGTCAAGTTTATGAGTCATTTTTTGAAGACTCTATGGAGAAGATTGGGTACACATTTGTCTTTTGTCTCAGCTTACCATCCATAAACAGATGGTCAAATTGAGGTGATCAATAGAGTGTTAGGTAATTTGCTTAGGTGCCTAACTAAGGAATATTGGAAGACATTGGATATGGTGATTCCACAAGCTAATTATGCCTATAATGATAGTGTCAATCAAAATACTAGTAGAATTCCTTTTGAGATAGTGTATGGGATGCATCCGAGGGGAGTGTGTAAATTCAGAGATTTAGGAGCTATGGAGTATAGGAGTGGCCATGAAGAGGATTCATTTCAAACAATGATGGAGATACAAGAGCAAGTGAAGAATAATATCATAGAGGCTACCCACAAATTGAAAGCTAAAGTGGATGTGTCAAGAAGAGTTGTAAAATTTGTAGTAGGAGACTATGTCATGGTTCATCTAAAAAAGTCAAGGTCACAAAAAGGAACGCCAACTATGTTGCAGATGAAAAGAGTGGGACCATGTAAGGTGTTAGCCAAATATGGACAAAATGCCTATAAGGTGGAGCTTCCCTCAGATTTGAGCATTATTGAAGGATCGACTAGAATCTGAAGCTACATGGATGGAGGAAGGTAACTTCAAGAAATTTGGCATTGATTTGTCTCTAATTTCTCCTCATGTTCCTTGAAATTTTTGCAGAGGGGGAGAATGGTGCAGGAGCACCCATGGGTTTCTTAGACAATCCGAGTTATATTTTGTTGTGTGTGAGGATTTAAGGCATTTTGGAATGTTTTCCTTAAGGTTATCTTGACCATAGTAGAGAGTATAATAGGGTTTGGTGTATAGAGTCTTAGGACCTTTTTGTAAGTTGCAATTAGGGGCTAGAAAGTTGTAAAGCCTCCTGATTTGCACAAGTGGGATGATGATGTCAGCATGATGTCAATAGGGTCTAGAATGGGTTAGAACCATGTTTCAACCATGGTTAGGTTATTTAGTAAGGTTTGGTAAGCATTGAAACTCATTTAGTTGATTTTACAAGAGATTGTCATAAAGATGTAAAGTTGCATTTTGCAACCTTGCGACTTTGAAATGTTGCTCGGACAACATTGTCAAGTTTTTACAACTCGATGACAAAGAGCCATAAGATATAACTAACTACCTAACCACCATACATAAGAAATGAATTGACCAAGATGCAAAGTTGGACACCTTTTGTACGGACATTGATGTGGAGAAATCAAGATTTGATGTTGTTTTGTGTGCACTTTTTAGTTATTTCATGACACTAGGTAGTTAATGAATCGAATCTTGCATTGTAACTTGTGAATGGATTAGAGTAGGTGTTTAATTAATTCTGTGTGCCATTAGATAGGTTTTTTTCTTTGTTTTGTGTTCTTTTTGTAAATAAGTTTGGTTTGGCACTATTATTGGTTCAATCCAGGCATTGTGCAAAGATGAAGTTCTAACTCACTTTCCCACTGTCCATTTTGTACAGCCTCTTGGGAATAGTGAGTAAACTTCATGTACATATATTTTATAGGAGCTTGGGCCCTCAAATGTAGAGGAATGAATTTTAATGTATTTCCCTAGGCGAGCCAGTGATGAGCCTGACTAGGGAAGACCAAGTTGCAAAGAACACAACTTGTAGAGGTGGATAGCTAGAGAAAAATTTCCTTTTGGAGATTGAATTTAGGAGTCTTTCCAAGTATTGGTAAGAAGGAGAGGTTTGTACATATCCAATTTATGGTCTAATTCATTCCATCTTGTCAGGATCCAATGAAGACCTTAAAACCCCTAAAATCACTCATTTTGAGTTAGGGTACTGTACGGAAGATGGTGACTCCAAGAACCAAAAAATACTTGAGGGGTTGGTAAATTTCCCAATAATCCCAAGAAAATTTGTAGGGTTCCTTTGGAAGGGTTAGGAGAAAATCCCTATTTTCTCAGAGTAGGAGACCTAATAGGGATACTAGCTGCCTATTAGGCTTTTTTGTGAAAGATTGAAGAAATCAACTACATGCTTGAACTAGGTGGGAATCCTAACACCAATAGTTGAGTGAATTAACATAGTTCAAGGCACCTCCACACCTCTACAAGATTAAATTATGCATATGGAGGTTGCAAGTCTTTAAGTTTGTGTAAAGGCAAGAGTTTGTAAAGCTAGAATGCACCAAGTGTAGAATTGGTTGATTGGATCTTTCTTGTTAGTTGGGTTGGATAGAGTAACTATGGGATCAACATTGGTTGAGGGTACTATAGGTGCCAAGGAGTGTGGTGAAGACACCCTAAAATTCTCTTGTGAAGACCAGGAGCATGAATCAGTGATTGATTCATCCAACCTCCCTAACACATGTATAAATTTCATAACCACAAACTGAAGTAGATTGTTGAAAGTGAAGATGTAAGAGTTGATGAGAATGTGTAGAGATCAGAAAGAAAATTTTGGTATGACATAGATGAACAAGAAAATCAAATTATGGAAGTGAAAATTCAGAATCAGGATGGATTGGAAAAGAAGAAAGAACCTGTGGAAAATGAAGTTGATATTGACACTGAAGGGTATGCTACATAGCCTACACCAAAAAATTCACGCAAAAAGATGAATGAAGATGGTAAAGTGGTTCAGAACAAAGAAAGATTGGTATGCAAAGGATATTCACAGATGGAAGGTATTGACTTTACAGAGACATTTTCCCTTGTAGATAGACTTGAAGCTGTTAGATTATTTCTTGCATATGCAACTTACAGAAAATTTAAAGTCAATCAGATGGATATGAAGTCTGCATTCTTAAATGGTAAACTAGAGGAAGACATTTATATTGAGAAGCATGATGGTTTTACCCTAACCGAGGAAGGAGATATGGTTTGTGAATCGCAGAAATCTTTGTATGGACTAAAGAAAGCTTCTAGAGCCTGGTATGCTAGATTGGATATGTATTTGACAAAGATTCATTTCAACAAGGGGACTGCAGATAGTAATTTATATTTTAGAATAATTGATGATAATATCTTGATTGCTGAAGTATTTGTTGATGATATTATATTTTGTGTTAATGATGAGTTAAGTAGAGGTTTTACTGATGAAATGCAAAAAAAAATTGAGATGTCTATGATAGGTGAGATGAAATTCTTTCTTGGATTGAAAATTACACAGTTGGATAAAAGAATTTTTATCACACAGTTCAAGTATGTCAAAGAATTATTGAAGAAATTTGGTATGGAAGATTCAAAACCGGTAGGAACTCCTATGGTTATTGGTTGCAAGTTAACCAATGATGATGATTCCCCCTGTGCTAATTAGACATTATACAGATCTATGATTAGAAGATTGAAATATCTAACTCATTCTAGACCAAACATATGAAATGCTATTGGAATTACTGCAAGATTTAAAGCTAAATAAAAGGAATCACATATGGTTGTTGTCAAGAGAATTTTAAAATACTTGAAGGGTACAGTTTACTATGTATTATGGTATAGAAAAGATGACGACTTTACTCTATGTGCATACATTCATGCTGATTGGGCAGGTAATGTGGATGATAGGAAAAGTACTCATGGAGGTGCATTCTTTTTGGGTAAGAGATTAGTTTCTTGGACTAGTAAGAAGTATGATTGTATTTATCAATCTACTTCTGAGGTTGAGTATGTTGCTGCTGCAATAAGTTGTATTCAATCTATTTGGATGAAGAAAATGTTGAAGGATATAAGGATAAACATTGATGAACCTATTATTATTCACTGTGATAAATTTAGTGCTATAAATATCTCAAAGAATCCTGTATTATATTCAAAGATAAAGCATATTTCTATTAAGTATCATGTCTTGAGGGATAAAGTCAGTGAAAAGGAAGTGAAACTAGAATTTGTTTTTACTAAGGAACAAATTGTTGATATCTTTACAAATCCTTTGCCGAAGGATACATTTGTGTATCTCAAGGAAAATCTTGGGGTGATAACCCGTCCTGATTAGAACTAATGATGCTAAGGATGACATCAGTCCATAAAATCTATTAAAATACCATTCACTAGATTGATGAGTTTGGGGACTACTCCTTAGGGGAGCAGTCTTATGGTTATTATGGTTTGGTAATGAGATTTTCCTTTTTTTTTTTTTTTTTCCTTTTGAGGTGAGTTCAATTTTTTTTTGTCTTTGGTCCTTTGGCATTGATGTCAAACAAGGAGAGATTGTGTGAAAAATAGAGGTGATTATGCTTTGGAGAGATTGTGTTGAAGTTGGATGTTCATAGTGATCAGGTGGATATATTAATATCTTTGTGCATTGATCATTTTTTCACTTTGCATGTTGCCATCAATTCCAAAGGGGGAGATTATTGGAAAAAAATTTAGCATGTCAGAGTTTGGTACTTGGGTGTGTTGAAATTAATGTTTTGTCATTGATGTCAACATACTAATTGTTGTTTCATACAATTTGTTCAGTATGTTCAATGAAGAATATTTCAATTGTTCTGGTTATAGGTTGAAGATCTTGAGTTGTGATTACGAGGTATTGTTCAAACGTGTCTATAGTTTATCTACAGAGGTTCACAGAAGTTTGGATGGTAGTTTGAGTAAGGTATGATCGAGTTCCTGGTTATTGATGTTACACTATTCCTATTTGGTTCACACAATGGATGAATATTTGGTTCAGTATGTCTTGGATTTGATATTTAAGAGGTTGTGAAGCTGGTGGTTACATGGTGCCTTATCATTGTGTTTGCAACTAGTGTTGTTCATGATTCAGAGAATGACAAGCTATCTTTTGTTGTGACAAAGTTTGATATTTTAGTGTTCTTGTTGATCATAGATGAAGACGAGTTTGGATTTCATTCTGGATGGTATTCATGTTTCTTGTTGGTGTTCTTGGATTTTTTTATGACCATTTTATTAGACTGCTTTGTTTGAGGAGATCAAATTTTCTATTTTGGGAAGCATGTTGGTGTTTCTTCATTTAGGTCTTAGCCAAGTTGATGGAGTAACATGTGATTCTAGATGCTACTTTCAAGACACACTATAGTGTTCACAGTTGAAGAGAGAGAGAGAGATGTGCAAATATAAGGAGAACTATTGATAATTTATTCTGCATTTAAGGTAGAGCTTGTACTTCATTGGAATTGTATTGGCTTGGAGATGCTATTTATTAGTTCAGTTGTAATGGACTGTATATCCACCCCATTGTAATTGAATATAGATCGGTGAACCCAACTGAGGGTCAGATCTATGATTGTATTATGAGCATTGAGCTCTGGGTAGTGATCCTGAAGATTGGATTGTAAGCCCGTGGTTGCTTATGCATCCTTTTTTCTCTATTTTTATCTTAACCAGGAAGTACTTTTAGCAGAGTACATTCATCTTGAGGGTTTGATTCCCACCATGGTTTTCCCTTAACCGAGTTTCCTTGAGAACAAATATTGGTGTTCTTTGTTATATATTTTGGATCTTGTATTATTATTTATCTTTCAAATCTAAGTGGCTAAAGTGAAATTAAAATTGGTAGGTGTGCACAACTGATTCACCCCCCTCTCACTTGTGCTTGCCTCCTTTTGGGCCTAACAACTACACCACCAAGTTGACCAAGAACATAAAAAACACAAACTCACCAATTGGAAATTGTCAAACGTGATCATCTTGATCAATGTAAACTAGTAAAACAATAGGAACATGATCTAGAAACATCCACAAGAAACATTGATAGCCTCAATAAAATCTACATCAATTCTAATATCATAATTCATCAGCATCTCTGAACCAAACCTCAAGAACACAACATTAACCTGAACCTCTGTCAATCAAGAAAATTAGCTCGTGGTTCTATAAATCATAAAACAAATGAGCCGAGGATACACATTGATGTCCCAAACATGCTAGAGGGTCCACATACCAAAATATTGAAATACCAAACCATACCGAACTAAAAATTGTCACACTGTCTCCATAGAACATCTCATAATACCTTTCCTAGTATAGAAGCCAATAACTCACTAAGATGAAAATGTGAAACACTGTACATTGAAATGAATTAATTAAAGATATCCCTAAATCCAATCATACGTTCACAACATCTGATCTTGAATACAATAGCCATAACGAACCTGTAAGAAGTATGAAAAGAATGAAAACATAAACATGAAGTAATCCAAGAAAATGAAATGCAAGAAGATTTTACCATAAACCAAAGGAGAGAAATATTTCAAGATCAACCACAAAGCATATGAGAAAC
>MU224645.1:2662972-2678936 GCA_018584345.1 Thuja plicata
GGAGAAGATTATTGAAGCAAGTGTGTGAGAGACATCTCTTAAGTAGAGATGAGTGGAGGAGTTTGCATGTAACTCCCTTCTCCTATGGATGCCACATTCATATTGTGTGTGTGACAAATGTGTGATTACTCTTAAGGAGGAATATCTATTTTCCTTATTAAAGGAATTACAAAATAGTGACATGTCCTCCTACATGGACTAGAGGACAAATACAAATAAGGATACCTTGGTTTATCCTTTTAATTACATATTTTCAACCAAGGAAAGATTAATTCTAACAGAACCAAACATCTCACTTAGCATCACAGGAACACTGTCACAAATAGTAGGAATATTTTGACATTGATGATAAAACATTAATGCCAACACATATATGCATGATATTCCAACAATATTTGAACAACTTGGTTCTATATTTCAACACAACAACAAACTTCTTTAGTTTAGTATCAAACTTCTCAGCCTTAGCAACATCAATGTCAATTATCTCAACTTTTTCCTTCTCACATACTATCTTTTTATTCTTCAAAGTCAAGGTGAAGATCTCATAAAATCTCTTCTGTCTTTTTATTCTAGAAATAAATTCTTCTAGAGAAAGACTTCCTACTTCTTCATGTCTGAAAAGTTCTTCATAGGTGTCAAATTTGTCTTTAATAAAATCTATGAGACCCTTAAGAATCTCATCTTCAAACATCATGCAATCCTCTTCATTGAATTCATAAACAAATCTTGTCGGCCAAGTTTTTTGAGGAATTACTGCTTTTATAAAATAATTATTAGTATCTACCAAGAAAGTGATTTTGTATCTATATAGTTCAACACAATTCTCTGGAATCCTGAATCTTGATGTCATCTCCTTCCAAAGATCATTAAAATATTCCTTACAGTTTCTCTCCTTCTCTTCCAAATTATCAACTATCGTTTAATATATTTTCCTATAGGTAATCTTCACTCCATACAATATTCTCCTATAGAGGCAAAGAGTTAAAGAAATAGAACACAAGAAACATATCAAGTGAACCAGACTGAATTGCATAACCTTATTTCTTCGTTAGTAACAGGTTGTTCGATAATTGTTTTCTCAATAGTTCACACAAGTCATATTATTTTATTTCCTTAAATATTTGATAAGCTACATAGACAAAAATTATAGAAGTGGAGCCTTCTCTATTCTAAAAATAATTTTTGTAAATAATTCCCATAGCAATATACCTCACCCAGGGATCAATTATGATATCAATTTGCAAATCTCTCTAATCTGAAACTATTCCTGTTAGATTTTCAACCTCTTTATCTCTTATAGACTTCATTATAGGTACCAATTCATTCGAGCATAAGCCAATAATGAACTTTAGGTCTTCCTTCAGGATCTGATAAGGTCAATCTAACCAAATACAATCACCATGAATCCTACTTAAGATAAATTTCACTAAATTCTCATAAAAAACCATCAAAAATTTGTTTCAAATGTCTAAACCCATGTGCCCTAATTCCATGAGTGACTATAAATATTTTGTCAAGTGGGAACCTTTAAAATTATTTATCTTCATGTGATCATATTCTTCAATTTGCACATCAACAAATTTGCAAATATCTTCCAAACATACTATCCTAGCTTATAACAAATAAAATACACTGAAAAAGTCATTTGTCAATAGTTCTTTCATGAATTTCTTATATTCAGGTCAAGGTTCTTCACTTCTTACAAACTTAATAGAAGGCACTAGGTAGATATCGTAAAATAGCTTTAGTTCAGTTGCTGAAAATCTTTACTCAATTTCACACTTCTTCACACTTCTCAATTTCTCCCAATTTTATAAATAATAAAAAATAACATTGAAAAGAGTTATATATGTTGTCCATCAATATAGGGTTTTCTATCATATCTATCACATCACCAAAAAGTTGTCAAAATCTTCTTATCTGTATATATAGCCAACTTTTGAAGCTCTACAAACTTTTTCATTATAATATTTTTTTCCATAGTCATCATAAAAATGTTAAACACATTAGTCTACTTATCGTATCTTCATATTGTGAAAACAACATCAAATTATTTCACGGTGGAATAAAATCTTAATTACAACACCCCCTAAGCCAAAGCTCTTAAGCTAATTCTCAAAGCAAATTTTTGCATCGGAGCCAAGTGCAGCTTCATCATTTTATACATCCACTTCCTTTTTATTCCAAATATTATTCATTTAATTATTTATCTCTTACAGATAAATCTTCTTCATAGGCTCATTTATTTTCACTGGATTGTCCTTCTTTACATTCCCATTTTTGCAAAAATTAGCAATATGCCCAAAATTGTTGTAATTGTAGCATTTGGTATTTCTTTGTCTATAATTATTTCACTCATTATAAACCTGCATTGATTAGCTTTGTGTCCAAAACCATTTCATATATGATAGTAACCATAGAAAGATCTATTTCTTCTACTATCATAACCATTAACAATCCAACTTTTGCAATGACTAGACTTGTGACCAAATCTCTTGCAAATAAAGCACTAACCAAAGAATTATGTAACATATTGATTTATTCCACTTCTACATTCTATAGTC
Source organism: Thuja plicata (assembly GCA_018584345.1). Lineage (NCBI taxonomy): Eukaryota > Viridiplantae > Streptophyta > Pinopsida > Cupressales > Cupressaceae > Thuja > Thuja plicata. Next base: position 2,665,540 of record MU224645.1, read on the forward strand.
TTATGTCAAAATCTATTAAAATAAAAAAACAATAACCATTAAAAGAAGGGTACCTTTAAGCACTCGGTTGCTTGACTGGTGGTTTCCTTTCTTGACTTCTTTGATTCTGAAATGGCTTCCCTTTGTTCATCTCTTAGTAGGTTGATCAGTTTATTTTTTCACTACAGGAGTAGCTTTTCCTTTGTCTTCAATTTTATAATTTGAGCATTCTTTGGTTTCAAACCCTAATCCATATTTTCCTTTAATATTTTTCTTCTTAGCCAACTTTTCATCAAGCTTAACATTACTCTCTTTGAATTTATCTTCCCGACTCTTTGTTTTCTCCAAATATAATATCAGGTTCACTACCTCTTGTTCTAGTTTTGTACATTCCATTGTCTTACCTTTAATTATATCAGTATCATCCTTAAAGTTAGCACCCATAATTATATGTCTTTAGGACCTATTAGACCCCATTTTGGTGATTCTAAGATCCGAATGTCTTTCATGCTTGATTCCCACATCAGTCATTTTATTCCTCCACAGTTTATCACAGTCCCCTAGACCCAGGAAAGATTCAAGAAAATAAATGCATGGACAAGGCCATCCAAGTCGGCCTCATCCTAGACAAGGCCATCCAAGTAAGCCTTGTCCTAGAGCATTGTACTTGATTTAGCTTCAGGCCCAATGCAAGATTGTTTCTCCTAGATCTTTAATTGTGGTAAACCTATGTAATATTGAATCCTAAAATGAGTATAAAAGGACATCAAGGTCTCTCATTTTGACATCCATATACATAATTAGATAACCATATGATATAAAATTAATCAATTGATCAAGTGTAAGCAAGTCAAATTCCCAAGCATTCAAGTTGTGCAATTGAGGATTTGGATTCAATATTTGAAGGCACACATTGAATTCAAGATATCTAAGTCTCCATTTATTCAAGATCCATTCAAGAAAAGGAAATATTCTCTCACTGATGTAAGTTTCTCTCCCATGATCTCCAAGTAGAGTAATTCACAAGCAAGCAAGAAGATCCATGCATATATCCTTCTCTCTCCTTCTCCATTGAGGTTATCAAGCATACATTCATTCAAGATTTAGGATTGGCGAGTGTAGATTCATACATTTGTGAAGACATCCTTGATTCTACACCTCAAGCATACACATACATAGATCTTCATGGTTTTGACAGATTTCAATATCCATCCATGAGGGTTTTACATGCAAGGTGAATACTAACATTTATCTTGTTTACATTTACTTTCCTTTATGCAATCTCTATTTCATTTAAAGGTTGCTTCCTATACAGGGATTTGACCAAGGAAAAACCATTTCAAAAACCTTTTTCCCATTTCTCAGTGTAGGAACAAGTACATAAATTGTGGACTCAAATTCAAGAATATTAGTCACAATTATAGACACTCTAAAAATTTCATCAGATTTGGAGTTAAAAGGACTAGGTCAAAATTCTAGAACATCGTCTAAGACTCGGTCGACCTCATCCCTAGAGGCAAAGATTTTCATAGAAGGTAGTTTCAGGCATCAAAAGACTAGATCTTGAGTTTTACTAGATTCTGACACCTTTACGACAGTCAAAATCTGATCTAAAGGTCCATTTGCCTCTTCTCTCTCCAAGGTGAGTCCATTCTTTCTATTTCTTCCATTTAACTTACTTTTACACATCAAATTTGATATCATATGCTATTTATTTATCATTTATTTTCAATTTTACATATCATATCACATTATCATCACTACTCATTAAAGGAAAGAAACCCCAACTCCCCACTCTCACTTAGATCTTGCATTAGCACCCCTTCATCTAGATTGGGTTTTTCTAATCTGATTTTTTTGAGGGTGAGTTTTTGGGAGAACACTTTCCTTAATGCATAATATAATTTGGCAAGTGATATACACTCTTAGCATTGCTCACCATTTTTTATTGTACATTTTGGTGAACCCGACACATGATATTTCCATTATGATTTTGGTGTTAGATTCCCTTTCTATGCATTTAGACATCTAGATCTATTTTGTATGCATTTACATTATATTATTACAATCTATGCATTTTGGAAATTAGGTAGTCTTTTCACGATATCATTTCTATTGTATGCATAGGTTCATATCTTTGTAACTAAATCTTCATTGCATGTATTTCATTTTCATAATCAAATCTCCTTGTGAATGCTTTACATTAAATGTTTGAATTTGATTTCATATTTCCTTAAAATCTCATAATTTCATTGCATTTCTTGCATTCCCTAATGCATGAGTGTTATTACTTTGAGTCTAACCTATAACATTCCAGTTAGAAAAATTTGTAGGCTTACGGGTTCCTTTGATCCTGAGCCCTCCTTCTTTCCTAGGAATGTTGATGAGACCAACATGCATCTTAATGATAACAATCCTCTCATAGAGAACAACTCTTATCATGATGTAAATTAATCCTTAAGAGTTCCTCATGTTCAAGTCCAAAAAATTTCCCATGACTTGGAAAATTTTGAACAATGGTTAGGTCAAGAAAAATCTAATCCCGAGGCTCCTTCCACTATAGAAGGCTTAAGGAAACTTATTCATAATGATGAACATGGTGATAACACTTTGTATAGAATTTTACATCTCATTGATACCAATAGCAATCATATTAAGGATTGTGCTCAAGAGTTAGGATTCATTCCATCTACTATAAATGTTTAAACCTCCTTGCCTATTTTGAATTCCATACCTAGTGTATCAACTTATGATCCACCTATCATAACAATTTCAATCCAAAATTCCAATCCGACACATGTGAGTCTTCCTAATCCTATTTTTCCTTATATTTATTCAAGTGTTCCATGTGTTTATTTTCCATCATCCATGCCTACTTACCATAGTGTCCCTTTTTCATACTCGATCATTCCTTCAATTTCCAACAATGATCCTAAAATTTATCATATTTCTCCTCCTACCATAATTTCTACCAATCCTACCATTAATAGCTTGGCTCAAATTGTGTCTTTTTTGCAACAAAAAATTGCTTCCACGACTCAATCCAAATTCAACATTTATACTTGTGACATTTATAGTTCTTTTTCTTTGGATATTATTTGTGTTATTATCCAACAAAATATGGATATTCCTCACCTTGAGACTTATAACGCTAAGGGTGATCCTTTCACTCATATGAAAACTTTTCAAACCTTGTGTAGTGATTTCTCTTTTGACCATAGGTTCTTGGTGAAGTTGTTTACTACAACCTTTTGAGATAAAGCCTTGCAATGTTATTGTTCTTTACCTCCTTATTCCATTGATACTTTCACAAGCTTGATAATGATTTCATTCAAAAATTTCAAAACAACATTGGTTCTCAAATGTCTTTGACTGATTTAATGCATTTTAAATAAGGTGTTAAAGAAAAAGTTATTGATTTCATTGGTAGATTTAAGCATTTGCATGCTCAGATTTCTTACAATGTGTCTGATATGGATGTACAACACATTTTTATTGCTAATTTAAAAATGCATTAGAGATAAGATACTTATTATTGAATTTTTTTATTTTCCTTAATTGTGTGCAGTGCTTCATCATTATCAACTTCAAGTGAGTCAATTTGAGTGCACCACTCCAATGGATATTGTTTCTATTGATAAGAGTGATGTCACATCCAACAATTTTAACAAATTTTAGAAACCAAACAACTTCATCAAAATCTAAAACTTATCCAACAATGTTGATGAACAAGTAATAGCAACATCCAAAGGTGTGACTCCTTTGTCATCTATTTTTAAACCTGCTCGTAATTACACTAAGCTTTCTGAATCTTTGTGTAATGTGATTTTGAAGTTAATTAATGTTAATGTGTTAACACTTCCTACTATCAAACCAATTGATACATCCAAACCTTTTCCCAAATCCTTGGATGCTAAATCTTTCAGCCAAAACCATCATCAACCCAGTCATGATACTAAAAATTAATATTTTTAAAAATATTATTATCCAAGATCTTATTGATTCTAAATATATATATTTTGAATGTGACAATGACCATGGAAACAAATATATAGCACCTCCCAACCAAAATTTTCAAATCTACACCAATCCTTTGCCATCTCATTCAACCAATACCATTACCCAACCTTCTTCTTCTTCTAAATGTATTGACTATGACACCAACATTAATGAAGCTAATCATGTGGTCAACCAAGTTGAGAAAGTCAAACCTAAACCTCCATCTGAGCCTTGCATTACTTTTGATCCTACTGAGACAATTAAGTACCAGATGGTCCCCTATACATTGTCGCAAGGGTTGCTAACCTCCCTTCCTGTGGTGCCCTTATTGATTCCACTTGCATGGTGCATGTGATAACTGAAGAACATCTTTAAATAATACGATTGTAATGTGATTTTTATGATAGATCCGATGTTATGATCCAAACTTACAATAGTTTCCTTTATCCTTCCACTGGTTCCATTTCCTTTCCTATTGAAGTCGGTGGTAAAACTGTAGATGTTACCTTCACTTTCATCCCAACTTATGATCAATTACAAGTCAAACTTGGTCTTCCTTGGATTACCTCCATAAAATCTGTCACTTCTACTATTAATAAATGCCTTAAATTTCCTCATAATGGAGAAATACTGATAGTTAACCAGAGTCTTTATTAGCCTTTAGTGCCTTGAGAATCAGTTGACCTTGATTTCTTTTGGCCTTCTATGCCTAACCAACTCAAACCCGTCCTAACATTCTCTTTCGATCATACCAAGCTTAAAAGGTCCAAAAGATTTATGAACTTAGCAAACCTAAGGATATTTCATCTCTTTTCCTTGAATGTGGACTTCTTCCTACACCACCTACACCTCCTATATATTATTCTTCACCACATCCTATTTCCATTTCTCAACCTAGTGTGGTTCGTTCATCTCTTCCCCCTAAAGAATAAAAGGACCCGATGTTGATTGATCCTAACCCAAACCAAATTTCTAGAAAAACCAAACGCAACCGTCATACTTGTGACCACCATCGTAAGCATAATTCTAGAGCCCATCAACACGCTTCTAAAAATATTGCTTCACCTCATACACCTACTCATGCCTCTCTTCCCTTTGACCAACCCTATCTTGAGCCAATAAAGGAAGTGAATTTAAACAAGATCAACATGAACAAACATGATAATTATATTCGTATCTTAGATTCTATTACAATTAATTTGGATGAAGAAGATACTCTTGATGATGGCGTTCTTGATGATAACATTGATATTCATGCTAGTGATTCTGATGACATGTATGAGACTATTGATATTGATTATGATTTATCATCTATGCTTTCACAATAGTTATCTATCACTCCTAGTGAAAAAAAAGTGACCTATCCTCACATCATGGTCATGTTGGATTTTGCTAAGATATTCAAAATATACATATATGTTGGTTTAATGTTTTTTCATTGATGTCAACATACTTCTACTTTTGAAGACGGTGTTCCTGGTATGTCTAGTGAGGTTGAATTGCTTGGTACAGATACTACATAGAGGATCTATAATTGTGATCGTACAGTTGTGTTCAAAGAGGTTTGTAGCTGATGCATGTCACTTCATAGATGTTGGCGTGATGATTTGAGAGAGTTATGACCGATTTACCTATTTTTGGTATTTTGGTTGTTCAGGTAAAGAGAGTTTAAATTTTTGGATTGGTATGAATCAGTGTTGAAGAGTTGTTGGTTGCTAACTTGATAGTGAGTTTGGGATGTAGATATGTGTCCTCAACTCAAGTGGTTCATGATTTAGATATTGGAAAGCTATATTTCTTGAGTAATGGAGGTTTCATATATTGTTGTTGATGAAAAATACAAAGATAGATTTATATATTAAGTTCATATTGATGCTAAGGTTGCTGAGGTGTTGTTAGGTCATTCTCCTGAACTTCCCTTTCAAGCTTTTTGCAAAGCTCTAATGGTGGTTTTCTTCATTTTTTAGAGGTTTTTGGGTTCTTTTTTGCGTGATCAGGTTGTAGAGGGGTGTTGAGGCAATGTTTTGTTCCCTTCATCTTGCTTCTATGGAGTTAGAATGGTTTGAACAATCATGGAGTGTCACTGTTTCTTTTTTGTGTAAAATTCCCTAAGTCTTTTATTCCACATTGGCTGTGCATTGAAGAATTTTGATATTTTTATATCCCAACACTAAATAGTTAAGTGCCTAAAAGGCATGCACCTTTTGGTAGACAGTTCAACGGACGGACAGTGGCATGGGTGGTGAAGTGGAAAACAGAAATGAAATTTTGGTGGGCTTGTGTCAGAGAATTCTTAGGTGATGTGGTTGAGGATTGACAGGTGACGGTAGGGTGCGATGGTGTAGTCCAAGTCATGGTAGGTCTAGTCAGATCGTGTAATGGCATGGGTGTGACATGTGGCAAGTTTGACAAGTGGCATGCTAGGTTGGATGGACATGCAACATAGATCCCAACGAGTAAGATGGTGCTACATGAGACAACTAGCAGGATAGTCTCATGGGATCAGTTAGATGGATCAAATGAAAGGGTAACGCATGGCGGAGAATGAAATGAGTGATGAAGGAAGATCATGATCCGATGGTGTTTCTCCATCGCGTGAAGGGAAGATGCAAGGAAGATATGCATCACATGACAGTGAAATTATTAACATGTGTCTAGGTCAGGGTTAGGAAGTGTGGGGATGATGCGCAGGGGCTAAGGGATAGGTCTTTCAGAGGGCCAATGGAGGGGTGCCATGTGGTGGTCAATGGGAATTGACTGTGGTTAAGTAAATTTATTTTTTACTTATTTCCCAAATGACTAAAGCATATCAATGATTGTGTTTTAAAAGCCAATAAAGTTGAAAAGTTGGTCGTTGATGTCTTTTTCAGTGCCACCTATGACCGTTTGAACAAAAATTCAAAATTTTAAATCTTTTATCGCAGGGTTTTCATGCCAGGTGACAGATGTTTTGTCTTAGCGCGCCATTAATGCTTTGATATGATCTTTGGGTCGTATTTCCACACCTATATAGACATGTTTGGATAGAGATCTGATAGTGCTAAGCATATTTATGTGTGAAGTGATACAATTCGGGTTTATGATCAGACTGTTTCTCTTGGCGTTGCCTGGTCTTTTCTTCATTAATGAGGGCGTTTCTTGGTGTCATAAATTTAATTTCTTTTCGACATCAGAAGTACTGTATTCACATCCAAGGGAGTTTTCCTGATGTTTCCATATCATATTTACATAAGGGAAAGGTAAGATTTTAGGGTTTCATCTTGTTTTTAGAATTGGATATTTGTATTGAATAGTGGTAACCCTAACCCTAAATGGTTGGATGCTTGTTGCATTCCTGTTGATATAAGGGGATTTTCAAGACCACTTAGAGGGGCTAGAGAATTGGGAGAAATATTGAAGATGATAAACATAAAGTTTTTCCATTAGTATGCAATAAGAAAACAAGTTGTATAAACTATTGGTTACACTACAATGAAAGTTAGGTTTTCAGTTCAAACTGAAAATGCTAAGCAAGGAGGAAACCAATGATACAGTTTTGTAGTGTTAACTGAAAGAGTAAATCAAAGATGGTCAAGTGGAACCTGACAGGAGGAAACTGACAGAGAAACCCAACGAGATGATACAATGTAAACCGAGAGAACAGACAAAGACCAACCCAACAGACAGTTCAACTAGGAACACCGAAAGATAGTCAAACTGATTTCAGAGCAAATTGAGCATCAGACACCGAAAGTCAGGTAAATCCCAAAAAAGATGGATCTGACTTCTACATCAGATAAAACACTCATATTCTATTTATAGAGTTTTTTTAAATTTTTAAAACTATTACTTAAGGGACGAGAAACATTGTTGTAATTGTTTTAATCAGTCTAACTGATTGAAAACATGTAGACTAGGAGATCAAGGTCAAGTTGTAAACCTATGATCATAGAGTTAGTTTTTTTATATGTGAAACTTAATTAGGTCAATCTATCTTATAAATAGATGTTGTAATCATTCTGTAAAGTATTATGAGAGGATGAATGTAGCCAATGAGCACATCTATGGATCAGATTGAGAGTTTCAAGAAGCAGAACAACAAAAGATGAAATTGGTTATCAAGAACCAAGAACAAAGGCTATCGAGCAACAAAGGTATTAATCAATCACAATAGGTGATACATTTATACATGTGAATTGTAATAGATCTGTAATCAACAATAGTTAGATTGTATACACTCAAGTCAATGAGTATTTTTGTCTGCATTCTAACAAGTGTAGCAAATAGAAGAAATCCTTCCAAGGAAGGTGGATTTAACAATCCTATTATAAATCTCTTAACTGAGTGCACACTAAACATTGTTTCTAAATCTCTTAATAGAGTAGATATTAACAGGTCTCCACATAATACTCCTAACAAGGTAGATCATCAGAAGTGATCAAATTGTAAGCCTTAACCATCCCCTTCCAATCTACAGATAGTGAAGATTTTGTGGGTGCCATCCCCACAACAGTTTTTACCTTCTAACAGGGGTTTTCTATGATATCATATCATGTGTTATGAGTCAATTACTTTCATGAATGTTTACATGTTTGACTAAGTTAAAGAATTGATATGTCTTACACAAAGATAACATAGAATAGATGGTTGGATAAACAATTGATTACATAAAGGTTACAGGATAAAAGAGATAAAAGTTTTAGAGGTACTGATTCACCCCTCCCCTCTCAATACACACTTCCCATTATTTCCAAAAATTGGTATTAGAGCTAGAACCCTTATTTGGAAAGCTTAAATACTTAAAAGAAAAGATCATACAATGGAGAAGTATAGACTTGACAAAAGTATTGAGAATCAGAAACTAGAAATTCCGATATTCTATGAGCAGTATAAAGAAGCAAGAATCAAGATGAGACAACTATTAAATGAAAGAAAGATTATGACATCTCGATGTAATGAGATAGATTACCAAGAAGAAGAGATACCAGATCTATTTGAGCCTTCAGGATCTACTACAAGCAAAGTATTAGATACATCAGAAGAAAGCATCACAAGCTTAAATGAAATCAATCAACATCTGGTTGGAAAAGTGAAATCTCTACAAATCGGTCAAGAGACACAGATGGTAAGAATGATAGATTTCATGAACAATGCTAGATAAGCTAAGCAAGAAAGAACACTAGCTATTGATGATAGAAGAAAGATCAATGAAAAGCTATAGGAAAAAGAGTTTGAAATATAGAGACTTACATAAGATCATCATGAGATTACAAATCAAATTATTCTTATGATTCAAGAGGCAAACAAAATGAATGTTGAACTCATTGAAAGAAAAGAAGCTATCGGTGAGTGAAGAAAATGAAAAGCTGAAACAATAACTCAGAATTTAGTAGAAGCATAATGAGATAATCAAAAGAGTTGAAGAAAGCAATAAAATAATGGATGATTTTCTTGATGGACCAAGGAGAGCCAAAAATAATACTGGACTAGGCTATACCGAGAATGGAGAATCACCTAAACAAGCCGATCCAAAGAATGTCTATGCAAATTTGAGACCAAGAAAGATGATATGAAATCACTGTGGAAAGAAAGGCCACACATCAAATGTATGCAAGAGAAAAATGAAAGGTATTCCTAAATCTACATCTTCATTCATAGGAATTTGTTATAAATGTAACAAGAAAGGACATAAAGCATATGAATGTAAGTCTGAGATGTAAAAACCAAAGAAGGAAACCTACATGGACAAATACTATCCTACTTGCAAAATGCATGGGCACACTACTCTTGAATGCTGGAAGAAGAAAAAGAAAGCATGGAAGCCTAAAGGTCAAGAATCTACCTATCAACCAAATAGAGCTGGTAACCATTATGTATGAGATTACAACACTTGGGAAAATTGTACAACATGTGGAAGATTCGGTCATATTGCAGCAAATTGTATGAGACAATGGACAAGAAATCCTAGAGGATGGAATAACCCCGGAATGACATGTTTACATTGTCATAAAGTCAGGGATCTCAAGAAGGACTACAAAGACTGAATGACAAAGACCAGCACCTTTGCCAATGGAAACACCATTGAAGACATCAGAAAGATGAGAAACAAAATGTGGAGGAAAGCTACAAGTAATGATGAAGCTGGATCGAGAAATACAATTGGTGACACCCTATCCAATGGATCTGGTGACATCACCACCCCCACCTAAGCAGAACAAGTAAGTATGGAACTGCATTACACCAAGTTATTTTTTGCATCAGTTCCAAACATACATAGTTGAAATCCCAAATTAGCATGATTATAAGATGCACTATGGTATTACTTGTTAAATTCTATAAAAACTATTTCATCAGCTAATACATACCGGAATACATTAGTATATATTTAAAGCTGAATTTTTTGCACTTACTGAGAATCATCGGTTAACATGTAAAAGCTAAAGTTACTAGTGTAAACTGAGATCCGTTGGTAATCATATGAGTTGGCAAAGTTGTCTTTGCCATACATTGAAACACATCGATGAAAGTAACACGTTAGATGACTGCCCTGAAGCACCGCATTGTCACTGAAAGGGAAGTTAGTATCAACTGATGACTCTATCTTCACACACTAAGGAGAGGTTGAGCATTAACGACTCGACCTAGGGAAAAATTCTATAAATAGATGACGAAAGGGTTTCATTTCTCACCAGCAATTTGAGCGAAGTGACCAGAGCTAGAAGCGACAACATTGAAAAGTGACTCCAACCCGATTCAAAGCACTCCAAGAAGATCAGTTACAGCTATAGAGGTTAAATTAATTACTAAGCATAACCAAGAACTCAGTTATCATTTACAGAAAGCCCTAATTTCAGAAACAATGGCCAAGACATCAAGAACCGCTAAGCTGAAGAGCATCAAGAAGGGTAAAGTCATACTTGTCAAGAACTCTACCTATGTAGAACCACATTATAAGATATGCCCAGAGGTTTCTTCACAACTTGACAATGTTGGAGCATTATCACGAATACCGACTAGGGTTTTCTCATCGAAGACGTGCGAGCATACATACACTGCAAAATTGCATAAATTGGCGACCTGGAGGTTGAACAAGATTTCAAGAAGCTATGCAAAGATGATGGCACTATTAAAGATGAGAACAAAAACATCAAAGTGAAAGGGCTCAAAAATGCCCTATAGTTCCTGAAAGAGTTTAAGACCGAGTGGATTCGGTTAGTATTGAGCAGGATCCACAACCATAAGTTATGGCTGGATGAGCCTAAAACAATAACATGAGATGTTATTCATGTAGTCAATGGTTATCCTATAACCGATAAGGTAAATGCATTAAAGCACCTTCCTAAAGCTGAAATTGAGAAGAATATTGGAGCTAAATGGGATGAAAGAGGACTAAGAATATCCTCCGTCAATGACGATGAGCTGAAATTTGGAGCATGTGTCTTAGGATACAAGTTCTTTTAGGCAAGCACTATAAACAACATTGCATCCGAAGCAGTGGAAACAACCTACAAGATTTTCAAAAAGGGAACTCAATTGGATCTATTAGAAATTCTACTCAAGTAGCTAGAAGAGAACTTAAACACAATTAGAAATGCAAAATCAAATTCATGTAAGTTTGGTTCACTTATCACGTGCATATTCTTATACTTCCAAGAACCTTTTCCATCGATAGAAAATGTGAAATGGGATACAACAAGAATAGTCACCATACAGATTAGTGAGTTTATAAAATCACTAGGAGATAATTTTGAGTCAGTAATGGATGACTATTTTGCTGGATTCAAGGAGAGAATGCAAAAAAGAGTAAGGATCCCCAAAAATTAATTGAGAAATTCAAGATTGATATATGTTTCATGGTAGACACATACTTCACATACATCAAGCTTGATGTACTAAGGACAACATGGCTACAACCACTTGACTATGAAGTGAACATAGATCAAGTATCCAATGCAATTGATGCATTGATAAATGAGCCATTAGATAAGATACAACCCAAGTTTGGCACTTATGAAGAAGCCAAAGAAAGAATCAAAACTGGCTTGGTTGTAAAGAAGATAGACAGGAAGAAGGATAAAATGGTCAAGAACTTAAAGAAAAGGTTTTCAGTTACAGAAGAAGAAACCAAATAGAAAGAATAAACTAAGGATCAGTCACCCATCGGTAAAGCTGAGAAGGAAAGTGACTCTGAGTCTACAGAGTCAGATACACCATTACATTCACCAGGTAAGAAGCCTAGAACTACAACTACTACAAGGACAAGAAGTCAAACAACTAAGGACACAAGTCCTTCACCATTGAAGAAAGGTCAAGTAAGGACCTATAAGAGGAAAACAAAACATAGAAAAAAGGGCCAACTAAAAGAAGAAAGTTCATAAGAACTAAGGAGGACATTGAGGACACCAAACAGGATGAAGTTGTTCAGCAGGAAAAGAATAAGATACCTGAAATAGTTGATAAAGTGTGTGCCTCACTTATCAAATCAGGTTCAATAAATAGCAGGAAGGTCAAGAAATGGTTAACATTGGATCCCTTGGATCAAAGTAAGATTGAGGAGGCAATCATCAAGATGATGTGCATATTCAAATAACTCCCAATACAACTGGCAGACAATATGCCCAAAGAACTTCAAGATAGGATATCGGCAAGATGGACATTTGCCTTACACTCTGAGAAAGAAATCAGGGAAAGAGACCTAGTATCAGTCATGCCTCCCGAATAAAAAATGGAGGAAATCAAATAAATGATGAAGATTCATTCCAAAAGGTTATTACCCAAGTTGAGAGCCTACCAAGTGCTTAAAGGACATCTACTGGACCTAGACAGAAAGAGTGAAGCCGAATGGAGAAAAATACTTGATATTCCTAAAAAGGATACAATTCTTGAGCCATAAAGAGGTCTTACCAAGAATAAAGAGACCAAGGATGATCAAGCTACTCAGAGCATTGAATCAATTACCATCACTGATGTAGAATTGGACAAAGAGGAAACAAACACTACAAGAAACAATAATATGGATGTTGTAGATGAGACATGGCCGAACACTACTATGGACAACTGATGCAGAGCATCCTTCACACACTTCAGAATAATAGGATCCATATGATCCAATATTCATTTCATTATAATAAAAATTTATTAGAGACATCTCACAAGATCAAACCCATCATTGATTAGAAAACAAATTAATTCATTATCAAAACTTGTTGTCCACACTGCCATGTTTTACTGATCATCACTCAATCATCTATAACTTTTGTTCTGAAATATATCATCAAAATCCCTTCGGTGATTTTGTGGATAATTAGGATAGCCACAACATATATCAAAATTATAAGGATCCAACGGTTAGATAAAAAGTTATCATCTCTGTACCAAGACCTATTTTCTGTCATTAAACAGAAAGTTCATTTTCCCAATCCGCCTAGGGCATCATATAT
>MU224645.1:2701784-2714721 GCA_018584345.1 Thuja plicata
GCTTGTAGATCTCCAACACCAAGTCTTGAATGGATTCTTGAACTTGACAAGGGCTTTGGAAGAAGATGGATGGAGAGATCACCAAAAGGGCACTATGTAGCTTGAATCCTTCAATGGCCTCCAATGGCTCTCCTTCATGAAAATGGATTCTTGAATGCTTGAGAATGGATGGATGCTTGCTTGAAATATTTCTCCTTAGCTTGCTTGAATTGCACTTGAAAATCCTTCTCAATTGCGTAATGATGCTTGATTATGGTTAGAGAAAATGAGAGGAGAAGGCTCCCTTTTATATGAAATTAGGGCACAATCTCCTAAGGAGGCATACATAGGATAATTAAATCATCATTTAAGCCTTTACCCCTAGAAGAGGACCTATATTAAATATAATTTAGGAATCAACCAATTTGGAACCCAAAACAGTCGACCCGGAAGTGGGAGAATTTTTTTTGTAAAGACCGACATCTCGGAGACCAAAAGTTCCTGGGATTTGGACCCTGGGATAGGGTCGAGGTCAGACCTATCCTAGGATAGGGCCGAGGTTGACCTTGTCCTAGGGCAAGGCCGAGGTTGACCCTCTCCTCAGATCCTAGGATCACAGGTCAAAGACCCAAAATGCAGAATTTAGGTCAGGAAATGGAGGTTAGAAAGGCAGGTCAGGGGGGAAGCCATGTCAAGATCAGGAAACCATTGAGAGGCACTTATCATGACCCCAAACCACTCACTCAGAAGGCTAAACTAGTCTCCTATGGAAGTGCTTCCATTTTTTGACTATATAGAGGCAATGAATTATGTTGAAAAGCCTCAGAATTTTGAAGAGGAACCTGCCATTCAAGTGATTAGTCATCAAGGCCCTAAAGACAAGGGAACAAAAGGAATGGAAGGGTTTACAATAAATGAACCCAAATATTTCAAGGTCCCAGTAGATCAAATGTCTAAACTGGACATGGATCTTGAAAGAGCTAGAGTTGAAAAGGAGATCATAGCTAAAGAACTTGAGATGCCAGAATTGGAAGCTGCTACTTTGGAGATGAAGAAGAAGGCTAATTTTCTTAAAAAAACAACAAGGCTTGTTCATCTTGGTGCTGAAGCAACTGCAACATCAAATTCTAAAGCCTCTACTTCTCAAGAAAATAGTACATTTCAAGGAAATTCTACTCATGCAGAAAGGCACAAGAAATTTTCTTTTCATAATATTCATGGTTACCCTAATGAGGTTCCAAGTATCATTACAGATAAGCTTCCTAGATTTTATGGGAAAAATGTAATCACATGTGAAGAACACTTAAAGAATTTTGCTAATATGATGGATGATTATGAAGTTATGCATGAGGATGTATTAATGAAACTTTTTGTTCAGTCCTTAGTGGAGGATGCTAGGGATTGGTTCAAAGGGTTACCCTATAATTCTGTACGGTCAATGGATGAATTAATTGGTTTCTTTAAAGAGAAATATGGTGATAAGACCAAAGAAGGATTCATGTTGAATGAATTCAACAATATAAAAAAGAATCAAAATGAATATGTTGCAAAATTCAACATAAGATTTTAGAGAGCTATGCATAAAATTTTCCAAGTTATGAGACTTGATGACAAGGTTTGTCTAGATACTTATCTTAATGCATTTGATTCTAAGATGGGATACCTCCTAAGAGATAAAAATCCAAGGACTATAAGAGATACTTATAAAACAAATATCAATATAGAAACAAATAGGAGGGTATCCGGGAAATTGGGTTGAAGAGATGATTGGAAGTATGTAAGAAAGGAGTTGGATAAACCTTTAAATGCTAAGCCTAAGGAAGAGGTCGATATGAAATAGTTTTTGAATGCAATAAAAGACCTAAAGCCAGGAGAGAGTAAGAATCCTAGAGCTCCAAATAACAACAAACAATCCTACAATAGTTTCAGTCAACAACCTAGGATGCATAATTACCCATACAATACCCAATGGAAGGATGACAAGCCCACTATTCCACAAAGGACAGAAAAGCCAAACAAAGATACCCCTGATCATCTTCAGAGAAATTTAGCTAACATGAGTAGTGAGAATTATTGGTGTGATGATTGTGAATCCCCACATAACCCTGCCAGTTGTGTTATTTCTTTGAAGATGTATCCAAGTCAAACCCAACAAGAAAAGGAAGAGGAAGATGAATTATATGATGATGTTGGGAATGCAATGTCTTCTACAGATTTCAAAAGTGAAGAATCTGATGACCAAGGTTAAATTCAGGAGTTGTCTTCATCAGATGAAGGGGATTTTGATAATCAAGTTGAAGCTAAAAATGTGCTTTCATCTGATGAAAAGGAAGCAAACATTGATAAAATGAGGTGAAATGCTCCAAGAGAACAAGAGCCTTTTATGGCCAAAAGACCTTCAGATGTAGAAAGGGCTAGAATTATAGAGAACTTGTTTTCTCAAGAAGAAAGTAAGTATAATCTGAGAAATAGGACAGTTGGTAGTGCAGATGGTACACCACCTGGTATGTTTATTCCAAATACAAAAGAAAACCCCAAGCTGACACCAGGGAAAGAAACAATTACAGAGAATATGAAAAATGATGAAGAAAGGATCCAAAGTGGAATAGACTCAAGAAGCATGTAAGGTTTTCTCAGATATCAAGAAGGCTATTAAAGATGTGTAAGGAAACTTAGGTGCAAAAATAACTTCCTACACTAATCTCTAAAGGAAATTATTGTGCAAATTCTTTTAAATCCATACAATTTTAGATTCGTTAACTACTTTAACAATGATATTACAGCCATATACCATGCATACAAAAAAAATAGAATGACACAATGATTTACCTTGGGGAAAACCTTTCGGTAAAAAACCCCAACACTCCAAAACCTGCACAATGTATTATCTTCAACACAACGGTTACAACACACTTGCAATGCAAGTTCTTTTAGGAGAAAATTGACACACAAAAACTAATCTAGTAGCACCCGATCATACCAACAATACACTCTTTTTCTATATTTGTCTACAACCCTAAAAAATGCTTATATCATGCACTTTCCTTTTTAGGGCAACTTCCAAAGATAGCCGTATTAGGGTTTTACCATTCTCTATGGAAGAGTGTATAGTACTCAACTTTATCAGTTGCCACATGTCATTGCATGTCTTCACCCATCATTGAATCTTCTAGAAATAGCTCTTACATGTCATAGGAATCCGTCATAACCATTTTAGCCATGATCTCCTTACACACAATTCAAGATGTCGACACATCAAGTGGAGTGACACATCAACATGCCAACTAGACATGTACACTCACACTTAATTACATTATTTGCAAGAAATACATTTTACAAAACAAATAATAAGAATAGGAATTATCCAAGGTTGAGACACCTTATTCCTAACAAGATGCCCCTATTTTGAGAACCCCTGATTATACCAAGCCACTTCAAAATTTCTCCTTTGCTTCTTATAATACTATTGCTGCAGTACTATTGCAGAAGAATTCAAAGGGCTATGGGCAGCCTATTTCTTTTTTCAGTAAGTCCTTGGAGGTAGCAGAGCTGAAATATGATATTATGGAGAAGCAGGCCTATGCTTTGGTCAAAGCTGTAAAAGCATTCAAATGTTATTTGGTAGGAGCAACCATAGTTGCTTATGTGCCAAGTGCTATTGTGAAAGACATTTTAGTTAAATAAGAGGTTTCAAGGAGGAGATGCAGATGGATCAACAAGATCCAAGAGTTTAATATTGACATCCATATTACTAAGTTGGTGAGGGGTCTAGGAATTGCTAAAATCATGGCCCAAAGCAATTTGGATGCAAATCATATTGATATGTTGGAAGAAGAGCAAAGACATTATATTTGTGATATGGATTGTTCTTATTGGTACAAAGACATCATTAGATACTTGTAGAAGATGCTATTTCCCCCTAACATGAATGATAATAAGAGAACAACCAAGTTGCATGCTCTGAAATATGCAATAATTCAAGGACAATTATGGTGAAGCAACAATGAAGGAGTGTTGCTCAAATGTGTAGATCACGACAGGTCTGATGATCTCTTGAAAGAAATGCATGATGGTATATGTTGTGGCCATTACATGACTAAGACTACTGCCCATAAGATTATCAAATCTGGTTTTTGGTGGCCAACCATCTTCAAGGATGCTCATTAATATGTCAGACAATGTGATGTTTTTCAAAGATTTTCAGGCAAGTTAAAGTTTGGTGGGAATCTTCCCTTGAATCCAGTTACAGTTGAGACACATTTTCAGAAATGGGGAATGGATTTCATAGGAGAGATTCCTAATAAATCTAGTGGAGGTCATTCATGGATCCTAGTGGCAACTAATTATTTTACCAAGTGGGTGGAAGCAATTCCAACTAGAAGAGCCACAAGTAGGGTTGTGATTGATTTTGTAATGCAAAATATGCTGACTAGATTTGGTTTTCCAAAAACCATTGTGGTGGACCATGCTATGTGTTTTAGATTAGAGGAATTCATTGATTTTTGTCAGCAATATGGGATTTAGATTTCTTATTCTTCCCCATATCACCCCAAGGCAATGGTCAAGCTAAATCCAGTAACAAGAGCTTGATAAATATTATCAAGAGAGTGTTGGAGGAAAACAAGAAGGCCTGGGATTTGAAATTGCAACTTTCTCTTTGGGCAGATAGAGTAACAATAAAGAAGGCTATTGGATGTGCACCTTTTGACTTAGTGTATGGTATCCATGCTAGATTACCCCAGAATAAATTATTGCAAATGTATAAATTCATCCAAGCATATGATAATGACCTAGAAGATGATATGAGGATTAGGTTGGAGGATTTGATACAGCTTGATGAGTCAATAAGGGATGTACATGATATAAATATCAAATTGCAATTACAATGCAAGAATCTATTTGACAAAAGAACTACTGCTAGGAACTTTGAGGCTGATGACATGGTTTTAATGTGGAATGCCAAAATAGAAGACAAAGGAAAACATGCTAAATTTGATACTATCTGGTTGGGACCATACATATTTCATAGCAGGTGGGGTTCTGATTCATATATATTGAAATAATTAACTAGAAACATTCTAGAATCGCTGGTTCATGGGCAATTTTTGAATTTCTACTTTTCTTAGAGAGGCAAGAATCCATGAACATGAGTGTTTGTATATATTATTTTCTTCTTTTCTGTTGTTTGTCAGGTTTTATTTCTAGTAGGTGGTCTACTTTATCTCAGAGATCTGGAATCTTTCTATGCTTGCCAGAGGCATACATCCCTAGTTGGAGCCACTATTAGGTCATTTCCCTAGACTTCCCTTTCAAGATTTTTGCAGAGCTCTAATAGCGGTTTTCTTCGTGTTTGAGAGGTTTTTGGGTTCTTATTTTTCATGATCAGGTTGCAGAGGGGTGTTGAGGTGATGTTTTATTCCCTTTGGCTTGCTTTTGTGGAGTCAGAATGGTTAGAACGGTCATGGAGCTTCACTGTTTCTTTTTTGTTTAAAATTCCCTAAGTCTTTTATCCCACATTGGCTATGAATTGAAGAATTTTGATATTTTTATATCCTAGCACTAAATAGTTAAGTGCCTAAAAGGCACGCACCTTTTGGCAGATAGTTCAACAGATGGATGGTGATGTGGGTGGTCAAGTGGTGAACAAAAATGATGTTTTGGTGGGCCTGTGTCAAAGAATTCTCAAGTGATGTGGTTGAGGATTGACAGATGGCGGTAGGGAACAATGGCGTAGTCTGAGTCACAGTAGGTCCAGTCAGATTGCACAATGGTGCGGGTGTGACATGTGGCAGGTTTGATAGGTGGTGAGCCAGGTTGGATGGACACGCGATAGAGATCCCAATGAGTAAGATGGTTCCATGTGGCACAGTTGTCAGGATAGTCTAGTGGGATCAGTTAGATGGATTAAGTGAGAGGGTGACGCACGACGGCGAATGAAAGGAGCGATGAAGGTAGATCATGATCCGACGATGTTTCTCCATCGCGTTAAGGGAAGATGCAAGGAAGATATGCATTGCACGGTAGATAAATTCTTAACGCGTGTCTAGGTCAGTGGTAGGAAGTGTGGGTTGATGCACAGAGGCTAAGGGAAAGGTGTTTCAGAGGGCCAATGGAGGGGTGCCATGTGGTGGTAAATGGGAATTGACCGTGGTTAAGTAAATTTATTTTTTACTTATTTCCCAAACAACTAAAGTATACCAATGGTTGTGTTTTAAAATCTGATAAAGTTGAAATCTTGGCCATTGATGTCTTTTTCTGTGCCACATGTGACCGTTTGAACATAAATTCAAACTTTTAAATCTTTTACTGCAAGGTTTTCACGCCAAGCGATAGATGTTTTGTCTCAGTGCACCATTAATGCTTTGATCTGATCTTTGGGTCATATTTCCACACCTGTAGAGCCATGTTTGGTTGGAGATATGATAGTGCTAAGCATATTTAAGTGTGAAGTGATACAATTGGGGTTTCTGATCAGATTGTTTCTTCTTGGTGCCGCTTGGTTTTTTCTTCATCAATGAGGGAATTTCTTGGTGTCATGAATTTGATTTCTTTCTGACATCAAAAGTAATGTATTCACATCCAAGGGAGTTTTCCCAATGTTTCAATATCAGATATGCATAGGGGAAGGGGAAGATTTTGGGGTTTCATCTTTTTTTTCAGAATTGGATTTTTGTATTGAATAGTGGTAACCCTAACCCTAAATGGTCGGATGCTTGTTGCATTCCTGTTGATATAAGGGGATTTTCAAGACCATTTAGAGGGGCTAGAGAATTGGGAGAAATATTGAAGAGCATTAGGCTTCTATTTTGTTTCAAGTCTAGGGTATAGCAAATGTAATTTCAGATTGTGTCAAGATAGAATTGAAAATTATTTCATCTTTTGCATATCTCCTTGTCATACTGAATCAGGAATCAATTCCATCATACTTAATATATGTTTTTCTCAGAATTAAGTCTCTCCTTTGTGTTATTTACTGAGTTGTAAGTTTTTTGACTTACTGTATAAGTATTGCTTATGCATATGTGTGTTCCTTAGGTATTTGATTTTAGGTCAAACTAATTCCTTTGGATATTACATTGATTATGTTTGGATATCTATTAGAGGATAGTGTAGTGTGTGATTTTGAGAATTCTTATGTTCATGGCTTTGAATATTTGCTTATAAGGTGTTTCAGTTTCAGCATTGTATTTAGGATTTAGCCCAATGGATAAGGCATTGATCTAAAATTAGTATTTTTGTTGAGGTACCTATCTGAATGGTTTGGCTATATTTTGTCCCCAAACTTTTATCAAACTCATTTACAAGTTATTTACAGTTACAGTTGTTCTTCTTATTCCACCCATGGTAGTGAAGAGTCAATGAATGCTAGGTTGGAATTTAGTACTTACTTACCATTCATTTGTTGTTCAAAATCTAGAGGTAAAAGGTGTTGTAAAGAGCTAAGTTAGTCTAGATTAGGTGTACCCACCTTGGTTTTGCAAGGCCAAAAGTGATGAGGGAAGTCTTGTCCCTATAGTTGGTCAAGTTGTCTTGCAGAGCTTCTATACTTGGAACTAACCACTCCTAACATTAGTCTCAAGGCATATTGGTAGCTTTAGATAGAATAACAGTTTTAAACACCAACATGTACTTAATGTTGCTTGTTGATGTTTCTTGATCCTGTTCTAATCATGTTGTTGGATCACATTGGTTGAAGTGATTAGGTTTTATGATTCTCATGTAATATGTTGGTGTTCTTCATTTGGTCTTTTTCAACCTGATGATGTAACATTTTGTGAAGGTTTAGAGAGTGATTGGTGGATTTGAGCTTGTTTGATGTTGTTGATATGGATCATTGCAATGTCCTGGATGAAATTCAATGGATTGCATTGAATATTGAATTGTAATTTATTATATGTTTGTAATTAGGTCCCTGATCGACCTAATTGAGATGAGTTGATGTAGTGTTTATATAAATATATAATCATTTGAAGTTGCCAAGGTGTTCTTGAGGTGACTAGAGTGTGCGAAGGTGAAAGACAGTGTGGAATAACTGACACAAGAGGTATGAGTAGAATTTTCAATTGAGGTAGAGATTTGTTGTACATTATTAGAATTGTTTTGGCATAACATACGCTATCAGTCAACTTGTGTGTTTGGACTACAAGTCCTCCTTGATCTGTAATTAGATTGCATTGTTATGCAGTGAGCCTTATTGTAATTATGTTTGAGCAGTGAGCTCTAGGTAATGTGCCTAGATGCATGTACATTCCCCTTTTGTAATACTCCTAATATGGTACAATATTTACTACTGAGCACTCATCTTGTAGGTTCCATCCCTACTATGGTTTTATCCTAACATGGTTTCCACATCAAAAATATTGGTGCTATGTGCTTTTATTATGTTGAGATCTTTCTTTTATATTTATCATTCAAATCTGAGATTAAAATTTGTAAGTTGGAAAAATTTTATTGTTATTTTTGGCACAACTGATTCACCCCCCTCTTAGTTGTGCGTGTGCTTCTTAAGAACTAAAATTTGGTATCAAATCTAGTGTCCTCTTTGGGAATCTTGACCCCTTGAGGAGATTTGGGATGTCAATCTTTAAGAAGGATAGTCTGAGATTTGAAGGAACAAATTATACTATATGGAAGGACCGAATGATTATACACTTGAGATATCTTAGCAAAGAGTATTGGACTGTTACACAGAAATATTACAAGCCTCCTATTGATCTAGCTACTACAAATACTGATGAGAAAAAATAATATTTGATTAATATCAAAGCATATGAATCCTTGAAGAGTGCCTTATTAGATCTTGAGTATACAAATGTTCTAGGATTAGAAACTGCACATCAAGTGTAGGAAAAGTTAGAAACATTATATGAAGGAGACAAGTTTGTGAAGCAAGCAAAGCTACAAAGCCTAAGAGGAGGATATGAAGCATTAATGATGAGTGAAGATGAGAACATTACTATGTATGTGAATAAAATCACCAACCTTGTTTGTGGAATTATATGTGCTGGTGGAAAATTGAAAGAAGATGAGATTGTTTCTAAATTATGAGATCCTTGCCTTTTGCTTACAATCATAAAGTTGTTGCTATTAAAGAAATCAGAATGGTGTCTACTATGAAAAGAGATACATTGGTTGGTAAGTTATCTTCTTTTGAAATGAGTGATTTGGAGATAAATTTCCTAAGGTTGAATCTTCATTTAAAGCTACTATTTATAAGGATAAGAAAAGATCTAACCTTGGCGAAAGTTCATCTAAGCATGGTAAATATCCTAAGGAATGGGAAAAACTTGACAAAGAGGAAAGAGAGCTTGAAGCCATATTTGAAAAGAAGATACCTAAGAGATCTGGTAAATATGAAGGGAAGTTGTCTTTGAAGTATTTTGCATGTAATAGGATTGGTCACATTGCTTCCAGATGTACTAACAAATAGCTGAAGTACAAGCATAAGAAGATCAAACATAAATTTTAGATGAAATGATACTATGATCATGATGAAGGAACTAATAATGATGAATATGAGAAGAGAGAAGATGGGATTGTGTTCATTTCTATCAGAGATGAGAATCCTGTTGTAGAAAAAACCTTGGTTTCAGATGTGGATAAGAGAGATTACAGGGTTATTGACAATGTATGTTCACATCACATGACCGAAGATAAAAGGAAATTTGTGAAGATTGAAGCTATGATGGTGGTGTTGTTATATTTGGTAACAATTCTCCCTATTTTATCAAAGGAAGAGGTTCAGTTTTACTTGATGGTAAGAGTAATATTGATGATGTTTTGTATGTTGAAGGTTTAAGGCATAATCTTTTGAGTTTTGGACAGTTAGTTGATAAGGGATATCACTTGGAATTCAAGAATGGAATGTGTAAAATCATTGGAAGCACTCAAATTGAGATTGCATCAGCCACAAAGACCAGAGGTAATGTATTTCACTTAAACAATTTTGAGAATAGATGTTTGATTACAAAGGTTGATGATAGTTGGCTGTGACATAAGATATTTTATCATGTAAACTTTGATAATATTGTGAAGATAAGTACTACAAATGTTGTAAAGGATTTATCTAGATTTTTTAAGTCTGATAATGTGATGTGAAAGGAGAGTCAATTGGGTAAGCTTACTAAATCTAATTTTTAAAGCAAGACTTTTAATCGAGTGGATTGTTAGATTTGGTGCATATTGATTTATGTAGCCCTACTAGAACAAGAAGGTATTATGGAGATATATACTTTATTCTATTTGTTGATGATTATTCAAGGATTATGTGTGTTACATTTTGAAAGAAAATTCTAAGGCATTTGATAAATTCAACATTTTTAGAGCTATGGTTGAGACTGAGACAAGTATGAAGCTGAAGTGTCTGAGATCTAATAGAGGTGGACAATTTACATCTAGAGAGTTTGATGCATACTGTGAAGAGGATGGAATAAAGAGAAAAATGTCTGCTCCGTGAACCCCACAACAAAATAGAATTGCAGAGAGAAGAAACAAAACAATTCTTGACACTACAAGGATAATGATGATTGAAGGAAATGTTTCATAGATCTATTGGAGAGAAGTTGTTAGCACTAATGTTTATACACTTAACCAAGTTCAAATCAAGCATGGTACTGGTAAAAATCCTTATGAGCTTTGGTATGGTCATATTCCTACTATGAAGTATTTCATCTTTGGAAGAAAATGTTACATTAAGAGAGATGCATATTTAGGAAAGTTTGATCCTAGAAGTGATGAGGGTCTATTTATTGGTTATTCTACAAAGAGAAAAGCATACAAATGTTATAATCATAGATTGAGAAAGATTATTGAGAGTGCCAATGTGAAAGTGGATAATGGTTTTCATAAAACAGTTAGATCTTGCAGATATGAATTAGATGAAGAAGAAAATCAGAGTGTGCAAATGCAGAATCAAAATTAGAATTGTAATGGATTGGCAGAACATAATGAAGAAGTTGGAGATAAGAAAGAGTTGGAAACACAAGAGTTAGCTACAAATAAAAATACAAAGACTCTGAGGTATGTAAAGCTAAATCATTTAGAGAATCAGATTATTGGTGATAGAAACAAAGGTGTACAGACTAGAGGAAGAATTACTAGAAATTAAATATGTTTGATTTCTAAGACTGAACCTAAAGATATTTATGAAGCATGAAAAGATGAAAGTTGGTTTAAAACTATGGAAAAATAATTGGAATATATTGAAAAGAATAAGACATGGATTCGTGTTCCTAGACCTATGGAAAAGAATGTGATTGGTACTAAATGGGTATTCATAAAAAAATTGAATGAGGATGGTGAAGTGGTTCGGAACAAAGCCAGACTTGTTTGTAAGGGATATTGTCAGATGGAAGGTATTGATTTTGAAACTTTTTCTCCTATTGCTAGAATTTAAGTTGTTAGAATGTTTCTTGTACATTCTATTTACATAAATTTAAAGGTATATCATAAGGATGTTAAGTCTACATTCTTGAATGGAGAGTTGGAAGAAGAAGTCTACATTGAGCAACCAGATGGTTTTTCCATGACTGATAAAGATGACATGGTTTTTTGATTGAAGAAATATTTATATGAACTGAAGCAAGCCCTTAGATCCTGGTATGTAAGATTATCCAAGTATTTATTGTAGATTGGTTTAAGTAAAGGTACTGATGACAGTAATTTGTGCTTCAAAATTGTTGATAATAATATCTTAATTGTTGAAGTCTTTGTAGATGATATAATTTTAGGTGGAAATGAAAAACTAAGGAATTTTATGGTGAGATGCAAAATGAATTTGAGATGTCTATGATAGGTGAGATTCAATTCTTTCTTAGACTACAAATTACTCAAATAGATAAAGGTATTTTTCATTTCTTAGTCTAAGTCTATGAAAGAATTGTTGAAGAAATTTGGTATGGAATATTCAAAACCTACATGTACTCCTATGATTACTAGTTGTAAGTTGACAAAGATTGATGATACACCTAATGCAAATCAGACTATATACAAATCAATGATCAGTGGACTATTATATTTGACACAAACTAGACCAAAAATTATGAATGTTGTTTGTATTTTTTCTAGATTTTAATCAGAACTGAAGGAATCACAAGTTGTTATTAAGAGGATATTCAAATAATTGAAGGGAGCAATTGATTACGGTTTATGGTATGGTAAAGATGAATATTTCACATTAAGTGCATATACTAATGTTCATTGGGCAGGTAATGTGGATGACAGGAAGAGCACTAGTGGTGGAGCTTTCTTATCGGGTAATAGATTAGTTTCATGGGCAATTAAGAAACAAAATTGTATATCACAATCTACTGCTGAAGATGAGGATGTTTTTACTGCTATTAATTGTTCACAAGTAGCATGGATGAAACAAATATTGAAAGATATCAGAGTGATATTAATGATCCTATTGCTATATACTGTGACAATTCAAGTGCTATCAATATTTCAAAGAACCCTGTGTTGCATTCAAAGACAAAATATATCTATCAAATACCATTTCTTGAGAGATAAAGTTAGTGAGAAAGAAGTCAAATGGGAGTATGTATCTACTAAAGAGCATATTGTAGATATATTGACAAAGCCCTTGCCAAAGGATACTTTTGAGTATCTTTGAGGTAAGCTTGATGCATTGAGATGGATTAGTCCAATGTGCTTACAGAGCTATCATTCTTCTGGATTGATGTTTTGGTGGTTGCTCCTTAGGGGAGTAGTGTGTGGAAAGTATTTCATGAGTTGTGTTGTTCAAATTTTTGGCCTCTATGGCTTAGTGCATGCATGTGCCTTTTCCATTGATGTCAAAGGGTGTAATGTCCCCATTTTGGAGGTAATTTGTTTTAATTAATTTAATTAATTAAGTTGTCCAAAATAATGAATATTTTATGAGGATGACTAATTAATTATTTTAATTAAATAAATAAGTGGTATTAAGTTAATTATTTATAAAGTTATCAAATAAATA
>MU224645.1:2725051-2739515 GCA_018584345.1 Thuja plicata
AAGAGTCATTAAAGAAAACTGAAATGTTATATCAGTCATATGACCCTTGTATGTGAAGTGTTTGACAAAATTTCCAAGGCCAAAAATCAAAAGTTTTCAATCAGATTTGAGCAGGGTCATTACAAAGGGGGAGAGATATTCATGTGAAAAATAATTGAGATTATGAGGGAGAGATTGTAAAGTAGAGATGTCATATTGTGGATATTGTTGTTGGTATTGTTTCTTTATGCATTGATTGAATTTTTCACATCATATATTGACATCAATGCCAAAGGGGGAGATTGTTGGATGTTGCTGAGATGTTGTTCAGATTATTCATATATGCTGACATTAATGTTTTTTAATTGATGTCAACATACTTCTACTATTGAAGACAATGTTCCTTGTATGTTCAGTGAGGTTGAATTGTTTGGTACAGATACTACAGATAAGATCTGCAGTTTTGATTGTACAATTGTGTTATGAGATGTCGATAGTTGATGCATGTATTTTCAAAGATTTTGGCATGATGATTTGAGAGATTTATGACTTATTTACATGTTTTTGGTATTTTGGTTGTTCAGGTAAAAAAATAGTTTCATTTTTTGGATCGACATGGATTGGTGTTGAAGAGTTGTTGGTTGCTAACCTAGTAGTGATTTTGGGATGTGCATATGTGTCCTCAACTTGAGTGGTTCATGATTTAGATACTAGAAAGATATATTTCTTGAGTAATAGAGGTTGCATATATTATTGTTGATGAACAGTGCATAGATGGATTTATATCTTGAGTTCATGTTGATGCTAAGGTTGCTGAGGTACTTAACATTTCTTGTTGATGTTTCTTGATTGTGTTTGTGGATTACATTGGTTGAAGTGATCAGGTTGCATGATTCTCATGTAATGTATTGGTGTTGTTCACTTGGTCTTAGCCGACTTGGTGATGTAATGTGATGTGAAGGTTTAGAGTGTGATTGGTAGATCTGAGCATATTCAAGGTTGTTTATATGGATCATTGCAATATCCTGGCTGACATTCAATGGATTACATTGAGGATTGAAATGTAATTTATTATTGTAACCATCCTAATTTGGTTTGCTCTAACTATAGACCCTATTTTCCCTAAGTGTGATCATACCCCCAATTATGTCAAGACAACTCTTCAATCGGTTGGCACAATTCCTTTGAAATCAAATTTAATTTCTTAAGTGATTTAATCACTAATTTACATTAATTACTTTAGCCAATCCAATCAAATCAATTCAATTCAATCAAATACATGGCTAAGTTAATTAATTTAAAAGGAATTAAATAAAATTCTAATTATACCCCATCACTTGAAAAAGCCTATCCCCTAGCCTAAATTAATCTAATTAATTGGATATAGTCCTAATTAATTACCAAAAGTAATCAAAAGCTTAAATAATTAATTTTCCTATTATTGAATGAATATATTAAATATAATTCATTTCATTAATGTTCCCTCTAACTTAACCTACCTCAACCACCTTAACCTTGGGTTCAAACTAATCCCAACCCCTTCACCCATGCTAAGCCTACTTCTAATCTTAATCTCATCCTAACCCACTTCCTAATGATGCCACATTCCTGATTTTGTGATTAGGAATTCAACCCTCCCTCTAAAGTCAAAGTTCTCAAGCTTGACCTTAAACCCTCACCCATGCTTCTTAAACCCTCACCCATACCTCATAAATGAAGCATTTATGCCTCTTACACATTCTCTTCCACACTCCACATTAATGAGTCTTACACCCTGGGTGGTCCCACAATAGTGTGTCCCACTTTTTGGCCAACTTTGACACTAAGATCAACATTCTGAGAAAAAACTTCACTTTCGAACACTTGTTGCCACAAAAATATTAGGAATTTGAATATGATGTAAACTAGAGTCTTTTAGAATTTTATTTCCAGTTTCTAAATATATATTAAAAAAAAAAATTAAAATTCATTAAAATTCTTTTTTCTTTCTCCTTCAAAAAGTGGTTTGTGTGAAAAAAATGTTTTTAAGGAGTGACTGTCACTTGGATCGGCATATCTTTTTTTCAAACTATGATAAAAATGTAATTATTTTGAGGTTATATTTGTAACTTCAATATATAAAAGATGCAATTGGTTTCATACATTTTGGGTCAATATTTCATACATTAGCTAAAGTGACAGTAACTATAATTTAGACATAAGGTCACTTGGATCACTCTAACTTGATATGTATATATCAAAATTCATTTTTTCTTTTTTTCATAGAAAGGTAACACACACTTTTCCTAAATATTTTTCATAATTTTTTTTTCCTAATTTACTATTTTTCCCGAAGTGTCGAAGAGAGAGGTTGCTAAATGGCCGGACAACCTCTGTTTAATTAAACTAAAAATAGAAAGTCACAATTAACTCAATATATATTAAAATCATAGTCATTGTAAAGCTTGTTTTGAGTAGCATCATCAGTCATTTGGGTTTTAGAAGATTGGTTTATTTGATCCTTGATTGAGACCTTCAAACGGAAAATATCTACATAAATTTGTTGGCTTTGGAGAGGAAGGCCAAATTTAGGGGGTTCACGCGAACACCCCTTCGAGCGAAGGGGTTAGAAAGAACCCCCTTCAAGAGAACCCCCCATGGAAAATTTGTGTCATTTGCTTATTTTTTCGTCATTCACAGGGTTTTCTCAAATTGGGTCTAGTTTGAGTGAACCCCCCATTTCATCTAGTTCACGCAAATGGGTCTTTTCCCTTCGCACGAACACCCCTATTCTCTTGAAGGGGTCAAAAATGAAAAAAATCATCCGCGTGATTTTTCTTTGTGCCTAAAAGTGGGACATAGCTTTGTGGGATCACCCCCCTCATTAATGGCTTCCCTTCTAGAGTCTTCTCCCATTCCTCCATTTCTTCTATAAATTGGATGAATTTTGAGCACAAAGGCCCTTAATTTTTAGAGTTTGAAGCATCCTTATGCTGCCCATATTTTGCGATTGGAAGGAGTAGACTCATGTTGCTCACATTTTTAGTGATTCATATTGCATTTTGGCTCTCCTACATGCATTGTTGTAATCTTTTATTTCGAAGTTAAAGGGGACATTTCTTGAGAATATTAGATTAGTTTCATTTAAATATTTCGTTATAGGTTGTATATGTCACTGATAAATGCATAATCTGAGGGCATATTATTGCATTCTTTAAACTCTTCTTAGATAGGAAGCAATAGGTCGGTTTTAGTGATTTATGTCAAACCCTTTCTTTTTATGATTTTTCACTAATCTAATGACCTATTGAAGTGTTGTGTCTTTCTTAACAGGTGTATAAAATCACACACACATTTTTGGCGCCCACCGTGGGGCCCGAACCCACATTTTATTTCATTTCCTAATCTTTTTTGGCTAATTTGTGATCTCAAATTTCGTGTCCAGAATTTTTTTTGGCCATAAAGGCTCGTATCTGGTATATTTCATCACAACGTATGATATTTCCTCGCACCCTGGATTTCAGAAATCGCATCCAAAAAATCCTGGATCATTTTTAGTAAAGGCTCGTCTCTAGTCTGTATTCTATCATATCTGGTGCAAAGGTTTGCATATGGTACATAAGGTCGTTTCCCAGATTTCTACGCTCATTTTTGGTTTAAAATTTTGAAAATCCGGTTGACTAACCACTAATGTCTTGATCTGTTGTGATTTTGCTCTTTAAACAACCTAACTCTTGCTTGCAAGTTGCTGATAAGAAGATGGAAAGGCTTTACTAACTTGTGGTTTGTAGGGTTTTAATAGATTAACTTGTTCTTCAAATTCTTCCAAGTTATAACTTAAGAACACTTTCTAATCACTTGTTAAATCAATCAGATTAGTATGCTCTTTTCCTTCAAGGAAAATCAGTGTGTCAAAAGTTGGTTTAAAATTTGAGAGGAATTTGGGGTAACTGAACAAGGTAAACAACCTAATCGTTTAAAGTTCATTTTGGAAAAATTAATTGAACAAGAAAATCATTAAACTATTCTAGGACTAATTGAACAAATATCATCGATTAAATTTCCCTTTTGGACAAAGTAATTGAACAACACAAGTCACCTAAATTTTGTGGGAAAAAGAACAACTTCACTGTATAAATTTGGGATTTGTAATTGAACAATCAAAGCATTAAATCTTGTGGGAAAAATTGAACAAAGCAAAGTCATTGTCTAAATTTGGACAGGTAAATGAACAAGCAAATCACCTAATTTGGGGAAATTGAACAAACACAAATTTGCTTTTCACATGCTTTATGCTTTCTTAAAAGAGGAACTTAAAATCAAACTCAAAGCTTAATACTTAGTCTCACTAGGGGATTTTATCTTCCTTCCAAGTGGGGGAATCATTCAAACAAGCAACAAAATTCAATCCTTTGGCTACATGCCATATTTTTTACTCACTAGAAAGACTTGAAAACAAGCTACTATCAAACAAATTTGCACAAACTTCAAGACAAATCAGACAAAACTTGATAGAACATCAGAAAGTCACATTTAGGATCCTGGGTCACATCTAGTAAATTTTGCATCGCATATGGGGAGAAAGATCACATCTTGGGAGAAGGCTTGCATATGGTAAATCCTTCCTTGCATTTTGGGAGAAAGGTTGCATCCAGGATATCAAAGCTCGCATTTGGTTAAGCAAAACCTCGCATTCAGAGTGTTGCATCTAGGACAGAGGGAATTTGCACACTTGTTTCTCAGATGAATTTAGTACTTTTGGATACCCTTTTGGCTCCTTAGTCTGGCCCTGTTGCTTTTACTGGTCCATCTATCGTTGTTTCACAACTTGCTTATAAGTCTACCTTGCATGTCCTTTTGGATCTTCACAATTGGTCCTGAATCGTGTGGTCTTTACACTCAACTAAACAACTTGATTCCCAGCTCACTATCAAGGAATTCTAACCCTATGATGTTGGAGTTACTTACTTCAAACAATCAAATCTCATTGGTTCCTAGCTCACTATCAAGGCATTCTAACCCTCTGACGCTAGAATCAATCACTTTGAAACATCAAACCCAAACTCACACATATGGGGACAATTTGGAAATCCTTTTGGCACCATTCCAAGACTTTGATCAAGACAATCTTATGATGACTTGAAACAAATGGGATAAACCCTATGGTCTTAACACCAAGGAAGAAGAGATTCTCATTAAAACCTTATCTAAGAAAATGCAAGCTTTGAAATCTGAAATTCAAGACTTTAAAGAAGAAAAGGATACCTCATCAAATGGGTCTTCACTAAGATCAATATTTCCTATTCTCTTTGATTAGAAGACACACATGTCTTCACATTCTTCCAA
Source organism: Thuja plicata (assembly GCA_018584345.1). Classification (NCBI taxonomy): domain Eukaryota; kingdom Viridiplantae; phylum Streptophyta; class Pinopsida; order Cupressales; family Cupressaceae; genus Thuja; species Thuja plicata. The sequence goes on from MU224645.1 coordinate 2,730,356, forward strand.
AAAGGAGAAACCTACTCATGGTAATCCTATCTTTGATCAAGATATTATTTCACAAGATCATGTTGATCCTATCTTTGTTCAACGTCCTCATAATCTTGAATCCAACATCTCTTTGGATATTTCAATTGGATCTACATGTCCAAGGGATAGAGCATTTACTCCTTTGAGATGATCTTATACAACAATGCTGGCAGAGCTTCTTGAAAACAATCTCATCACATTGCCTCAAACCACCTCATGTGGAATGTCATTTGTGAGTACCTACTGTGCCTATCATCAAAATAATGAGCATAAAACTTCACATTTCATAGAGTTAAAACATAAAATCCAAGATCTAATTGATGATGCCATAATCAAAGTTGAAGATACTAATGAATTATCAAATGAAGATACCAATCCCAAGCATGATCAAGATCATGAACCTATGTCTAGAAATGAGCTACATGCTACTTCTACTTCCGCTATTCCTCCATCTTGAAAAGCTTCAAGGATATCAAAATATCCTCCATCACACAAAGATCCTAATGCTTTTCATGATAACTATGTCTACCCTCAAGGGCTGCCTTTAAAAGAAATCCAAGCTAATCTACATATTGCAGCAAGTACATTCCATGCTCCTAAGATCAAAGATCCAAAGCTGTCATGTACTTCAAGGCCTATTTTGGATAATTCCCCAACAATTCTTCAAGAATCCCTCATAAAGATTAAAACTCCTATCTTTTCCTTTGGACTAGATCCATGTTAAGAGGTTAATAAAAAAATCAAAAAACAAGTCTTACTAATGATCAAAATCAAGACATTATCCTATCCCCTCCAACATTTAATGAAGATCCCATATCCCTAAAATATGAAGATGATCCCCTCGTATCTTTTCACTTCCTTCAAAAAGATATTCCACCATCTCAAGAGCTACATAGTCCTCCATCTCCTAGGCAAGATCTTAATACTTCTAAAAATTCTATTGAAAATCAAGAGAAAGGTACTCTTCCTGCATTATACAAAGACCCTTGTCAAGATCAACATGTTCCATCATATCTTTCATATAAACCTCCATTTCCACCTCAAGAAACCATTATTCCTCCAAATCCCTTACATGACAATAATTTGCCTCAAGCATCAAGGGTCCCGCTTAAAATGGCTCCTATCAAAGTTACACATGAGCCTATGGGTATGAAGATGAATTTGAGACAAAAGATCCTTGGCCAGGAAGCTCACTCTAAAGATGTTGATACTCATTTCACACCTTATATTCCTCCATTTGCATGCAAGAATCAGCCTTCTCCATCTTCCAAATATATCCTTGGTCCATATATTCAAGATAAGAAAGCTTCAAACCTTCCATCTATATTGGGTCCATATATCCCTCCATCCACTTACCCTATCTCCTATCAAGATCAACAGAAACATGCATCTTTGAAACCTCCATATCAACACATCCATGTGAACCATCCATATCGGTCTTCTTCATCCACACATCCCAAGTCTTTTGGAAGCAATTTGGATGTCAAACAAAGATATCAAAAATTCAAGAATCCACTTACATATGAAGATCAATATGTCCAATCTAATCGACATGTGAAAACAAAGAAAAAGGAAACATTCAGCAGACCACAAAATTCCATGGAGAAGAACATAATATCAAATAAAATATGGGTTCCTAAATCTATCATGGAAAAAGTACGTTCCAACACTGAGAAAAGAATAATATCAAATAAAATATGGGTTCCTAAATCTATCATGGAATAATTACGTTCTAAATCATCCAAAAGCAAAGGAAAATCAAAAGTTATGTGGATTCCCAAGTCTCTCTTAAAAGGCTTGAACAAAAAGGAAAAATTAGAATTGGCATCCAAGCTTCCAAAGGCTTCCACTTCATCTTCTTTCACAATTTGTCCATCTTCTAACTCTATTTTGGGTCCTCATGTCCCAAAATCCATTACCTTGAATACTTCCTCCATCTTGGGTCCTTGTGTACCAAGATCCCTATCCATTCATACATCAAAAACTCAATCCGTACACTACCCTTCAAAGAGTGTGTCGATGTTGATCTTGTCACCATACCCTTCCATATTGGGTCCCTACATTTCATCCATCCCATATCCTTCCATTCATCTAGTCCAATCAAGTGCATAAGCTATTGGCTACCAACTCCTTTATTCCATTTCATACCTTAGCATCCCCTTATCAAACATCTTTGAGCATACTTTCAGTGTTCTTGGCCTATCATAGTATATCTTTCAAAAGAGCACTATCCCAAGAGAAAGCTAAATAAGTTCCTCCTTGAAATCCGAAAAAAAGAAAAAAAGAAAAAGAAAAAGAAAAAAGAAAAAAGTGCCTCAATGAAAACCTAGTAAATAAGCACCTTGGTAGCAAAATTAAAGAGAAAAAGATTCATCCTATGGTGAAAACCACTTCTTGTGGTGCCTTGGATAAGTACTGTGATGAAAACCTAGAAAATAGGCATTACGCGTAATTCCTCCTACTTGCACTCTTCACTTGGGGGCAAGTTCCTTCCATGACATCATATCCCTCATATCTTTCATCCATTTTCTGTCTAGTGATCTTGACAAGGTTGGGCCTATTCATGAACAAATTGTATATCTTACTCACTTGCTCTTGTACGTTGCTCACAATCATGATCTTGCTTATCCCAAGTCCAAATTCACTACCCTCGCACTGATCCTACATCATCCCTTATCTTGATGGTGCTATCCTATCAGTTTACCCCTTGGTCTTGATCAAAAGGAAGAACAAAATAAAATGAAAAACAAGTTCTAAAGAACTTTCTTGACATGTCCACTCTTTTGGGACTACATGATATCCTACATACTTTTCATGACATCGGGTCATTATCCTATCTGGAATTTAGCACCATTGTATGAGCCTACATTGCTATATTAGTTTTCCCTAGCTTGGGTAATCTTGAGGAGACTCTCTTTGAGGGTGACATTCACCCACTTCATCCACTTTTGTCGATCCACTTCTAATCTATCAATCCATCTGTAACACCCTACATCTTTCTACACATTGGGGGCACATAAATGAGATCATGCTTGAGAATTGGTAATATCTTACAAATCTATCAATACACTAACAACCCTAAAAATTCATACTTGAACATGTGCTATTTGGTGACTCTGATTCCTTACACATGTCCTATCCTTGCTTGGGATTTGTCTGCGTTTGCATCTTAGGAATAGTCATTCTGCACTGGGGGAATATTTGCTAGCTTGGTTAGTTCATTTCTGCTAGGTTGTCCTGAGTGTCTTGTCCAGGATGGTTCGCCTCTCCAAAATGGTAACAAACATCACACTAGTGTTTCTCAAACACTTGCTATCCAGGAACTTAAAACGGACTAGTGTTTTTCAAACACTTTACACAAATGTTTCTAAGACATTACATGGATTGAAATTACTGACACGATTACTTTCGCATGCACTTAGACAGGAAAACATATTGCTTACATTCCAAATTCTGATTGATGAATCTCTACTGCGCTTGAAAAATGAATCAATAGTATTTCTCAATACTACTTAAACACATCGTTTGATCTGATTATAATTCTTTTATGTTCCCATGATGTTTCGTACTAGGGGCATCTAAACAATTATAAATTTTCTTTGATTGATTCTCAATTGACGTTTGTTATGTATTCCGAGTTACTCCATGACGTCTTTTCAAAGACAAAGAGTCACAAGGACATGGGGCTTAACATTTTCTTAGTTTTCTGTGTATGGTGATTGTTCCAAATGTTCCTATAAATTTTACCTAACTTGGATGTTTATGGTAAGAGCTACCAACATGAGTGGATATCCGCATATATCTCGATCTTTGTTATATGTAAACTACGGTGAGATTGAAACAATTTCCTTGTCTGTTTTCTAAATCATATTCTCACTACAGTGTAGGCTACATGATGTACCCAATGATATAAATTTTCAAAGTCATTACGGGTCGCATATCTTACATAACACTTAAACATAATCTGAACCTAAACATTAAAAGGAGATAACTAAATTGTCGTCCTGGCTTCTATGCCTTGTTGCCTAAGTTTATTTCTGAGATTGCATCCAATACACATAGTATTCATACTTTCATGATACCAGTGGGTATTAGTGACAGTTTTACTATCAGTTTATATCCGTTACAACAAGCGCCCAATGATGATAAAATGCTACAATGTATACAAATCAGTGACAGTCCTAAGAGTCTGCATATAAATGCATTCAGAGATTGCATGATTCATTTTAAAGAGAACAACATAAAATGGACTTGAGCTTAAAATGATTTCTTGCTTCATCTAAGATCCAAGTTAATTGCATATCAATGATTCTTAAAATATTAGAATTCAATTTTGTTCTTTTCTGATCTATCGGGAACAAAATTGAACTCACCTTTTAAACGTAATTAACTTGGTACATGTACATTTTTCTCTAAATACACCTTTGTTTCTTCACTTCTTCTAAATCCATTCTTTCTCGACCTAACCGTTCTATGCAAGTGATACATCATTCTACAAATGGATTTTATTCCTTTTCCTTCAATTTCGTTCCTGAGGGGGCATGATCACACTATCATCAATCAAATTCTTGCTCAAAACAACATTAAAAAGATTTCATTATCAAAAAACTAAAGGCATGATGGTTCCTTGACTAAGTCAGAACTGTTAGATTGAAGGCTTCAATTCTCACAAGATGGATATCTTATGTCTACTTTTTCTTAGATTCTTATTAAGCTCCTAGCAGCTTCACACTGACCTTCGTTCGATCAAGTTTGAAGTCAGAATTATCAATTCTTGGACGACAACCAAGTTTAGAATTGGTATCTTTAAGATCTTTGCTTATTGACCTTTGTACGACAATCAAGTTCAAAGTCAATTTTATCAGTTTAGTTCAATCAAGTGCGAGACTGATCTCATCAGGCATTTCGTTCGATCATGAGCAAAAATTCTCAAACTTTCTGAAGTCAACATCAGAAACTTTCTTTGAATCAATGTACTACTCGCACATCAATTCAAAGAGGGGCAAATGTAACCACCCTAATTTGGTCTTTTTTGACTATAGACCCTATTTTCCCTAAGTGTGATCATACCCCCAATTATGTCAAGACAACTCTTCAATCAATTGGCATAATTCCTTTGAAATCAAATTTAATTTCTTAAGTGATTTAATCACTAATTTACATTAATTGCTTTAGCCAATCCAATCAAATCAATTCAATTCAATCAAAAACAATCAAATACATGGCTAAGTTAATTAATTTAAAAGGAATTAAATAAAATCCTAATTATACCTCATCACTTGCAAAAGCCTATCCCCTAGCCTAAATTAATCTAATTAATTGGCTATAGTCCTAATTAATTATCAAAAGCAATCAAAAGCTTAAGTAATTAATTTGCCTATTATTGAATGAATATATTAAATATAATTCATTTCATTAATGTTCCATTTAACTTAACCTACCTCAACCACCTTAACCCTGGGTTCAAACTAATCCCAACCCCTTCACCCATGCTAAGCCTACTTCTAATCTTAATCTCATCCTAACCCACTTCTTAATGATGTCACATTCCTAATTTTGTGATTAGGAATTCAACCCTCCCTCTAAAGTCAAAGTTCTCAAGCTTGACATTAAACCCTCACCCATGCTTCTTAAACCCTCACCTGTACCTCATAAATGAAGCATTTATGCCTCTTACACATTCTCTTCCACACTCCACATTCATGAGTCTTACACCTTCATTAATGACTTCCCTTCTAGAGTCTTCTCCCATTTCTCCATTTATTCTATAAATTGGATGAATTTTGAGCACAAATGGCCCTTAATTTTTAGAGTTGAAAGCATCCTTATGCTGCCCATATTTTGAGATTGGAAGGAGTAGACTCATGTTTCTCACATTTTTAGTGATTCATATTGCATTTTGGCTCTCATACATGCATTGTTGTAATATTTTATTTCAAAGTTAAAAGGGACATTTCTTGAGCATATTAGATTAGTTTCATTTAAATCTTTCGTTCTAGGTTGTATATGTCACTAATAAATGCAGAATCTGAGGGCATATTATTGCATTCTTCAAACTCTTCTTAGATAGGAAGCAATAGGTTGGTTTTAGTGATTTATGTCAAACCCTTGCTTTTATGATTTTTCACTAATCTAATGACCTATTGAAGTGTTGTGTCTTTCTTAATAGGTGCATAAAATCACACACACAATTATATGTTTGTAATTAGGTCCATGGATGACCTATTTAAGATGAGTTGATGTAATGTGTATATATGTAATAATTTAAAGTTGTGAAGGTGTGCTTGAGGTGGCTAGAGTGTGAGAAGGTGAAAGAGAATGTGGAATACCTCACAGAAGATGTATGAGTGGAATATGCAATTGCGAAAAAGATGTGTTGTAATTCATTGGAACTATTTTGGCATAATAGATGCTATTAGTCAGTTTGTGTGTTTGGACTGTAACTGCTCCTTGATCTGTAATCATATTTTGTTGTAAGGAATTGACCCTTTTTGTAATTATGTTTGAGCAATGAGCTCTAGGAAGTGTGTCGGAATGTATGTGCATTCCCCTTCTGTAATACTCTTAATAGGGTACAATATTTACTATTGAATGCACTCATGTTGTGGGTACCATCCCCACCATGGGTTTTCCCCTAACATGGTTTTCACATCAAAAATATCGGTGTTATATGTTGTTATTGTGTTGAGATCTTGCTTTCATGTTTATCATTCAGATCTGAGATTAAAGTTTGTAAGTTGGTAAAATTTTATTGTTATTTGTGGTGCAACTAATTCACCCCCCACCCCTCTCAGTTATGTGTGTACTTCTTAAGATCTAATATGTCCTTGTTTGGAAATGGTTATTATTCCATTAGTCATGCTTGATATTTCTCCTCATGCGAGTTTCCCAAATTGCCTAAACATTATAGACTGAGATGAGGAGTGGGGGGGGCAGATGATACACTTGACTAACTCCTCTTGTATGGTGGATTCTATGTGTTTTCCTGTTGTGATGTGTTTCCCCTGTGATGTGTTTCTTGTTATATGTTTTGTTTAGATTTCTTTAAATGACCCTTGTTGCTCCGTTCGTAAATGTGCCTTTATTTTGTCTGATTGGGATGATACAAAATGGTAGATACCTATTATTTTTTATGTCCATGATGCCGACCCAAAAAGACACTTCTTCGTAACTCTTACGTGTTTTTATTCTATTGTGCTTTTAGTTCTACTCTCTTTGGGGGATAATGACAATTCATTTTGATATAATTATGATATACATGAGTTATCATATAAACTATTGACCCTAGAGTTGGTAGATCCCTTCTATGCTCTCTTTTGTCATGTGCTCATTTCCCTTGATTTGTCCACACAAACTCTCCTGACTTGGCTAGAGTCAGTACATGCTAGAAATAAAGAGCTAAGGGTTTGAGCTAGGTGTGCTCCTGCACCATACTCCCCCAAACAAAAGAAAGGTTAATCCATCCTTGGATTGAGCATGTTTGGATCAATGCCCAACCTCTTGAAGTCTATTTCTATGATCCAAGTAGCATCAACATCTTCTTTTTCATCCCATTTGACAAGGTGCTCCATATACTCTTTGTTCCTAGTCTTCTTGTAGACCCTTGAATCTAGTATCTTTTCAGCTGTCATAGATGGAGTAGGGGTTAATTTCAGATCTTTTACCTCTTCTATTACCTCTTGAAGGTTCTGATCAGCATCTTGAATTGGTCCTTTGTATGCTATCAAATCTGCAATGTTGAAAACTGGTGACAACCCAATGTCTTCAGGAAGCTCCACCTTATATGCATTGTTTCCATACTTTGCTAGTATCTTACATGGACCTAGCCTCTTCATCTGTAGCTTGTGAGGGACACATTTTTGCAGCCTATGTTTGTTCAAGTGTACCATCACAAAGTCTCCAATCTAGAACTGAACATCCCTCTTTGTTGCATCCACCTTTTGCTTTACCTTTTCATCATTTTCAATCAAGTTATGTCTCACACTTTCATGGACTTATCTCATTGAATAAGAAAAGTCCTCAACATATCCACTACCATGCATTCCTTCCTTCAATTCTATAAGCTCAAAAATCCCTCTTGGGTGAAAACCATAAACTATTTCAAAAGGACTCTTACCAGTTGATCTGTTCACTGTATCATTGTATGCATATTCAGCTTGTCCAATGAGTTGGTCCCATACTTGACCATACTCCTTTGTGAGACATCTCAGCAAGTTACCGAGACTCCTATTGACTACCTCTATTTGGCCATCTATCTTTGGATGATATGCAGATCCAAAAGACAAGTTAGTACCCAGCCTTTGCAATAAGGTCTTCCAAAAATGGCTCATGAATTTGTTGTCTCTATTTGAAACAATACTAAGTGGGAGTCCATGTATCCTCACCACTCCACTGAAAAATAGCTGAGCAATGTTACAAGAATCATGAATAGTCTTGCAAGGTATAAAATGTGCCATCTTACTAAATCTGTCCACTACAAAAAAAATACTATCATATCCCTGCCTTGTTCTTGGCAGACCAACTACAAAATCCATGCTTATGCATTGCCCCGGTCTAGTGGGATTGGAAGTGGCTGATAAAGACCTGCATTAGAAGATGTACCCTTTGCTTTTTGACACACTACACAACTCTCAACATACTATCTAACATCTTTATTCATTCTAGGCCAAAAATAGAACCTAGTGACTAGCTCTTGAGTCTTACCGACTCCAAAATGACCACTAAGTGCTCCATCATGTTTTTCTTGAATCAAATTCTCTCTCATCGACCCTTTAGGAACACAAAGTTGACCTCCTTTAAACAATAATTCATTCTGCAAAGTATATTCAGAAAACTCACCATGAAAGTTGTTTTTAAACTCTTTGCATACCTTGTAGATTTGGGCAAAATCTTCATCTTTGGCATATAGGTCTTTGAAGCTATCAATGCCTATGCTTTGTAGCTGAACTTCTTGGACTGTGAGCAGCCTTATACTCAATGCATCAACAACCTTATTTTGTATTCCCTTTTTAAGCTTGATATTGAAAGTGTAAGCTTGTAGATACTCCACCCACTTCATGTGTTTGCTGCTAAGTTTGTCTTGAGAGTTAAGGAAGTTGAGAGCTTGGTTATTAGTATATACTATGAACTCCTTTGGCAG
>MU224645.1:2757304-2771260 GCA_018584345.1 Thuja plicata
TCTCTTTTTGGAGAGGAGTTTTTCCCACTGGGTTTTCTCCTTTGTCTCCGGTTTACAGAGATTTCCTTGTACTGGGTACCTGATCAGGCCTTGTTGCCGGGACCCATTTCTTGCTTTCATAGTTTTGTTGGGTCAGCTTTCTCCCTGCGTTCAGCTTAAGGGGGGGTGTTAGAGTATTATTACCTTAAGCTTATTAATTAAATCATATTGATTTAATTATATAAGTTCCTATTACTCTAGTTGCTTAAGCTTCACTTAGGTGCATTATTAATTAATAATGTGCAGCCTAATTTTCTCCTTTAGGGTTTCTATCTCACCTTTTATAAGGTTGAGCTTTGTACTTTTTCATTAATTCAGATGATATTTTTGCTCTCACATTTTGAGTAACTTCTGAGTTCTGCTTTTTCCATTTGGTTGCTCCATTCTTTGTGACAGGTTTATTGCATGCAGCTGGATCTTGGAGTTGAATATGATATTTTATCAGTTTCTACAATCTTAACCAGATTTGGTATGAAGGAATGTAAACCATTAACCACTCCAATGGAAACAAATCTTCATAAAATCAAATAAGAAGCTACAAATTCAGAGCCTACAGATTCTTCTTATTACAGACAACTAATTGGATATCTTATGTTCTTGGTAAACATTCATTCTGATATCTGCTATGCTACAAATGTTTTAAGTTATTTAATGTGTGAACCCAAGAACATCCACTTAACATCAGCTAAACATATTATGAGATATTTATGTGGTACAATTGAGTTGTGTCTAAAATATGAGAATGTTGAGATACAACTCCTAGGAGTCACTGACTCCGATTGGGCTAGAAACTCAATTGATCGGAAAAGCACTACAGGATGTTGCTTTAACCTTGGATTAGCAATGATTTCATGGTTCAGTAGAAAATAGTAAGTTTTTTCTCAGAGTTCTATCGAAGCAGAATACATGGTCGCTTCCATGGGTACTCGTGAAGTAGTATGGTTAAGGAAGTTACTATTTGGATTGTTTGGCAAGGCTCTAAAACCTACAGTAATCTATTGTGACAATCAAAGTTGCATTAAAATTTATGTAAATCTAATCTTTCACAATCGCTCCAAACACATAGAAATTCCTTATCATTATATAAGAGATATGGTAGACAGAGATATTATCAAAATCATTTACATAAGTACTGAAGAACAAACTGCAGATATTTTTACCAAGCGTCTTGCAAATTTGAAAATCGAGTACTTCAGATAGAAACTTGGTATGGTTAAATTGTAATTAAATTTTTGAGATTTTGTCTCTTAAATATATAAATTAATTCATGAATAATAAATTAAATATTGCAATATTGTGTTTTTGAAAGATGATCTTTCTTGTGTGTAAGGTCACTGTTGTAAGGTGACGACCTACAATAGTTTGACTTAAGTTATCATCTAATCCAGTTCTGAATTAGTCAGGGATCATGATAACAAGTGGTTCAACTTTTGATCCGGTTTGCGCCGGATATCTTGACACCTATATTTATCACTAAAAATTCCAGTTCCGAATTGAGTCGGGGATTGTGATAAAATTCCTTATCAAGTTGAATTATGTTCCAGATCATGTCGGAAATCTTGATACAAGTGTTATGTTATTTTAAAGGAAATCTAGTTCTGAGTTAAGTTGGGGATTTCAATAAACATTCACTTCTTGTGATTATCAATCTTTTCTCACTAAGAGGGAGTGTTAAATTATAGCATCGAAATAGATTGATATAATTATATTAATGTTGCTCAATATCATAGTCGATTTTATATATATATATATAGTTTATTATTAATATGCATAATAATCAATCATAATCGATATTAAAATAGCGGTTAATATTGGTTACAGTTTAATCGACATAGTCAATATTATTAAAGCCAAGCATATATGTTAATGTAGTTGCGTTAACTATCGTTCGATAAAAATGTGTACAATATGTTTTTGAGGCCACTGATTCACCCCCCCCTCACCTTCTTAGTTATTACTAACATAAAAATGTGTACACTATTTAAAGCATCAATCTTTAGTCATGTATATGCTTTTAGAATGATCACATAGATCTAGATTCTTCTAAGTGCGCAAAATCCAAATGTTTAGCTCATTTGATGAGAGAGAATTCATAAATATTTGATGACACTCAAGGACATGCAAAATGAACACATTTCATATCTTTAAATACAAGGACACCATCATATTACATAAATTTATGTCTATTCAACCTTAGGTAGGAAGGGTATAAACACAAGTTGACCAGATTTGATTTTAACATTTTAAATTTGAAAAGGTCAAGTCTACAATTGTGAGGCCAACCCTTAAGTTCACAAAGAGACCTTAGAAACAAAATGAAGCCAAATCAATATGGGTAATATTTATATATAAATGCGTGCATACAACAAGTGAAGTAAAATATGTTAATAAGCAAATTAATGAGGATGTTCGAATATATAAATGAAATATGAGACGAGCATTAATATGAATAATGGATAAATAAATAACATAAAATAAGAGACCTACTATTGTTCAAAATATGTTATTTTGATTCATTCTGATTCATCGTGGAAATCTGATGTCTTTGAATATGTTATTTGTAAAGACTATACAAATACACTCTCTTCAAAATACACCCAAATGTAAAATAATAACAATGAAATTTCACAACTATGATACTATAAAAAGACAAGAGACTACATCACTTTAATTAAAAAACAAATTAGAAGTCAAATTGAACAGGCTCAAATATTTTCAAAAATTCTTCTAAGCTCACTATCAATCACACCAACCACACCTTTATTTTATTTTATTTTATTTTTTGATATGTTGTCTTGGCTAAGGTTGTTTTTCTTTCACATTATTGAATGTGAGGTTTTTAATATATTGAATTTCATTTTCTCAAACCTCAATTCAAAGTAGGGTCATGGACGCTCGCGGTATTGGCTAAATAGCAGACTAAAACGTAAAACATAATAAGGAAGTTGAAAAAAAAACTAAGTGTCCCCCTTGGTAAGAAATACGTTTTAGTCTGCTGCATAGACGTTTCCGACGCTCGCGCCCGTATAAAATAAAATAAAATAAATAATTATAATAAAAAAACTATATCCCTTCAAACCTCATAAAAAAATGTTTTGCTATATAAAACTTTGATGTTTGGGAAACTTTCGTACTAGAATTAAAAAGAGAAATTAAATGTTAATTGCCTTTATGAATAATATGGGAGGGACAATAAGGATAGGATATGAAGACGTATGGGGTCACATTATTGACTACCCATGACTTATGACACGTGGAAAGTCCATGTTTGGCCTCTTTTCCATTTGTTTTATATTTATTTTGGGTTTTGTAGATTATGCCCTCTCTAATATTTAATGGGCCTACCTTACACATAAAATTGACAAATTGGTCTTTATTGTTACAATAAAAAAAAGTTTTAGTGGAATAGAATTATTTTGATTATAGTAAGTGATTTAATTTTATGGATAGCATTAAATTCATTTTTTGTGTGTGTCTATTTGATGATTTAATTCGGATTGTTTTTGAAAAATTAAGCAGCCTAAACAATTGAACATATAAGATGTCATTTAAGAATGAGCCATAAGATATTAGTTATCTAACTAAATAAATTAAAAGGAAATTATTGTAATCTAATGGAGAAAATATTGCTATGTATGTTATAGAATTACAATGGCTTATCACAAGACAAGTATATGAGAGAAAATGAAGATGCAAATACTTTGTTGTGATAAGTCATTTTGAGGGGACAAACTCCAAAAATCTTATAAAAAGGGCAAAAGTTCCAATGTTATGCTTAAAAATTATTCACCACTTCCTATAGAAGCATTAGGACAATATTTATCCCCTAATGATAATGATGTTGGCATACCTTATAATAAATATACTTAGAAACTAACAACTGATTGGAATAACAACTATGTGATTCACATATGGTTATGATGTATCCCAATAATTCAATGGGTTAACGTTACAACAATGCCCCCCTCCAAACAATTATTGTCCTTACTGCAAGTCAATTGTGAATGCTTGATCTATACATAACTAGGTTTATAACCTTAGTGTTGCATTAGTAGTGGACTCTTAAGCTAGTTCTACTATCACCCCTGCAATCCTAGTAGTTTATTGACTCGTAACATATTCAAAATCAAATAAAAAAGAATATAAATGAACATGGCAAAAAACATATAACAATAACACACAACACCAAAGCTTTTTGTACAAAACCTAATTGAATGAAAAACTACTAGAAGGTTATGCATATATCATCCTCTTACTAGTTTTATTACTATTACATATAAATATACATTGCCAACAACAAACAACTAGGAGTTATCCTATGAATATACAAACTCCTTTACCTTTATTCTTCTTTAGTACACCAAAATGCTTGCATCTCTTGCTCTTCTCAAATTAGCCTTAAAATATTCTCTTGAGCCTACTAGCCCTATAAGTTACTTCTTAGCCTTAAATACCCCTATAGTCACCTTTGCCAAGGAGATGGATCTATCACTTGGATTATCCCCTCCTTAAAATTGATTGTTCCCAATTGCAATTCTAGGTGTTGCAAATTTTGTTCATTTTCCTATGTGGCATCCTCTACCGACAAATTCTTCCACTTGACCAAGTACTCTTTGAGGATCCTCTTATGCAAAGTACACCCTGTATAGTCAATAATGAGCTCCATAATCAAGATCAACTTCCCATCATCATCTATGGTGGTAAACCTAATGCAAGAACCACATTATGCCTAATTTCTTTTTCGAGTATGGACACATGTAATACATTACGCACCTTGCTGTTAGCCAGTAACTCTAGCTCCTAATATATTTCTCCCTCTATTTTTGACTTTGAAAGGACCATAGGCTTGGGGCTTAAGTTTTTCTTGACAGACTCTTCTTGAGAGTAGATTGTTTGTATGGTTGAAGCCTTACATAAACCATGTCACGCCCCACCTCAAAATTGCACTCTATACAATGTTGATCAACATACATTTTTTTGTTGATTCTTGGCTCCCCTATAGAAAATATCGTGCCTTTTAGGCACTCTACTATTCTCAAAGAGCAAATCGACAAAATTGTGAGCTTCATACTTGTACAATGACATGAATGATGACATCGTAATATACATGTGATTGGTAGAACTATAGTACTCTCCAAGGTGTGACAATGTGACCCATTTTCTCAACTGTCTTGAAATATAAATCCTAAGATACCCTTCCACCCATTCATTCACTAATCTTTTTTTGCCTCTTTGCTTGTGGGTGGTAACTAGTGCAGGGTGTGAGCTCAGTCTCATTCAATCTAAAAAGATTCTACCAAAAAAGGATTAGGAACTTGTCGTCCCTATTGCTAACTATACTCTCGGGCATACCATGAAGTTTGAAATCCCTAAGGAATAAATCAACTACTTGTGCCACTGTTTATGTTACAAAAATGACAAATAAATGTCCAAACTTTGTTAACTTGTCTATTCCCATTTCTGATTTGGAACAGGTAGGGGTTGAAGAAAACCAACTAGATAAGTATGTTCATTTTTATCCGACTGGCATATGGAGCACTCTCGAACATACTTATGGACCTCATTTTTAAGTTTTTTCTATGTGAACCCTTCCCAAATTTGCACGCAAGTCTTGAAGAATCCTGGGTGCATCATGAAAAGTCCTCAATATCTTCACCTTTGTTTTGAATTAGGTACCAAATATTTCTCATTGTGTACCTATCATCCTGTATGATGTCGTCTATGATGCAAGTTTCCCTTGAGTCCTTAGCAAAATATTCTAAATAATCTCTTTTTAATTAGTAGGAATCTCAACTGGTGAACATAAGAGGGGTCTCCTAGAAAGTGCATCAACAACCACATTTTTGTTTCCTTTGACATACACTATGTTAAAATCATATGTCTAAAGTCTACTTACCCATTTTTGTTGTCTATCACTCAAGTGTTTTTGATTCATGAAGTATTTCAAGCTATTGTGGTTGATCTTAACAATAACTTGCCTCCCACTAAGGTTTGAATTTATTCAAGGCATACATGATGCCAACATATGTTTTTCATAATAGCTCTTTCCACAGCTCTCAACTTCTTGTCAATATTGCTCTTATTCTAGCTCAAGTGTTTTGAAGAAATCTGGAATAACTAGAACTGGACAAGTTCTTATCACCTGTTTGAAATGATCAAAACATTATTTCATTGTATTGGACCGCATGAAAGCCTCCTTTTTGGTCAGGTTTTTGAGTGGAGTTGTAATTTGTGAGAAACTCTTAACAAATCTCTCGTAGAATCCACATAGTCCAAAGAATCTCATAATCTAAAAGATGCGTAGGTGTAGGCCAATTAACAATTGTATTAATCATGTCAAGATCAATTCTCATACCATTAGAATTGATGATATGCCAAGGTAGAGAAGTTCTATCATACCAAAATCACACTTGACTCCTTGGCATACAATCACTCTCCTATATACTCAAAACTACCTCAAGATGCCTCATATTCTTCCCAGCTTTTGCCAAAAATTAGGATGTTATAAAAAAATATTAAAACAAACTTTTTCAATTGCTTCTAGAAGACTTGATTCATGCAAGACTGGAAAGTGGCTTGTGCATTAGTCAATTCAAAAGGTATCACCATGAACTCAAAGTTGCCAAAATGACATTTGAAAGTTGTGTTTTCTATATTCTCCTTTTGCATTTTGACTAGTGGTATCCTAGCCTCAAATCAATCTAAGAAAAATAGCAATCATCGTTTAATTGATCAATCAACTTATCAGTTTGAGGAATAGGATACATGTTCTTTATTATCTTCTTATTTAGAGCTCTATAATCAATGCACATCCACATTGTGTCATCCTTCTTCTTAACCAACACTACTGCAGAAGCAAATGGGCGTTTGCTAGGCCTATGGTGGCCTATCTCCAGTAACTCTTTGATGACCTTTTCATTGTCTTTTTATATGATTACCGACGATGCTCGGTTTACATTAACAACTTAGCTTTTATATGTATACCGACGATTCTCGGTATGTATTGACCGACAATATTTGATTCACAAATTCATAACAAGTAATACCATATTGCATCTTAATTCATGCTAATTTGGGCGCATATTATCAATGTATGTTGGAACTGATCTAAAATATAACTTGGTATAGTGCAGTTCCATACTTACTTGTTCTGCTTAGGTGGGGGTGGTGGAATCACCAAATCCATTGGATAAGGTGTCACCAATTGTATTGCTTGGTTCAGCATCATCAGTGTTTGTAGCTTTCCTCCACATTTTGTTTCTCATCTTCCTAATGTCTTCAATGGTATTTCCATTTGCAAAAGTGCTTGTCTCTGTCACTCGGTCTCTGCAGTTCTTGCTTAGATGACCGACCCTATGACAGTGTAAGCATGCCATTCGAGCGTTAGTCTAGCTTCTAGACCTCCTGATCCATTTTCTCATGCAGTTTGCAGCTATGTCCATATCTACCACATGCTGTGCAATTTTTCCATGTGTTGTAATCCCAAACATATGAGTTACCGACTCTTCTCAGGTGATCAACATTTTCTCATTCTTTAGGTTTCCATGCTTGCTTTTTCTTCTTCATGCATTGAAGAGATGTGTGCCCATGCATTTTGCAAGTAGGAAAATATTTTTCCATGTAGGTTTCCTTCTTTGGTTGTTTCACCTTAGATTTACATTCATGTGATTTGTGTCCTTTCTTGTTATAGTTATAACATTTACCAATGAATATAGAAGTGGATTTAGGAATACTCCATCTTTGCTCCTGCAAACATTTGATGTGTGGCCTAGTTTTCCACAGTGATTGCATGATTGCTTCCTTGGTCTTGGATTGGTGTAGACATCTTTTTGATCAGCTTGGTATGATGATTCTCCATGCTCGGTATACCCTAGACCGGTATTGTTGTTGACTCTTCTTTGTCCATCCAGAAAATCATCCATTCTCTTTGTACTTTCTTTAGCTTTCTTGATCATGTCATTGTGTTATTGCTGAATCTTTGCTTCATGTTTTAATTTATCATTTTCTTCTCTAAGTTCACCAATAGCTTCTATTTTTCCATTCAGTTCTATGTTTACTCGGTTGGCCTCATGACTCATAAGAACTATCTGATTGGTGATCTCAATGTGATGTTTAGTTAGTCTCTGTATTTCTTATTCTTTCTCTTGTAGCTTTTCAGTGATCTTCCTCCTATCATCAATAGCTAATGTTCTTTCTTGTTCATCTTGTTGAGCATTATTCATAACCTCAATCATCCTTACCATCTGTGTCTCTTGACCGATTTGTAGTGATTTCACTTGTCCATCCAGATGTTGATTGATTGCATTTAGACTTGTAATGCTTCCTTCAGATGTGTCTGATGTATTGCTAGATGTAGATCCTGATGACTCAAACAAATCATGTATCTCTTCTTCATGATAGTCTATTTCATTACAACAAGATTCCATAACCTTTCTTTCATCCAGTAGCTCTCTCATCTTGATTTTTTCTTCTTTGTATTGCTCATAGAAGATCTGTATTTGAAACTTCTGATTCTCAATATTCTTATCCAGCTTATACCTTTCCATTGTATGATCTTTTCTCTTAAGTGATTTAAACTTTTCCAAATAACAAATCTAGCTCTGATACCAATTGGTGGAATAATGGAATGGTGTGTCTGAGAGGGGAGGGGTGAATCAGTAGCCTTAAATTTTTTTATCAATTAACCCTTAATCCTTTAGTAATCAATTCCTTGCATTACCGACCATAGTGCTATTTCTATCTTTGCATGTAATGTCATAACATAAAATTAATTGCATGTAAACATTCATAGAAACATTCATGAAATGTATTGACACATGACACAAGATTTGGTAACGCAGAAAACCTTGTTAGAAGGTAAAAACTGCGGTGGGGATGAGACCCACAAAAACTTCACTATCTGCAGAATGAAAGGGGCCGGTTAAGGATTACAAGTTTGATCACTTATGATGATCTTACCTTGTTAGGAGTAATATTTTTAGACTGGTTAAGGTATACTCTGTTAAGATATTTAGAAACAAAATTAAGTGTGCACTCGGTTAAGAGATTTACAAAAGGATTGTTAAATCCACCTTCTTAAAGGATTTCTTCTATTTGCTACACTTGTTAGAATGCAGTAAAAAATACTTATTGACCTGATTATATGCAATCCTGAATTGTTGAGTACAGATCCTTTAAGTTCACAATGTATGTGTATCACCTATAGTGATTGATTAATACCTCTTCTTCTTGGTAGCCTTGAATCTTGCTCTTCATAGCTGATTTCATCTTTTGTTGTCCTTCTGCATAAAAATTTGTCTGATCCTTTAGATGTGCTATGCGGCTACAATCATCATCACAACAATTTGTTCTAATTGATTACACATTTATTTATACATTGAATTGACCTATTTAGGTTTCATGCATTACAATGATAACTCTATGATCAAAGGTTTACAACTTGACCTCGATCTCCTAGTTTGCATGTTTTCAATCAGTTAGAGTGATTAAAATAATTACATATCCTTTACTTGTCCCTCAAGAAATGGATTTAAAACAAATCATAAAGCTAAATATAAAACATAAGTGTTTTATCTAACGTGTAACTCAGATCCACATTTCTCGGGATTAAATTTGTCTCTCGGTAGACTGGTGCTCGGGTCTCTCTGTAGTCTTCCCTCTCAGGTTGCTCTATAGGATGTCTATCGGTTTGCTCTGTCGGGTTACACTATAAAATTCTATCGGGTTACTCTGTGAGTTATGATGTCGGTTTACATTGTAATCTGGCTGTCGAGTTCCACTGTACTTAACATTTTCAGTGACTTTGTGAACTTCTATGTCGGGTTGCACTATAAACCTGTCTTTCGGTGATCATATACTAATGACAAAATATGATCATCAAACCATGAATTTAGTTTTGTTGATGTTAACTTGCATTCCCACCATACTACAAAAACCTTCCCATTTTAGATTCTTGTTAAAGTCAATGCCAAGATATTTCTAATTCGTAACTTCCTCGAGAATACTGCCTTCAAAATAAAACTTATGCTGATTCTGTTTTTTTCTACTAGAGAAAACCATGAATTTAGTTTTGTTGATGTTAACTTGCATTTCCATCATACTACAAAAACGTTGAAACGTATGTAAATGTTGTCACAAACTATAAACAAACTTGGAAACCAAAATGAGATCATCCACATAAAGGAACAACCTTATTAAAAATTCTCCCAATTGAATACCCTCACCATTTTGCATGTTTAACAACTCTTCCAGTTTGTCAACATATAGGCCAAACAAGGTAGGCGATAAGGGATAGCCTTGTTTGACCTTGATATCACTCCTAAAACATTCTGAAATGTCGACTGAAGTTCTTATTTTGACTTTGACCTCTTCATACATCCGATGAACAACAACTCTAAAATGTATAGTAATCCCAAGTTCTTTCATTCTATGTCAAAGCTTGTCCCTACGGACCGTGTCAAAAGCCTTTTTAAAATCAACAAAGCAGCAAAATACTTCATACTTTTTTCTCCCATCCTTTTTCAATAATGTGTCTTAGAGTGATGTAATCAATTGTCAAATGCTTAGGTCTAAAACCAACTTGCACTTTTTCTTGTTTATGTTTTTCTTCTACCCACTTACTAATTCTATTTTCAATCATGATGCCAACATTTTTTGCAAACAAAGGTTTGATCATTATCATCCTGTAATTGGAGGGGTTATTGACATCGCCACTCTTAAAAAGGGTTATTGCTAAATTAGTTGTCCAATCCTTAGGAAAACCTTATTGGCTGATTTTGTTGAAGATTTTTGTAATATATGGTGCAAGTGCTTTCATGCCCCACTTGAGATACTCTTCTTGAAGCTCAACCAAGTCTTTTGCTTTACCATCGCCTAACCTCTTAATACCCAGCTCCACCTCCTGTACAATGAAAAGAATTGTCGTGTTATTGACCAAGGGTGGCAGGTCCACCTCACAATATTGCTCATACAACTACTTAGCATAATCAAACTACTGTGTAGCCGTCATATTATTTTTAGTTTGTTTGTTTCTTAATTGAAGTTCCTTCCAAAATAGCTTGGGGTTATTTTTACCAAGAAAAATTAGCTCTTCCCACCTTGTTATCAAATAAACAACTTTTTTCTTCTTTAAAATATGCTTGTAAGTTTTATGCTTGTATCATCCTTGATATTACCTGCACTCAGAGCAAGTGCTTCAAATTTGCATGGTGAACTAAATGGGTTGATCAAGGACCATCTCCATCATACGAGCCCTTTTTCTCTTCATCTCTAGCTACAATTTATTCAACGCTTAAAAGCATGGGTTCATTTCTCCAGCTAACTCATTTTTTGGTGCAAACTTTATAATATTCTTAAGTCTCCCCATATACTTGTGGCCTTTTTAAGGTTTTGTTTGAGTGTTGTGGGCCCATAGATTGGTGGTTTGGGCATTGTTCTTGGGGAATAATCCTACATTGGTGGCACAAAGGGTATTTTTTCTCTTTATATGCATTGATGCTCAAAGCCTATTGTGAGTTGTTGTGTAGCTTGTGGTGTGGTGGTTAGACCATTAAAGAAGTTATGGTTCTAGGGTTACCTGACATCCAATCGAGCAGTTAAAACCTTCTTGGCCTGTAGGGCCCCAATTCTTTTTGCCTAGTATCCATTGTAGTCATATGGATGACCAAACGTTAGCCCCTTGATGTTTCAAAAGTGCATTTCTCTAGGCCTTTTTTCAATTTTGCACAACTTTTGTAGACAAAGGCCAATTTTCGCAATCTAGATATCAACAAAAAGCTCTTTTCCAACTCCATGATGGTTCAGATATTTTTTATATATTATTATGTTTGTCATTTTATGTTTGTTGAAGTCGTATCTTGGTTTTGTACAATATCATTTTGTTGGTCTAGATATGATTTGAGAATTGTATATTGGTGTAATCATGGTTTATGTAACACATCCTTTTTTTATCACTTTGACTAAATTATGAGTCATGGGCAAAAAGAATCATCACACATTGTTGTTGGCTTAATCTCTTGCCTCATATTTATGGAGTCATTCCTAAGCCAAAGACACCATGAAAGCAATCAGCTTGGGATAATAAGAATGATCATATCATAGGGTTGATTGGTTGTAGCATTATCCAAAGTTTCCTCCATGACATCTACCCCAAGCTTAGAGGTATTTACTGCCCATGCATAGTTTGGACCATTATTTGGGATATTTTTGGAGATACACACGTTCCTCCATTCCTAGAGGATCCTGCTTTAGATTACCTTCATCCACTTCATGATGCTGACAATATTCACTTTGATGATGGTACCTTAGAGGAGTTTGAATATGATGTAACACTTGAGAGTTATGATGATCTAATGGCTCCGCCTGCAACTTCTACTTCTCCATTTGAGATCACATGTTAATTTCTTGTCAGTGATGCATTGCAAGAGGTATCTAATTATCTTCTTGAATGGGGTTCCTTTTTTCCATATATTGGTTCATTATTTGTGGAGTCTCACTTTTCAAAATTGGAGGACACATTTGAGGGTTTATCTCTCCTATTTGATCATAGTTGTGATACAACTATTGTCACTTCATCTTTGTCTTTGGAGCTTGTTCAAAATGAGTTTCCATTGGTTCTTGTTTTTCATCGTTTATTGTGACTAGACATGTACTTGATTGGTTTTTTGGCATTTTATGTTGGCAAGTTGACTTCCTGAGGAAGCATGACTTATTTCGTGTTGTCAATCATGGCAACAAAGTCATACTAAGTTTCTGTCAAAGATAACTTCGAAGATAAAATGACTAAGTACAGAAAACGGGACAGACAGAGAGATACAAAGATCAGCACATCAGCGCACGTGTTAGAGATCACACCAGAATATGCGTGCTTAGATATATACTCTATGGTGTATATACATGCTAAACCCAAACACGCAGAGTATGGAACATCAGTGCAGAAAAGTTACAGACAGATTAGTAGACCTGCAGTCCAGGAAACAGAGCATGGAAGCTGACTACAGTTTTGATTAGCGTGTATGATTTTATAATGTAATGGCTAAGCGCCTTTAGTTATAAGTTTGTAATAATGTAATTAATGTTATAGTAAACGCGCTTGGGCCGACTTGTTCGGAAGCGTTATGTATTTTTGTTTTAGGGCCGACTAATGATTTGTTTTGGGTCGCGCCTATTCGGATTTGAAGATATAAGTATGTAATGTAAATATATGTTACAAGTGTCGATTATTGTGTAAGAAGAAGTTACAGAGGGACAATATAATGAAGTCAGAAGATGATATAGCTCTTTGAAGAAGTAAGAGCATCCACGCATATACGGAACTGATCAGACAACAGTGTCACTACATCAGTTCATTTTTTATATAGTGCATATCAACATTCAGAGGGTTGTAGCCTTCATATTATTTGGGCAGTGAGCCATACACCCCTAACAAGGTTTTGTAAAAGACTCCTAACAGGGTCCGACCTTTAACCAGGTCATTGTACTCAATTTGTAAAGACTGCTTCTAACAGGGCAAAGGAACTTTAACAGGTTCATTATACCTAGTACAATATTTTGTGGGTATTAATCCCCACCGGAGATTTCCTCTGATCAAGGTTCTCTGTAATCATATCATGTGTTATGTGTTCTTGTGTTATGTTTCTTTGGATGCACATTTGATATATGTTTAATTGGCTAAAATATAATTAATAGATAAACACTGATTCACCCCCACCCCTCTCAGTGTTTCTAACAATTGGTATCAGAGCTCTGGTCCTCTGAAAGAAAGTTTAACCACTTGAGAAGATCATGGACTTAGCTGAAGCAAAACATTTGAAAAAGAATCTTGAAGCAGCTCTTGAAGATCTTGACAAATCTGAGAAGGAAAATGAAGAACTAAGATTGAAAAATGATGGCTCTCAAATACTTATTAAAAGGCTAAGA